>CM061561.1:3918959-4418959 GCA_030864225.1 Capsicum baccatum var. pendulum | reverse complement strand
CGAAAATGCCACGTTTGTGCCGTTTTGGCCATTTGTCCACCCAAATGGCCATCAAAATTTGAATGGACCACACTGGGATGATCTCCAACCTCCTTGGATCGTCCCGGTTGATTTTTGGCCCACAGCATGGTTGGACCCTGATTCCACCCCCAAAAACGTAGGCTATAGCTCACCGATTTGGCCTGAAAATGCCCCGTTCGCGCCATTTTCCCATTTGTCCATCCAAATGGCCATAAAAAATTAAACGGACCACACTGGGATGATTCCCAATATCCCTGGCATGCCTCGGTTGATTTATGTCCCACAGCACGCCCGAACCCCGGGCCCACCCCCAAAATCGTGGGCTATTGCACATCGATTTAGCCCGAATATGCCCCGTTCGCCCCTTTTCGCCCGTTTGTCCACACAAATGGCCACAAAAAATTAAACGAACCACACTGGGATGATCCCCAACCTCCCTCGCATGCCTCGATCGATTTTTGGCCCACATCAGGCCCGAACCCCAGTCCTAAAAATGCGTCGTTCGCGTCGTTTGCGTCGTTTGCGTCGTTTCGCCCGTTTGTCCACCCAAATGGCCATAAATATTTAAACGGACCATACTGGGATGATCCCCAGTATACCTGGCATGCCCCAATTGATTTTTGGCCCACAGTACACCTGGACACCGAGCCCACCCCTGAAACCCTGGGCTATAGCACTTCGATTTGGCCCGAAAATTCCCCGTTCGCGTCGTTTCGACCGTTTGTCCACCCAAATGGCAATGAAAAATTAAACGGACCACACTGGGATGATAACCAACCTCCCTGGAATGCCCCGGTTGATGTTTGACCTACATTACTCCCGGAATCCAAGCTCACCCCCGAGACCGTGGGCTATAGCACACCAATTTAGCCCGAAAATGCCCCGTTTGCGTCTTTTCACCCATTTGTCAACCCAAATGGCCACGAAAATTTAAACGGATCACACTGGGACGATCCTCAACCTCCTGGAATGCCTCGATAAATGTTTATCCAAAGAACGCCCGAATCCCAAGCCCTCCATCAAAACCGTGGGCTATAGCATACCGATTTGGCCAAAAAATGCCCCGTTCGCGCTGTTTTTCTCGTTTGTCCACCCAAATGGCCACAAAAAATTAAACGAACCGCACTAGGATGATCCGCAACATCCCTGGCATGTTTTGATCAATTTTAGTGCACAACACGCTCGGACCCAGGGCCCACCCCTAAAATTGCGGGCTATACCACACCGGTTTGTCCCGAAAATGCCCCATTCACCCCGTTTCTCCCATTTGTCCATCCATATGGCCACGAATAATTAAATGAACCACATTGGGATGATCCCCAACCTCCTTGGAACGCTCTGGTTGATTTTTGGCCTACACCACGCTCGGACCCCGGGCTCACCCCCGAAATATGGGCTATAGCACACCAATTGGCCGAAAAATGCCGCGTTCGCGCCGTTTCGCTCGTTTGTCCACCCAAATGGCCAAAAAAATTAAACGAACCACATTGGGACTGTCCCCAACCCTCCTGACACGTCCCAATCGATTTTCGACCCACAGCACGCCCGGACCTCGGGACCGCCCCCAAAACTGTGGGCTATAGCATATCAATTTTGACCAAAACCCCCCTGTTCGTGCCATTTTGCCCTTTGTCAACCCAAATGGCCACGAAAAATTAAACAGACCGCACTAGAACTATCTCCAACCTCCCTGGCATGTCCCGATTGATTTTCGGCTTACATATGCACAGACCCCAGGCCCACCCCCAAAACCATAAGCTATACCACACCGATTTGGCCCAAACATTCCTAATTCGCACCGTTTCGCCCATTTTTCCACCCAAATAGCCACAAATAATTAAACGGACCACACTGGGATGATCCTCAACCCCCTGAAACACCCCGATCAATTTTTGGCCCACAGTACGCCAGGACCCTGATCCCATCACCAAAACCGTGGGCTATAGCACTCCGATATGGCCTAAAAATGCCCCGTTTGTGTAGTTTTTCCTGTTTGTCCACCCAAATGGCCACAAAAAATTAAACGGACCTCACTGGGAAGATCCCCAACCTCCCTAGAATGTTTTGGTCAATTTTTGGCTCACAGCACGCCCGAATCCTGGGCCCACCCCTAAAACCTTGGGCTATAGCTTATCAATTCAGCCCGAAAATGTCCTGTTCGTGCCGTTTCTCCCGTTTATCTACCCAAATGGCCACGAAAAATTAAACGGACCACACTGGGATGATCTCCAACCCCCTTGGCACGCTCCAGTCAATTTTCAGCCCACAACACACCCGAACCCTGGGCTCACCCTCAAAACCGTGGGCCATAGCACATCGATTGGCCCAAAAATGCCTCGTTCGCGCCGTTTTGCCCGTTTGTCCTCCCAAATGGACTTGAAAATTAAACAGACCACACTGGGACGATCCTCAACCTCCCTGGCATGGCCCGATCAATTTTTGGCCAACTTAAAGCCCGGACCCCTGGCTCACCCCCAAAACCGTGGGCTATGGCAAATCAATTTGGACAAAAAAAAAACCCCGTTCATGCCGTTTCACCCGTTTGTCAACCCAAATGGCCATGAAAAATTAAATGGACCACACTGGGATGATCCCCAACCTCCCTGTCATGACCCGATTGATTTTTGGCTTACAACATTCCTGGACCCCAAGTCCAACCCCGAAACCGTATAGCACACCGATTTGGCCTGAAAATTCCTATTCGTGTTGTTTTGCCCGTTTGTCCACCCAAATGGTCACGAAAAATTAAACGAACCACACAGGGACGATCCCGAACCTCCCTGGAGTTCCCCAATCGATTATCGGCCCACAGCACGCCCGAACCCCGCTCCCAAAAGCAAAACCATTTGCTATAGCACACCGATTTGGCCTGAAAATGCCCCATTTGGGCCGTTTGCCCGCTTGTCCACCCAAATGGCCATAAGAAATTAAACGGACCACACTGTGATGATCCCCAACCTTCCTAGCACGTTACAGTCAATTTTTTGCCCATAGTACGCCCAGACCCCGAGCCCACCTCTAAAACTGTGGGCTATAGCACACTGATTTAGTTCAAAAATGCCCTGTTCATACCGTTTGGCCCATTTGTCCACCCAAATTGCCACAAAAAATAAACAGAACACACTGGGACGATCCCCAACCTCCCTGGCAAGTTACGGTCAATTTTCGGCCCACAGCACACCCAGACCCCGGGCCCACCCCTAAAACCGTGGGCTATAGTACACCAATTTGTCCCAAAAATGCCCTGTTCGCGCCTTTATGCCCGTTTTTCCACCCAAATGGTGACGAAAAATTCAACGGACCACACTGAGACGATCCAGAAAACCATGGGCTATAACACATAGATTTGGACCAAACCCCCCCCCCCCCATTCGTGTCGTTTCGCCCGTTTGTCAACCCAAATGGCCACGAAAAATTAAACGAACCACATTAGGACGATCCCCAATCTCCCTGGCATGCCCCGATCGATTTTCGGCCTACAACACACCCGAACCCCGGGCCCACCTATGAAATTGTGGGCTATAGCACACTGATTTGGCCTGAAAATGCCCCGTTCGTACCATTTCACCCGTTTGTCCACACTAATGGCCAGGAAAATTTAAACAAACCAAACTGGAATGATCCCCAATATCTCTGGCACACCCCAGTCTATTTTCGGCCCACGATATGCCCGAAGCGCGGGCCCATCTCCTAAATCATGGGTTATAGTACACCTATTTATCCCAAAAATACCCCGTTCACACCATTTCGCCCCTTTGTAATCCCAAATGGCCACAAAAAATTAAACGGATCACATTCGGACGATCCCCAACCTCCCAGGCAAGCTCCGATCGATTTTTGGCCCACAACATGCTCGAAACCCGGGCCCACCCCCAAAATCGTGTGCTATAGAACAATGATTTTTCCCGAAAATGGCCCGTTCATGCCATTTTAACCGATTGTCTACCCAAATAGCCTTGAAAATTTAAACGGACCACACTGGGATGATCCCCAACCTCCCTAGCACACCCTAGTTGATTTTTGGCCAAAAGCACTCCCGGACCCAAGGCCCAACCCCGAAACTGTGGGCTATAGCACACCGATTTAGCCCAAAAATGCCTCTTTCATATCATTTTGCCCGTTTATCTACCCAAATAGTCACGAAAAATTAAACAGACCATACTGGGATGATCCCCAACCTCCCTGGCACGCCTCGATCTATTTTCTGCTTAGAGCATGCCCGAACCCCAGGCCAACCCTCAAAATCGTGGGCTATAGCACACCGATTTAGCACAAAAATGCCCCGTTCATGCTATTTCTCCTGTTCGTCCACCCAAATGGCCAAAAAAATTTAAACGGACCACACTGGGATGATCCCCAACCTCTCTGGCATGCCCCAGTTGATTTTTAGCCCATAGCACGCTCGTACCCTGATCCCACCCCTAAAATCGTGGGCTATATAGCACACTAATTTGGCCTGAAAATGCATCGTTCACCCTTTTTCACCCATTTGTTTACCAAAATGGCCTCAAAAATTTAAACGGACCACACTGAGATGATCCCCATCCTCCCTGGCATGCCCCGATTGATTTTTGACCCACAGCATGCCCGAACCCCGATCCCACCCCCAAAACCGTGGTCTATAGCACACCGATTTGGCCTAAAAATGCCCCATTCGCATCGTTTCGCCCGTTTGTCCACTCACATGGCCACGAAAATTAACGTACCACAATGGGAAGATCTCCAACCTCTCTGGCATGCCATGATTTATTTTTGGCCCATAGCACGCCCGGACCCTGGGCCCACCCTCGAAATCGTGGGCTATTGCACATCAATTTGGATCGAAAACCCCCCGTTCGGGCTGTCTCGTCCGTTTATCAACCCAAAAGGCCACAAAAAATAAAACGGACCACAGTGGGACAATCGCCAACCTCCCTATCATGACCCGATCGATTTTTGGCCAACAGCACGCTCGAACCCCTGGCCCACCCATGAAACCATGGGCTATAGCACACCGATTTGGCCCAAAAATGCCTTGTTCGTGCCGTTTCACCCGTTTGTCCACCCTAATGGCCACAAAAATTTGAACGGACTACACTGGGATGATCCCCAACCTCATTGGCACGCCTCGGTCTATTTTTGGGCTGTAGCTCGCCCGAACCCTGGGTCCATCCCCAAAACCATAAGCTATAGCACATCGATTTATCCCAAAAATGCCCCGTTTGCGCTGTTTCGGCCGTTTGTCCACCCAAATGGCCATAAAAAGTTAAACGGACCACACTGGGATGATCCCCAACCTCCTTGGCTCATCCCGGTAGATTTTTAGCCCACAGCATGCCTGGACCCCGATCCTACCCCCAAAAACGTAGGCTATAGCTCACCGATTTAGCTTGAAAATGCCCCGTTCGCGCCGTTTTCCCATTTGTCCATCCAAATGGCCACAAAAAATTAAACGGACCACACTGGGATGATTCCCAATATCCCTGGCATGCCTTGATTGATTTATGTCCCACAAAACGCCCGAACCCTAGGCCCACCCGCGAAATCGTGGGCTATTGCACATCGATTATCCCGAATATGCCCCGTTCGCCCCTTTTCGCCCGTTTGACCATAGAAATGGCCACCAAAAATTAAACGGACCACACTAGGACGATACCCAACCTCCCTGGAATGCCCTGTTTGACCGTGGGCTATAGCACACCAATTTTACCCGAAAATGCCCCGTTTACGTCTTTTCACCCGTTTGTCAACCCAAATGGCCACGAAAATTTAAACGGATCACACTGGGATGATCCTCAACCTCCTGGCATGCCTCGATCAATGTTTATCCAAAAAACGCCCAGACCCCAGGCCCTCCACCGAAACCGTGGGCTATAGCACACCGATTTGGCCAAAAAAAATCCCCATTTACGCCGTTTTGCTCGTTTGTCCACCCAAATGGCCACTAAAAATTAAACGGACCGCACTAAGACGATCCCCAACCTCCCTGGCATATTTTGATCAATTTTTAGCGCACAACACACCCGAACCCAGGGCCCACCCCTAAAACTGCAGGCTATACCACACCGGTTTGTCCCGAAAATACCCCATTCACCCCGTTTCTCCCGTTTGTCCACCCATATGGCCATGAATAATTAAATGAACCACACTGGGATGATACCCAACCTCATTGGCATGCTCTGGTCGATTTTCGACCTACTACACGCTCGGACCCCGGGCTTACCCCCGAAACTATGGGCTATAGCACACCAATTGGCCGAAAAATGCCGCGCTAGCGCCGTTTCGCCCCTTTGTCCACCCAAATGGCCACAAAAAATTAAACGGACCACATTGGGACTATCCCTAACCTCCCTAACAAGTCCTAATCAATTTTCGGCGCACAGCACGCCCGAACCTCGGGACCGCCCCCAAAACTGTGGGCTATAGCATATCAATTTTGACCGAAAACCCCCTATTCGTGCCATTTCGCCCTTTGTCAACCCAAATGGCCACGAAAAATTAAACAGACCACACTAGAACGATGTCCAACCTCCCTGGCATGCCCCGATTGATTTTCATCTTACATATGCACAGACCCTGGGCCCACCCCCAAAACCATAAGCTATACCACACCGATTTGGCCCGAAAATTCCCAATTCGCACCGTTTCGCCCATTTGTCCACCCAAATAGTCACAAATAATTAAACGGACCACACTGGGATGATACTCAACCCCCCTGAAATACCCAAATCAATTTTTGGCCCACAGTACGCCCGGACCCCGATCCCATCACCAAAACTGTGGGTTATAGCACACCGATATGGCCTAAAAATGCTCCGTTCGTGTAGTTTTGCCATTTTATCCACCCAAATGGCCACAAAAAATTAAACGGACCACACTGGGATGATACCCAACCTCCCTGGAATGTTTTGGTCAATTTTTGGCTCACAGTACGCCCGAATCCTGGGCCCACCCCTAAAACCGTAGGCTATAGCCCATCGATTTAGCCCGAAAATGTGCGGTTTGTGCCGTTTCTCCCGTTTATCCACCTAAATGGCCATGAAAAATTAAACGGACCACACTGGGATGATCTCCAACCTCCTTGGCATGCTCCAGTCAATTTTCAGCCAACAGCACACCCGAACCCCGGGCCTAACCTCAAAACCGTGGGCTATAGCAAATCGATTGGCCCAAAAATGCCCCGTTCGCGCCATTTTGCGCGTTTGTCCTGCCAAATGGCCTTGAAAATTAAACAGACCACACTGGAACGATACTCAACCCTCATGAAATACCCCGATCAATTTTTGGCCCACAGTACGCCCGGACCCCGATCCCATCACCAAAACTGTGGGCTATAGCACACCGATATGGCCTAAAAATGCTCCGTTCGTGTAGTTTTGCCATTTTATCCACCCAAATGGCCACAAAAAATTAAACGGACCACACTGGGATGATACCCAACCTCCCTGGAATGTTTTGGTCAATTTTTGGCTCACAGCACGCTCGAATCCTGGGCCCACCCCTAAAACCGTAGGCTATAGCCCATCGATTTAGCCCGAAAATGTCCTGTTTGTGCCGTTTCTCCCGTTTATCCACCCAAATGGCCATGAAAAATTAAACGGACCACACTGGAATGATCTCCAACCTCCTTGGCACGCTCCAGTCAATTTTCAGCCCACAGCACACCCGAACCCCGGGCCTAACCTCAAAACCGTGGGCTATAGCAAATCGATTGGCCCAAAAATGCCTCGTTCGCGCCGTTTTGCGCGTTTGTCCTCCCAAATGGCCTTGAAAATTAAACAGACCACACTGGGACGATACTCAACCCCCCTGAAACACCCCGATCAATTTTTGGCCCACAGTACGCCCGGACCCCGATCCCATCACCAAAACTGTGGGCTATAGCACACCGATATGGCCTAAAAATGCTCCGTTCGTGTAGTTTTGCCATTTTATCCACCCAAATGGTCACAAAAAATTAAACGGACCACACTGGTATGATACCCAACCTCCCTGGAATGTTTTGGTCAATTTTTTGCTCACATCACGCTCGAATCCTGGGCCCACCCCTAAAACCGTAGGCTATAGCCCATCGATTTAGCCCGTTTGTGCTGTTTCTCCCGTTTATCCACCCAAATGGCCATGAAAAATTAAACGGACCACACTGGGATGATCTCCAACCTCCTTGGCATGCTCCAGTCAATTTTCAGCCCACAACACACCCGAACCCCGGGCCTAACCTCAAAACCGTGGGCTATAGCAAATCGATTAGCCCAAAAATGCCCCGTTCGCGCCATTTTGCGCGTTTGTCCTGCCAAATGGCCTTGAAAATTAAACAGACCACACTGGGATGATACTCAACCCCCCTGAAACACCCTGATCAATTTTTGGCCCACAGTACGCCCGGACCCCGATCCCATCACCAAAACTGTGGGCTGTAGCACACCGATATGGCCTAAAAATGCTCCGTTCGTGTAGTTTTGCCATTTTATCCACCCAAATGGCCACAAAAAATTAAACGGACCACACTGGGATGATACCCAACCTCCCTGGAATGTTTTGGTCAATTTTTGGCTCACAGCACGCCCGAATCCTGGGCCCACCCCTAAAACCGTAGGCTATAGCCCATCGATTTAGCTCGAAAATGTCCTGTTTGTGCCATTTCTCTTCGTTTATCCGCCCAAATGGCCATGAAAAAATAAACGGACCACACTGGGATGATTTCCAACCTCCTTGGCATGCTCCAGTCAAGTTTCAGCCCATAGCACACCCGAACCCCGGGCCTAACCTTAAAACCGTGGGCTATAGCAAATCGATTGGCCCAAAAATGCCCCGTTCGCGCCGTTTTGCCCGTTTGTCCCTCTCATGCCGTTTCGCCCGTTTGGGATGATCCCCAACCTCCCTGGCATGCCTCGATCGATTTTCATTTGACAGTACGCCTGGACCTAGGGCCCAACCTCGAAATCATGGGCTATAGCAGAACAATTTGGATTGAAAATGCCAGTTTGTGTCGTTTCGCCCGTTTATCAACCCAAATGGCCAAACAAAATTAAACAAACCCCACTGGGACAATCCCCAACCTCCATGGCACGTTTCAGTCATTTTTTTGCCCATAGCATGCCCGGACCTTGTTCCACCCCTAAAATCGTAGGCTATGGCACACCGATTTGGCCTGAAAATGCTCTGTTAGCATCGTTTTTCCCGTTTGTCCTCCCAAATGGCCACGAAAAATTAAACAGACCATACTGGGACGATCCCCAACCTTCCTGGCATGCCTCGATCGATTTTCGTCCTACAACACGCCTGGACCCCGGGCCCAACCCCAAAATCGTGGGCTATAGCACATCGATTTTGCCCAAAAATACCCTGTCCACACCTTTTTGCACTTTTACCCACCCAAATGGCCACGAAAAATTAAACGAACCACACTGGGACAATCCCAAACCTCTTTGGCATGCCCCGATCGATTTTTGACCAACAGTACGCCCGTACTACAGGCCCACCCCCAAAACCATGGGCTATAGCACACCGATTTGGAAGTAAAATGCCCCGTTTGAGCTGTTTCGCCCATTTGTCAACCCAAATGGCCACGAAAAATTAAAAGCACCACACTGGGACTATCCCTAACCTCCCTGTACGCCCCGATTAATTTTTGGCCCACCGAACGCTCGTACCCTGGGTCCACCACCAAAATCGTGAGCTATAGGACACCGATTTGGCCCAAAAATTCCCCGTTTGGTCCGTTTTGCCCTCTGTCCACTCAAATGGACAAGAAGATTTAAATAAAACTCACTGGAATGATCCCCAACCTCCTTGGCATGCGTCGGTCGATTTTCGAACCACAACACGCCCGAAATCGTGGGCATCACACCGATTTGGACAAAAGATGCCCCGTTCGTGCCGTTTCGCTCGTTTGTCAACCCAAATGTCCATAAAAAATTAAACGGACAACACTAGAACGATCCCCAACCTCTTTGGCATGCCCCGATCGATTTTTGGCCCACAACACGCCCGGACCACAGGCCCACCCCTAAAACCATGGGATATATAGCACATCGATTTGGCCAAAAAATACTTCTTTCGTGCTATTTAGCCCGTTTGTCTACCCAAATAGCCACAAAAATTTAAACAGACTAGACTGGAACGATCCCCAACCGTCCTAGCATGCCCCGATTGATATTTGACCCACAACATGCTTGGACCTCGGGCACACCTCCAAAACCGTGGGCTATAGCACACCGATATGTCCCAACAATACCTCGTTCACGCTATTTCTCCCATTTGTCCACCGACATGGACACAAAATTAAATAGATCACACTCGGATGATCCCAAACCTCCCTGGCATACCCCAGTCAATTTTCGGCCCACAACACGCCCGGATCCAAAGCCCACCCCCGAAACCGTATTCTATAGCAAACTTATTTGTCCCATAAATGACACGTTCACGCCATTTCGCCCATTTGTCTACCCAAATGGCCACTAAAATTTAAACGGACCACACTAGGATGATCCCTAAAATCCCTGGCATGCCTCGGTCGATTTTTGGCCCACAGCATGCCCGAACACCGGGCCCACCTCCAAAACTGTGGGCTATAGCACATCGATTTAGCCTAAAATGGTCCCTCTCATGCCGTTTCGCCCGTTTGTCCACCCAAACCTTTTTGGTAAGCTTCGATCGATTTTGGCCTGCAGCACCTTCGGACCCCGAGCCCACCCCCAAAACCGTGGACAATGGCACACCGATTTGGCCCAAAAATGCCCTGTTCGCGCTGTTTCGCCCCTTTGTCCACCCAAATGGCCACAAAAAATTAAATGGACCATAATAGGATGATACCCAACCTCCCTAACATGCCCCGGTCAATTTTTGGCCCACAGCACGCCTGGAAATCGGGACCACCCCCAAAATCGTGGGTTATATCACACCGATTTAGATCATAAATGCACCGTTCATGCCGTTTTTCCCGTTTGTCAAATCAAATGGCCACAAAAAAATAAACAGACCACACTAGGACGATCCCCAACCTCCCTAGCACGCCCCGATCAATTTTTGATCCACAACACGTCCGGACCCTGTTCCCACCCCCGAAACCGTGGGCTATAGCACATCAATTTGGATCAAAAATGCCTCGTTCATGTCGTTTTACCCATTTGTCAACCCAAATGGACACGAAAAATTAAACAAACCACACTAGGACAATCCCCAACCTCCCTAGAATGCCCCGATCAATTTTTGAACCACAACACGCCCGAACCCCGGGCCCAGCCTCAAAACTGTGAGCTATAGCATGTCGATTTAGCCCGAAAATACCCGTTCACGCTGTTTCACACGTTTGACCACTTAATGGCCACAAAAAATTAAATGGACAACACTGGGATGATCCCCAACCTCCCTGGCATGCCCTGATCGATTATTGGCCCATAGCACTCCCGAACCCTGGGCCTACCATAAAAATCGCGGGCTGTAGCACACCGATTTAGCTCAAAAACTCCTCCTTCGCACTGTTTCACCTGTTGTCCACCCAAATGACCACGAAAATTTAGACACACCACACTGGGACGATCCCCAACCTCCCTGGCACGCCTCGATAAATTTTTGGCCCAAAGCATTACCGAACCCCGGACCCCGGACCCACCCCTGAAACCGTGATCTATAGCACACTGAATTAACCTGAAAACTCCCCGTTCGCATAGTTTTACCTGTTAGTGCACCTAAATGGCCGCTAAAAATTAAACAGACCATACTGAGAGGATCCCCAACCTCCCTGGTAGGCCCCGGTCAATTTTCAACCCTCATCACACCCAGACACCGAGCCCACCCCCAAAACCGAGGGTTATAGCACAATGATTTGGCGAAAAACACCTCGTTCGTGTCGTTTCACCTATTTGTCCACCCAAATAGCCACAAAAAATTAAACGGACCATATTGGAACGATCCCCAACCACCCTGGCATGCCCCGATTGATTTTTTGCCCACAGCACGCCCAGACCTTGGGCGTACCCCCAAAACTGTGGGCTATAGCACACCAATTTGGCCCAAAACTACCCCATTCGCGTCGTTTCGTCCGTTTGTCCATCCAAATGGCCACAAAAAATTAAACGAACCACACTAGGACGATCCCCAACCTCCTAGGCATATTTCGGTCAATTTTTGGCCCCTAGCACGCTCGAACCTCGGGCCCACCCCTAAAACTGTGGGCTAAAGCACACCGATTTGTCCCGAAAATACCCTATTCCCATCGTTTCTTCCATTTGTCGACCCAAATTAAAACAAAAAATTAAACGGTCTATACTGGGACGATCTCAAACCTCTCTGGTATACCTCGATCAATTTTTGGCCCACAGAATGCCCGGAACCCAAGCCCACACCCAAAATCGTAGGCTATAGCACATCGATTTAGATCGAAAATTCCCTGTTCGTGCAATTCTGCCCGTTTCACAACCCAAATTGCCTTGGAAAATTAAACGGACCACACTGCTATAATCCACAACCTCCCTGACATGCGTCGATTAATTTTTGGCCTAAAGCATTATCGGACCTCGGACCCACCCTTGAAACCGTGGGCTATAACACACCGATTTAACCTGAAAATGCACTGTTCGTACAGTTTTGCCTGTTAATGCACCTAAATGGCCGCAAAAAATTAAACGGGCCACACTGGGATGATCTCCAACCTCCCTGGCAGGCCCCGGTCAATTTTCAACCCTCATCACACCCGGACATCGAGCACACCCCCAAAACCTAGGGTTATAGCACATCGATTTGGTTCCCAAACACCTCGTTCATGTCGTTTGGCCTATTTGTCCACCCAAATAGCCGCAAAAAATTAAGCGGACCATACTGGGACAATCCCTAACCACCCTAGCATTCCCCGATCGATTTTTTGCCCGCAACACGCCCAGACCTAGGGCGTACCCCCAAAACCGTGGGCTATAGCACACCAATTTGGCCCAAAAATGCCTCATTCACGTCGTTTCGCCCGTTTGTCCATCCAATTGGCCACAAAAAAATAAACGGACCACACTAGGACGATCCCCAACCTCCTAGGCATGTTGCGGTAAATTTTTGGCCCCTAGCACGCCCGGACCCCGGGCCCACCCCTAAAACTGTGGGCTATAGCATATCGATTTGGCCCGAAAATACCCTATTCGCACTGTTTCTCCCATTTATCGATCCAAATTACCACGAAAAATTAAACGGACCATACTGGGATGATCCCAAACCTCCCTGGCCACCCCGATCAATTTTCAGACCACAGCACGCTCGAACACCGAGCCCACACCCAAAATCGTGGGCTATAGCACATCGATTTGAATCAAAAATTCCCTGTTCGTACCATTCCGCCCGTTTCACAACCCAAATTGCCATGAAAAATTAAACAGACCACACTGCGATAATCCACAACCTCCCTGGAATGCCCCGATTGATTTTTGGCCCACAGCATGCCCGGACCTGAGCCCAACCATAAAACCGTTGACTATAGCACACCGATTTAACCCCAAAATTCCCTATTCGCGCCGTTTTTCACGTTTTTCCACCCTGAGGGCCACAAAAATTTAAATGGACCACACTGGGATGATCCCTAACCTTTATGGCACTCCCCGGGCTATTTTCAGCCTTCAGCACCCCGAACCCAGGCCTACCCCGCAAACCGTGGGCTATAGCACATCGATTTGATCCGAAAATGCCCCGTTCATGCTATTTTGCCCGTTTGTCCACCTAAATGGCCACAAAAAATTAAACGAACCACAATGGAATGATCCCCAACCTCCCTGGCATGCCTCGGTCGATTTTTGGACCAAAGCAATCGCGAACCCCGGGTCCACCCCCAAAATTGTGGGCTATAGCACACCAATATTGGTCAAAAACTCCCTGTTCATCTCGTTTCACCCATTTGTACATCCAAATAGCCACAAAAATTAAAAGGACCACAGTGGATGGTCCCCAACCTCCCTGGCATGCCTCTATCGATTTTCGGCCCACAACACACCCGGACCTTGGGCCCACCCCAAAATCTTGGGCTATAGCACACTGATTTGGCCAGAAAATCCCCTGTTCGTAGCGTTTCGCTTGTTTGTCCACCCAAATAGCCACAATAATTTAAACTACCACACTGGGATGATCCCCAACCTCCCTGGCACGGCTCGGTCGTTTTTGGCCTACAGCACGCCCGGACCCCAGGCCTACCCCTGAAATCGTTGGCTATAGCACATCGATTTGAACCTAAAATGCTCCCTTCATGCCGTTTAGCCCGTTTGTCAACCCAAATGGCCACAAAAATTAAACTGACCATACTGGGACTATCGCCAAACTCCCTGGCATGTCTCGTTTGATTTTTGGCCAATAGCATGCCTGGACCCCAAGCCCACCCCCAAAATCGTGGGCTATAGCAGTCCAATTTGGACCGAAGATGCCCTGTTCATGTTGTTTCACCCGTTTGTCAATCCAAATGGCCACGAAAAATTAAACGGACCACACTAGGACGATCCTCAATCCCTCTGACATGCCTCGGTTAATTTTTGGCCATAAAAATGCCCGAAACCCAGGCCCACCCCCAAAATCATTGGTTTTAGCACACCGATTTAGCCAAAAAATGCCCCATTCACGTCGTTTGTCCACCAAAATGGCCACAAAAATTTAAACGGATCACACTGGGATGATCCCCAACCTCCTTAGCACGCCTCGATCGATTTTTGGCCCACAGTCCGGCCGAACACCAGGCCCACCCCCAAAACCGTGAGCTATAGCACAACGGTTTGGATGGAAAATGCACCGTTCGTCAATTTTTGGTCCACAACCTCTATAGCACTCCTTGGTCAATTTTTGGCCCACAGCACGCCCGAACCACAGGCCCACCCCCAAAACCATGGGCTAAAGCACACCAATTTGGCTCAAAAATGCCTAATTCGCGTCGTTTAGCCCGTTAATCCACCCAAATGGCAACGAAAATTTAAATGAACCACACTGGCACGATCTATAACCTCCTTGGCATGCCTCGATCGATTTTTAACCCACAGCACGCCCGGACACCGGGGCCCACCCCCGGAACCACAGGCAATAGCACATCGATTTGCCCCAAAAATGCCCTGTTCGCGCTGTTTTCCCCATTTCTCCACCTAAATAGCCACAAAAAAATAACCAGACCAACTGGGATGATACCCAACCTCCCTGGCATACCTCGATCGATTTTTGGCCCACAGCACGCCCGGAACCCAGGCCCACACCCAAAACCAAGGTCTATAGCACATCGATTTGGCCTAAAAATGCTCCGTTGGTGCCGTTTCGCCCGTCTGTACACCCAAATGGCCACAAAAATTTAAATGAACCACACTGGGATGATCCCCATCCTCCTCGACATACTCTGGTTAATTTTTCGCCCACAACACACCCGAACCCGGGACCCATCCCCAAAATTGTGCCCTATAGCACACCGATTTGGCCTGAAAATTCCCCAATCACCCATTTTGCAAGATTGTCGATCCAAATGGCAACGAAAAATTAAATGGACCACACTAGGACGATCTCCAATCTCCCTGGCATGCCCCAATCAATTTTTGGCCCACAGCACGCCCGAACCCTGAGCCCACCCATGAAACCGTGGGAGCACACCGATTTGGCCCAAAAATACTCCGTTCGTGCCTTTTCACCCGTTTGTCCATGCTAATAGCCACGAAAGTTTAAACGGAAAAAATTAAGATGATCCCCACTATCCCTGGCATGCCCTGATTTATTTTTGGCCCACAGCACGCCCGAACCTCGGGCTATCCCCAAAACCGTGGGCTATAGCACACCGATTTTTTCCAAAAATGCCTCATTTGCGTTGTTTCGCTCGTTTGTCAACCAAAATAGCAACGAAAAAATAAAATGGACCACACTGGGATGATCTCCAACCTCCCTAGTAAGCCCAGGTCAATTTTCGGCCCACAGAACACCCGTACCCTGGGCCCACCCCAAAATTCGTGGGCTATAGAACACCAATTTTGCCCGAAAATGCCCCATTCACGCTGTTTCGCCCGTTTGTCTACTCAAATAGCCGTGAAAATTTAAATGGACCACACTGGGACGATCCCAACCTCCCTAGCATACCTCGGTCAATTTTCAATCCATTGCACACTCGGACCCTGGGTCTACCCCCAAAACCGTAGGCTATAGCACACCGATTTATGCCGAAAATCCCCCGTTCATGTTGTTTTGCCCGTTTGTCCTCCCAAATGACCAAAAAGAATTAAACGGACCACACTGGGACGATCCCTACCGCCCTAGCATGTTTCGATCAATTTTTGTACTACAGCACCCACCCCTAAAACCATGGGCTATAGCGCACCGATTTGGCTCAAAAATGCCCCGTTAATGCTCTTTTGCCCATTTGTCCACCCAAATGGCCACGAAAAATTAAATGGACCATACATGGATGATCCCCAACCAACCGGCACACCCTGATCAATTTTCGTACCTCGGACCTCAGGCCCAACCCCAAAACCGTGGGCTATAGCACACCGATATGGCCTAAAAATGCCCCGTTCGTGTAGTTTTGCCCGTTTGTCCACCCAAACGGCCACAAAAAATTAAACGGACCATACTGGGATGATCCCCAACCTCCCTGGAATGTTTTGGTAAATTTTTGGCTCACAGCACGCCCGAATCCTGGGTCCACCCCTAAAACCGTGGGCTATAGCACATCGATTTAGCCCAAAAATGTCCCGTTCGTGCCGTTTCTCCCGTTTATCCACCCAAATGGTCACAAAAAATTAAACGAACCACACTGGGATGATCTCCAACCTCCTTGGCACATTTCGGTCAATTTTCAGCCCACAACACACCCGAACCCCGGGCCCACGCTTAAAATCGTGGGCTATAGCACATCGATTGGCCCAAAAATGCCCCGTTCGCGTCGTTTTGCCCGTTTGTCCTCCCAAATGGCCTTGAAAATTAAACAGACCACACTGGGACGATACCCAACCTCCCTGGCATACCCCGATCGATTTTTGGCCCACAGCACGCCCGAACCCCGGGACCACCCCCGAAACCATGGGCTATAGCACATCAGTTTGGACCAAAAAACCCCCCGTTCGTGCAGTTTTGCCCGTTTATCAACCCAAATGGCCACAAAAATTTAAACGGACCACACAGGGATGATTTCCAACTTCTCTGGCACGCCCATATCGATTTTCGACCCATAGCACGCCCGAATCCTGGGCCCTCCCACGAAACCGTGGGCTACAGCACATTGATTTGACCCAAAAATGCACCGCTCGGGCCGTTTCACCCGTTCGTCCACACTAGTGGCCACAAAAATTTAACCAGACCAAACATGGATGATCGCCAATATCCTTGGCATGCCCCGGTCAATTTTTGGCCTACCACACGCCCAGATCCAGGGCCAATCCCCGAAATCGTGGGCTACAGCAAACTTATTTTTCTTGAAAATGCCCCGCTCGCACCGTTTCGCCCGTTTGTCCACACAAATAGCCCTGAGAAATTAAACGAACCAAACTGAGACGATCCCAAACCTCCCAGGCATGCCCTGGTAGAGTTTCGGCCCACAACATGCCTATACCCTAGTCCCACCACCAAAACCGTGGGCTATGGCACAACAATTTGGCTCAAAAATGCCCCGTTCACACTGTTTTACCCGTTTGTCTTCCCAAATAACCTTGAAAATATAAAAAGACAACATTGAGATGATTCCAAATCTCCCTAGCACACCTCGGTCAATTTTTGGCCCACAGCACGCCCAAACCCCGAGCCCACCCTCAAAATTGTGGGCAATTATAGCACACCGATTTGGCCCAAAAATGCCCCCTTCATGCTGTCTCGCCCGTTTGTCCACCCAAATGGCCATAAAAAAATAAACGGACCACTCTAGGACGATCCCCAACCTCCCTGGCACGGTCCGATCAATTTTAGGCCCACAGCACACCCGAAACTCGGGCCCACCCCTAAAACCGTGGGTTATGGCACACCGATTTGGTTTGAAAATGCTCCGTTAGGGCAGTTTTAACCCGTTTGTCCTCCCAAATGGCCACAAAAAAATAAATGGACCATACTGGGACGATCCCCAACCTCCCTGGCATGCCTCGATCGATTTTCGTCTTACAGCACGCCTGGACCTAGGGCCCAACCTTGAAATCATAGGCTATAGCACATCGATTAGGACCAAAAATGCCCAGTTTGTGCCGTTTCGCCCGTTTATCAACCCAAATGGCCAAAAAAATTAAACAAACCCCACTGGGATGATCCCCAACCTCCCTGGCACGTTCTAGTTAATTTTTTTCCCATAGCACGCCCGTACCCGGGTCAACCCCTAAAATCGTAGGCTACTGCACACCGATTTGGATTGAAAATGCTTTGTTAGCGTCGTTTTTCCCGTTTGTCTTCCCAAATGGCCACGAAAAATTAAACAGACCATACTAGGATGATCCCCAACCTTCCTGGCACGCCCCAATCGATTTTCATCCTACAGCACGCCTGGACGCCGGGCCCAACCCTAAAATCGTGGGCTATAGCACATCGATTTAGCCCAAAAATGCCATGTCCATACCGTTTTACCCTTTTGCCCACCCAAATGGCCACAAAAAATTAAACGAACCACACTTGGATGATCCCAAACCTCTTTGGCATGCCCCGGTCGATTTTTCACCAACAGTACGCCCGGACTACAGGCCCACCCCCAAAATCAATGGGTTATAGCACACCGATTTGGACGTAAAAAGCCCCGTTTGAGCCGTTTCGTCCATTTGTCAACCCAAATGGCCACGAAAAATTAAACACACCACACTAGGATGATCCCCAACCTCCCTGCACACCCCAATTAATTTTTGACCCACCGAACGCCCAGACCCCGATCCCACCACCAAAATCGTGGTCTATAGCAAACCGATTTGGCCCAAAAATTCCCCGTTCGCGCCGTTTTGCCCGTCTGTCCACTCAAATGGACAAGAAAATTTAAACGGACCACACTAGAATGATCCCCAACCTCCTTGGCATACGTTGGTCAATTTTCGGCCTTCAACACGCGCGTACCCTAGGCCGACCCCCAAAATCATGGGCTATAGCACACCAATTTGGATCGAAAATGCCTAATTCGTGCCGTTTTGCCCGTTTCTCAACCCAAATGTCCACAAACAATTAAACGGACAACACTGAAACGATCCCCAACCTCTTTGGCATGCCCCGGTCGATTTTCAGCCCACAATACGCCCGGACCACAGGCCCACCCCCAAAACCATGGCATATATAGTACATCAATTTGGCCAAAAAATACTCCTTTCACGCTATTTATCCCGTTTGTATACCCAAATAGCCACAAAAATTTAAACAGACCAGACTGGGATGATCCCCAACCTCCCCGGGCCCACCCCCAAAATCGTGGGCTATAGCACACTGATTTGGCTCGAAAATACCCCGTTCATGCCGGTTCGTCCATTTGAATACCAAAATAGCCACAAAAATTTAAACGAACCACATTGGAATGATCCCCAACCTTCCTGGAATAACCCAATCGATTTTGACACATATCACGCCCAGACCTCAAGCCCACCCCCAAAACCGTGGGCTATAGCATGATAATTTGGCCCAAAAATGCCCCGTTTACGCATTTTCGCCCGTTTGTCTACCCAAATGGCCACAAAATTTTAAAAAGACCAAACTAGGATGATACCCAACCTCCCTGGCATTCTCCGATCGATATTTGGCCAACAACACGCCCGAACCCTTGGCTCACCCCCAAAACCGTGGGCTATAGCACACCGATTTGGCCTAAAAATGCCCCGTTCACATTGTTTCACCTGTTTGTCCACCCAAATGGCCACAAAAAATTAACAGACCACACTGGAAGATCCCCAACCTCCTTGACACGCTCTGGTCAATTTTTGAACCACAGAATGCCCGGACCCCGAGCCCATCCCCAAAACCGTGGGCTATAGCTAACCAATTTGGCCCAATATTTCCCTGTTCGCGCCTTTTAGCCCGTTTTTTCACCTAAATGGCCACAAAAAATTAAACGGACCACACTGGGATGATCCCCAACTTCCCTGGCATTCCCAAGTAAATTTTTGGACAACAACACACCCGGACCTCGAGCCCACCCCTAAAATCGTAGGTTGTAGCATATCAATTTGGATCAAAAATACCCCGTTCGTGCCGATTCGCCCGTTTGTCAACCCAAATTGCCATGAAATATTAAACGGAGCACACTGGGATGATCTCAAACCTCCCTGGCATGCCTCGATCGATTTTTGACCCACAGCACACCCGGACCTCGGCCACCCCCGAAACCGTAGGCCATAGCACACCGATTTGGCTCAAAAATGCCCTTTTCGTGCTCTTTCAGACGTTTGTTCACCCTAATAGCCACAAAAATTTAAACGGACCACACTGGGATGATCCCCGACTTCCCTGGCATTCCCCGGTCTATTTTTGGCCCACAGCATACCAATTTATCCCAAAAATACCCCGTTCGCGCCGTTTCGCCTGTTTGTCCACCCAAATGGCCACAAAAAATTAAACGAACCACAATTGAACGATCACCAACCTCAACGGCATGCCCCGGTTGATTTTTGGCCTCAACACGCCTGAATCCCTTGCCCACCCAAAAAATCATAGGCTATAGCACACAGATTTGGCCTAAGAATTCCCCGTTCGCGCCGGTTCGTCCGTTAGACTATCAAAATGGCCATAAAAATTTTAACGGAGCACATTGGGATAATGCACAACGTCCCTGGCATGCCCCGATCAGTTTTTGGCCTACACCACACTTGAACCTCGGGCCCATCCCCAAAACCGTGCGCTATAGCATACCAATTTGGCTAGAAAATGCCTCGTTCGCATCGTTTCACCCATTTGTCTATACACACAGCCACAAAAATTTAAACAGACCACACAGGGACAATACTCAACCTTCTTGTCATGCCTCAGTTAATTTTCAGACCATAGCATGCCCGTACCCGAGGCCCACCCCAAAACTGTGGGCCAAAGCACACCAATTTGGCCCGAAAATGCCCCGTTCAGGCGCGTTTCGCCCATTTGTCCACCCAAATGGCCAGGAAAAATTAAACGGACTACATTGGGATGATCTCTAACGTCCCTGGCACGCTTCGATCAATTTTTAGCCCACAGAACGCCCAGACCCCGAGCCCACCCCCAAAATCATGGGCTATAGCACACCGATTTAGCCTAAAAATTCTTCGTTCGCGCCGTTTCGCCCATTTGTCCACCCAAATAGCCACAAAAATTTAAACGGACCACACTGAGACTATCCCCAACATCCTTTGCACGCCCCGGATGATTTTTGACCCACAGCACGCCCAGACCCTGGGCTCACCCCCAAAATCGTAGGCTACAGAACACCGATTTGGCTTGAAAATGCCCAGTTTGCATCGTTTCGCCCGTTTGTCTACACAAATGGCCATGAAAAATTAAACAGACCATACTAGGACGATCCCCAACCTCCCTAACATGCCCCCAGTCAATATTTTGCCACAGTACGCAGGGGCCTCGGGACACCCCTCAAAATTGTGGGTTATAGCACACCAATTTTGTCAAAAAATGCCTCGTTTGCATCGTTTGTCCCCCAAAATGGCCACGAAAATTTAAACGGACAACATTTGGATGATCCCCAACCTCCCTGGAACGCCCTTGTTGATTTTTGGCCCACAGTACGCCCTAACCCCGGGCCCACCCCCAAAATCGTGGTCACTGATTTGGCCTAAAAATGTCTCGTGCACGCCATTTTGCCCATTTGTCCACCCAAATGGCATGGACCACACTAGGACGATCCCTAACCTCCCTGGCATGCCTCGATTGATTTTCGTACCCAAGGCCCACCCCCGAAATCATGGGTTATAGCTCACCGATTTAGCCAAAAAATGCCCCGTTCGCGTCGTTTCTCCCATCTGTCTAACCAAATGGGCACGAAAATTTAAATGAACCACACTAGGATGATCCCCAACCTCTCTGTCATGCACCGGTCATTTTTTAGCCCATAGCACACCCAGACCCCAGGCCCACCCCCAAAATCGGGAGCTATAGCACTCCAATATGGCATAAAAATTCCCCGTTCGCACCGTTTTGCTTGTTTGTCTACCCAAATGGCCTCAAAAAATCAAACGGACCACACTAGGATGATCCCCGACCTCCCTGGCATGCCCCGATTGATTTTCAGCACACAACACGCCCGAACCCCAAGCCTACCCCCAAAATCGTGGGCTACAAGACACCAATTAGGCCCGAAAATGCCCCGTTTGCGCCGTTTCGCCAGTTTATCAACTCAAATTGCCACAAAAATTAAACGAAGCACATTGGGGTGATCCCCAACCTCCCTAGCACACCCCGACCAATTTTTAGAGCACAGCACACTCGATCCCCAGGCCCACCCCTAAAACTGTGAGCTATAGCACACCAATTTAGCCCAAAAATGCCCAGTTCGTGCCGTTTCACTCGTTTATCCACCCAAATGGGCACAAAAAATTAAACGGACCATACTTGGATAATCCCAATCCTCCCTGGCATGCCCCGATCGATTTTTGGCCAACTGCACGCTCGAACCCCGAGACCACTCCCGAAACCATGGGCTGTAGCACACCTATTTTGCATGAAAATACCTTGTTCGCGCCTTTTGTCCACCTAAATGGCCACAAAAATTTAAACGGACCACACTTGGATGGTCCCCAACCTCCTTGGCATGCCTCAATCGATTTTTGGCCCATAACACGCCCGGACCTCGTGCCTAACCCCATAACCATAGGCTATATCACACCGATTTGTCCCAAAAATGTCTCGTTCACGCCGTTTTCCCCTTTTGTCCACCCAAATGGCCACGAAAAATTAAACGGTTCACACTGGGATGATCCCAAACCTCACTGGTATGCTCCAATCGATTTTTGGCCCACAGCATACCCGGAACCTAGGCCCACCTCCAAAACTGTGGGCTATAGCACACTGATTTGGCTCGATAATGCCCCGTACACTCTGTTTCACCTATTTTTTTCACCCAAATGGCCACAAAAAATTGCACGAACCACACTGGAATAATCCCCAAACTCCCTGGCATACCCAAATAAATTTTTGGCCCACAGCACGCCTGGACCCCAAGCCCACCCCAAAAACCATAGGCTATAGCACATCGATTTGGCCCAGAAATGCCCCATTCGCGTATTTTCACCCATTTGTCAAACCAAAAGGCCACGAAAATTTAAATGGATCATACTGGGATGATCCCCAACATCCCTGTCACGCCTCTGTCGACTTTTAGACAACAGCACGCCCGAATCCTGGGCACACCCCTAAAATCGTGGGTGTCCGTTTAATTTTTGGCCCACAGCACGCCAGGACCCCAGGCCCACCCCCAAAATTGTGGGCTATAGTACACCAATTTGACCCGAAAATGCACTGTTCGCGCCGTCTCGCCTGTTTGTCCAACCAAATAGCCACGAAAAATTAAATTGACCTCACTTGGATGATCCCCAACCTCCCTGGCATGCCAAGGTTGATTTTGGTGCCACAGCACACTCGGACCTCGGGCCTACCCCCAAAACTCTGGGATATAGCACACCGACTTAGCCCATAAATGCCCCGTTCGCGCTATTTCGCCCGTTTGTCCAACCAAATGGCTATGAAAAATTAAACAGACCATGCTGGGAGGTTCTCCAACCTCCCTAGCACGCCCCGATCAATGTTTAGCCCATAGAACGCCCGTACCCCAGGCCCACCTCCAAAACCGTGGGCTATAGCACATTGATTTAGATCGAAAATGTCTCGGTCGTGCCGTTTTGCCCGTTTGTCAACCCAAATGACCATAAAAAATTAAACGGACCACACTGGGATGATCTCCAACCTCCCTGAAATGCCCTGATTAATATTTGGCCCAAACACGTTTGGACCCCAAGCCCACCCCAAAATTGTGGGCTATAGCACACCGATTGTCCCTGAATATGCCCCATTCATGCCGTTTTGCCCGTTTATCCACCCAAATAGCCACAAAAATAAAACAGACCACACTGAGATGATCCCTAACCTCTCAGGCATGCCCCGGTTGATTTTCGACACATAACACGCCCGAACCACGAGCCCATCCCAAAACTAAGGGCCATAGCACAACACTTTAGCCCGAAAATGCCCCATTCGCGCTATTTCGCCCGTTTGTCAACCAAAATGGCCACAAAAAAATAAACGAACAAAATTAAGACGATCCCCAACCTCACTAGCACGCCATGCTCGCTTTTCAGCCCACAGCACGCCTGGACCCCCGGCCCTCCCTTGAAACCGTAGGCAATATCACATCGATTTGGCCCAAAAATACCTCATTCGCACCGTTTTGTCTGTTTGTCCACCTAAATGGCCACGAAAATTTAAACCGACCACATTAGGATGATCCACAATATCCCTGCACGCCCTGGTCAATTTTCGACCCACAGCACGCTGGACCCCGGGCCCACCCCCTTAACCATAAGCTATAGAACACTGATTTTGCTCGAAAATCCATCCTTCGTACCGTTTTGCCAATTTGTCTACCCAAATGGCCATAAAAAATTAAACGAACCATACAGGGAAGAAACCCAACCTCCCTGGCACACCCCGGTAGATTTTTGGGCCACAGCACATCCTAACCCCGAGCCCACCCCCAAAATTGTGGGCTATAGCACACCGATTTGGCTCAAAAAATGCCTCGTTCGTTCCTTTTCGCCTTTTTATCCACCCAAATAGCTACAAAAAATTAAACGGACCATACTGAAAAGATCCCCAACCTCCTTGGCACGCCCCGATTGATTTTTGACCCACAGCATACCCGAACCCTAGGCCCACTCCCAAAACTGTGGGCTATAGCACACCAATTTAGCCCGAAAATGCCCCATTCACGTTGTTTCGCTCATTTGTCCACCAAAATGGCCACAAAATATTAAACGGACCACATGGGATATACTCAACCTCCCTGGCATGCCCCGGTCAATTTTTGGCCCACAGCATGCCCAGACCTCAGGCCCACCACCAGAATCGTGGGTTATAATAGCACACCAATTTGGGTCAAAAATGCCCCATTCGCGCCGTTTCTCCCATTTGTGCACCCAAATGTCCATGAAAATTTAAACGAACCACACAGGGATGATCCCCAACCTCCCTAGCATGCTCTGGTCAATATTTGGCCAACAACACTCCCGGACCTCAGGCCCACCCCCAAAACCGTGGGCAATAGCACAAAGATTTGGCCCGAAAATGCCCCATTCACGTCGTTTCGCCCGTTTGTCCACCCAATTGGCCACGAAAAATTAAATGGACCACAGTGGAATGATCCCCAACCTCCCTAACATGCCCCGATCGATTTACGATGCATAGTACGTCGGGCTCCGGGCCCACCCCCGAAACCAGGGGCTATAGCACGCCGATTTGACTCGAAAATGCCCCGTTTGTGCCGTTTCGACCGTTTATCCACCTAAATGGCCACAAAAATTTAAACAGACCACACTAGAATGATCCCCAACCTCCCTGGCATGCCCAGGTCGATTTTTGTCCCACAGCAGGCCCGGACCCTAGGACCACCCCCAAAATCGTTAGATATAGCACATTGATATAGCCCGAAAATGCCCTGTTCTCACCATTTTGCCCGTTTGTCCACCCAAACGGCCAGAAAAAATTAAACGAACCATACTTGGATGATCCAAACCTCCCTAGCATGTCTCAATCAATTTTTGGCCCACAGCACGCACGAACCTAGGGACCACCCCCGAAACCGTGGGCTATACCACACCGATTTAGCCCAAAAATGCCTCGTTCTCGCCGTTTCACCCATTTGTCCACGAAAATGGCCACAAAAATTTAAATGGACCACACTAGGACGATCCTCAACCTCTCTGGCATGCCCCGGTTGATTTTTGGCCCACAGCACGCCCGAACTCCAGTCCCACCCCTAAAATTGTAGGCTAGAGCACACCGATTTGTCCTGAAAATACCCTATTCACGCCGTTTCATCCGTTTCTCCATCCAAATGGCCAAAAAAAATAAACGGACCACATTGGGACGATCCCCAACCTCCCTGGCATGCCCCAATCAATTTTTAGCCCACAACACGACCATACCATGGGTCGACCCCTGAAACCATGCCCAGTTCGCACTGTTTCGCGCGTTTATCCACTCAAATGGCAACAAAAATTTAAACGATACACATTGGGATGATCCTCGATATCCCAGGCATGCTTTATTTTTTGGCCCACAGCAAACCCGGACCCAGGGCCCACCCCCAAAACTGTGGGCTATAGAACACCAAATTGGCCCAAAAATACCTCGTTCACATCGTTTCGCCCATTTGTCCATCCAAATGGCCACAAAAGTTTAAACAGACCATTTTGGGATGATTCCCAGCCTCCCTGACAAGCCCATGTCAATTTTTGGACCTCAGCACGCCTGGACCCTGGCCCACCCCAAAGTCATGGGCTATAGCACATCGATTTGGCCCAAAAATGCATTGTTCGCGCCATTTCATCCATTTATCCACCCAAATGGCCACAAAACATTAAACGAACCATACTAGGATGATCCCCAACCTCCTTAGCATGCCCCAATCGATTTTTGGCCCACAGCACGCCCGGATCCCAGGCCCACCCACAAAATCGTGGGATATAGCACACCGATTTGTCCTGAAAATTCCCCTTATGCGCCATTTTGCCCGTTTTTTCACCTAAATGGCAATAAAAATTTAAACAAACCACACTAGGACAATGCCCAACCTCCCTGGCAGGCCTCATTCATTTTTTGGCCCATAACATGCCCGTACCCCAGGCCCATCCCTTGAAACCGTGGGTATAGCACACCAATTTAGCTCGAAAATACCTCGTTCGTGCCGTTTTGCCCGTTTGTCCACCCAAATTGCCACGAAAAATTAAATGAATCACAGTGGGATGATCCCCAACCTCCCAGGTACGTCTCGGTCAAATTTTGGCTGACAACTTGCTCGAACCCCAGGCCCACCCTCAAAATCGTGGATTATAGCACATCAATTTGGTCCAAAAATGCCCAGTTCGCGTCATTTTGCCCGTTTGTCCACCCAAATGGCACAAACCACACTGGGATGATCCCAAACCTCCCTGGGTGACCCCGGTCGATTTTCGAACCATAGCAAGCCTGAACGCCCACCCCCAAAATATTAGGTTATAGCACACCGATTTAGCCTGAATACTCCTTGTTCATGCCATTTTTCCCGTTTGTCTACCCAAATGACCACAAAAAGTTAAACGGACCATACTGGGATAATCCCCAACCTCCCTGATATGCTTCGATCAATTTTTTCCCCACAGCTAGTCCGGCCCTTGGGCCCACCATTGAAACCGTGGGTTATAGCATACCGATATGGCCTGAAAATGCCCCGTTCATATCATTTCGCCCGTTTGTCCACCCAAATAGCCACAAAAATTTAAACGAACCATACTGGGATGATCCCCAACCTCCTGTCATGCCCTTGTCAATTTTTCAACCACCGCACACTCGAACCCCGAGCCCAAATCAGAAACTGTGGGTTATAGCACATTAATTTGGACCGAAAGTGCCCCGTTCTCACCGTTTTGCCCATTTGTCCACCCAAATAACCACGAAAAATTAAACAGACCATATAGGGACGATCCCCAACATCCCTGGCATGCCCCGATTGATTTTCGAACTGCAGTACGCTCGGACCCTGGGCCCACCCCCAAAACCATGGGCTATAACACATCAATTTAGACTGAAAATGCCCCGTTCGTGCCGTTTTGCCCGTTTGTCAACACAAATGGCCACGAAAAATTAAACGGACCACACTAGGACGATACTCAACCTCCCTGGCATGCCCTGTCGATTTTCAGCCCACAGCACGCAAGAACCCGGGACCCACCCACGAAATCATGGGCCGTAGCACACCAATTTAGCCCAAAAGTACCCCATTTGCACTATTTTGCCCGTTTGTTCCCCTAAATGGCCACAAAAAATTAAACAAACCTTATTGTGACTATCCCCAACCTCCCTGGAATAACCCACTCGATTTTTGACCCACAGCACGCCCGGACCCCAGGCCTACCCTTAAAATTGTGGGCTATAGCACACCGATTTGGCCCAAAAATACCCGATTCGCGCCGATTCGCCTATTTGTCCAACCAAATGGCCACAAAAATTTAAACCAACCACATTGGGATGATCCTCAACCTCCCTGGCATACCCTAGTCAATTTTTCACCCACAACATGCCCAAACCCTGGGCCCACCCCTATAACCGTAGGCTAAAGCACACCAATTTGGCCCAAAAATGCCTCGTTCACGTCGTTTCACCTAATTTTCCACCTAAATGGCCACAAAAAATTAAACGGATCAGACTGGGACGATCCTCAACCTCCCTGGTATGCCTCGGTCGATTATGGCCCACAGCACATTCGAATCCTGGGCCCACCCCTGAAACCATGGGCTATAGCTCATCGATTTAGCCCTAAAATGCCATATTCGCGTTGTTTTCCCCGTTTGTCCACCCAAATGGCATGGACCACACTGGGATGATCCAAACATCCCTGGCATGCCCCAATCTCTTTTCGATCCATAACACGCCCGAACCCCTAACCCACCCCTAAACTCTGGGCTATAGCACACTGATTTGGCCCGAAAATGCCACGTTCATGTCATTTTGCCCATTTGTCCAGCCAAATGGCCACGAAAAATTAAACGAACCACACTGGTACGATCCCCAACCTCTGTGGCATGCCCCGGTCAATTTTTGACCCACAACACGCCCAGACCCCGGGTCGACCTCCAAAATCATGGGCTATAGCACACCAATTTGACCAGAAAATTCCCCGTTTGCATTGTTCCGCCCATTTGCCACCGAAATAGCCACGAAAATTTAAACGCACCACACTGGGATGACCCCAACTTCCCTAACATGCCCCGGTTGCTTTTTGGACAACAGTACGCGCGAACCCCGGGCCCACCCCCAAAATCGTGGGATACAGAATACTGATATAGCCCGAAAATGTCTCGTACGCACCATTTTGCCCATTTGTTCACACAAATGGTCATGAAAAATTAAATGGACCATACTGCGATAATCCTCAACCTCCCTGGAACGTTTCGATAGATTTTTGGCCCACAGCACGCACTGACCCTGGGACCACCCTGGGACGATCCCCAACATCCCTGGTATACCCCAATCAATTTTCGACCCACAGCACATCCGTACCCCAGTCCCACCCCAAAACCGTCGGCTATAGCACACCAATATGGTCCAAAAATTCCCTGTTCGTGTCGTTTTGCCTGTTTGTCCACCTAAATGGCCACAAAAATTTAAACGGACCACACTAAGATGATCTCCAACCTCTTTGGGAGTCCCCGATTAATTTTTGGCCCACAGCACGCCTGAACCCCGTGCCCACCCCTGAAACCGTAGGCTATAGCACACAGATTTGGCAAGAAAATGCCCCGTTCGCACTATTTCTCCCGTTTGTCCACCTAAATAGCCATAAATATTTAAATGGACCACACTGGGATGATCCCCAACTTCCCTAGCATGCCCCGATCGATTTTCAGCCCACCGTACGACTGGACCCCAGGCCTTTCCCCAAAACCATAGGCTATAGCACATCAATTTGGCCCAAAAATGCCTCGTTCGTGCTGTTTTGTATACCTAAATGACCACGAAAAATTAAATGGATCATACTGGATGATCCCCAACCTCCCTAGCACGCCCCTATCGATTTTTCGCCCACAGTACGCCCGTATCCCGGGCCTTCCCCTAAAATCGTTGGCTATAACACATCTATTTGGCCCGAAAATGCCCCGTTTGTGTTTTTTCGATGGTTTGTCCACCCAAATGGCCACGAAAATTTAAATGGACCACATTGGGATGATCCTCAATCTCCCTAGAATACACCAGTCAATTTTTTGCCCACAACACGCCCGAACACCGGGACCACACCTAAAACCGTGGCTACGGCACATCTATTTGGCCAAAAAATACCTCGTTTGCACCGTTTTGCCCGTTCGTCCATCCAAACAACCACAAAAATTTAAATGGACCACACTAGGATGATCCCCAACTTCTATGGCATGTACCAGTTGCTTTTCGACCCACAGAACGTCTGGAACTCTGGTCCATCACCAAAACCGTGGGCTATAGCACACCGATTTGCCACAAAAATGCCCTATTCGCGCTATTTGGCCTGTTTATTCACCTAAATGGCCACAAAAATTTAAACGGACCATACTGGGATGATCCTTAACGTCCCTGGCATGGCACGATCACTTTTCAGCCTACAGCACGCCCGGAACCCGAGCCCACCCCCAAAACCATGGCCAATAGCTAACCAATTTGGCTCAAAAATGCCCCGTTTGCGTCGTTTTGTTCGTTTGTCCACCCAAATATCCACAAAAATTTAAATGGGCTACACTAGGACGATCCCCAACCTCCCTGGCATACCTCGATCATTTTTTGGGCCATAGCACGCCCTGACCTCGGGGCCACCCCCGAAACCGTGGGCTATAGCATACAGATTTGGCCCAAAAATGCCCCGTTCACGCTGTTTCACCTGTTTGTCCATCAAATAGCCATGAAAATTTAAACGGACCACACTGGGATGATCCCCAACCTCCCTGGTCGATTTTTGGCCCACAGCACACCCAGACCCCATGCCCACGCCCAAAATCGTGGGCTATAGCACATCGATTTATCCTAAAAATATCTCGTTCGCACCGTTTTTCCCGTTTGTCCACCCAAATGACCACAAAAATTTAAACAAACCATACTGGAACGATCCCCAACCTCCTTGTCATGCCCCGGTCAATTTTTGGCCTACGACATACCCGAAACCCAAGTCCACCCCAAAATATACGGGCTATAGCACATTGATTTTGGCCCAAAAATGCCTCATTCACATCGTTTTCTCTCGTTTGTCCACCCAAATAGCCACAAAAATTTAAACGGACCACAATAGAATGATCCCCAACCTCCTATCATGCCGGGGTCGATTTTCGGCCTACAGCACACCCGAAATTTGGGCCCACCCCTAAAACCATGGGCAATAGCACACCGATTTTGCCTGAAAATGCTCCGTTCGCGCCGTTCCACCCAAATGGCCACAAAAATTTAAATGGACCACACTGGAAAGAACCCCAATCTCCCTGGCATGCCTCGGTTGATTTTTGGCCCACAGTACGCCCGGACCACGAGTCTATCCCCAAAACCGTGGTCTATAGCACACTGATTTAGCCCAAACATACCACGTTCACATCATTTCACCCGTTTGTCCACTCAAATAGCTATGAAAATTTAAACAGACCATACTAGGACGATCCTCAAACCTCCCTGGCATGCTCTGGTCGATTAACAGGCCACACCACGCCCGAACCCCAAGCCCACCCCTAAAATTGTGGGCTCTAAAACAAAAGTTTGGCATAAAAATGCCCCGTTCATGTTGTTTCGCCCGTTTGTTCACCAAATGGACACAAAAATTAAAACAGACCACACTGGGATGATCCCTAACTTCCCTGGCATGCCTGGTCAATTTTTGGCCCACAGCACGCCCAGACCCCTGCCCACCCCCAAAACCGTAGGCCATAGCACACCGATTTGGCCCAAATATGCTCCGTTCGCGCCGTATTGCCTGTTTGACCACCCAAATGGCCAGAAAAATTAAAACGAACCACACTGGGATGATCCTCAACCCCCTTTCACGCCCGATCGATTTTTGGCCCACCGCACGCCCTGACCATTGCCCACCCCCAAAATCGTGGACTATAGCACACTGATTTATCCTAAAAATGCCCCATTTGCATTGTTTCACTCATTTGTCCACCCAAATGGCCATAAAATTTAAACGGACCATACTTGGATGATCCCCAACCTCCCTGGTATGCTCCAATCAATTTTTAACACATAGCACACCCGAAACCCGAATCGACCCCCGAAACAGTGGACTATAGCACATCAATTTGGCCCAAAAATGCCCCATTCGCATTGTTTCACCCGTTTGTCCACCCAAATGACCACTAAAATGTAAACAGACCACGCTGGAATGATCCCCAACCTCCCTAGCATGCTTCAATTGATTTTTGGGCCACAGCACGCCCAGAAATCAGGCCCACCCATGAAACTATGGGTTATACACACCGATTTGGCTCGAAAATGCATCGTTCGAGTCGTTTTGCCCATTTGTCCACCCAAATGGCCACAAAAATTTTAATGAACCATGCTGGGACGATCCCCAAATCCCTGACATATCTCGATCAATTTTCGGCCCACAGCACGCCCGGACCCCGAGCCCATCCCCTAAACTGTGGGCTTCGCACACTGATTTGGACTGAATATACCCCCGTTCACGCTCTTTTGCCCGTTTGTCCACCCAAATGGCAATAAAAATTTAAACGAACAACATAAGGACGATACCCAACCTCCCTGGCATGCCCCAAACAATTTTCAACCCTCAGCACGCCCGTACCCCGAGCCCACCCCTAAAATTTGGGCTATAGCACACCTATTTGGCTTGAAAATGTCCCGTTTGCACCGTTTTACCCGTTTGTCCACCCAAATGGCTACAAAAATTTAAACGGACCACACTGGGACGATCCCCAACCTCTATGGCACTCCCTACCCAATTTTTACCCACAGCACACCCGGAACCTGGGCCAACCCCGAAAGTCGTTGGCTATATAGCACACCGATTTAGCCTGAAAATGCCTCATTTGTGCTGTTTTGCCTGTTTGTCTACCCAAATGGCCACAAAAATTTAAACGGACCACACAAGGACGATCCCCAACCCTCATGGCAGGCGTTGCTCAATTTTGAAACCACAGCACGCCCGGACCCCAAGCCCACCCTCAAAATCGGGGGCTATAGCACACCGATTTGGCCTAAAATGCCTCGTTCGTGTAGTTTTGCCCGTTTGTCCACCCAAATATCCACAAAAATTTAAATGGACCACACTGGGTTGATCCCCAAATCTCTAGCAAGTCTCGATCGATTTTCAGCCAACAGCACACCCAAAGCCCGAGCCCATCCCCAAATCGTGGGCTATAGCACACCGATTTGGCCCTAAAATCCCTCTTGCGCGCCATTTCGCCCGTTTGTCTATCTAGATGTCCATGAAAATTTAAACAGACCATACTGGGATAATCCCCAACCTCCCTGGCACGCCCCAGTTAATTTTTGGCCTACAAAATGCCCAAAACCCGGGACCACCCTAAAACTGTGGGCTAGAGCACACCGATTAGGCCAGAAAATGTCCCATTCGCATCGTTTCGCCCGTTTCTACCACACTGGAATGATCCCCAACCTCCCTAGCATGTCTCGGTTGATTTTTGCCCCAAAATACGTCCGAACCCCAAGCCCACCCCCGAAATCGTAGGCTATAGCATATTAATTTGGCTCGAAAATGCCTCGTTCTTGCCGTTTTGCCCGTTTGTCCACCTAAATGGACACAAAAATTTTAACGGACCACACTAAGATGATCTCCAATCTCCTTGGGAGGCCCCGATTAATTTTTGGCCCACAGCACGCCCGGACCCCGTGCCCACCCCTAAAATCGTAGGCTATAGCACACGGATTAGGCAAGAAAATGCCCCGTTTGCACTATTTCTCCCGTTTGTCCACCTAAATAGCCACAAAACTTTAAATGGACCATACTGGGATGATCCCCAACTTCCCTAGCAAGCCTCGATCGATTTTTAGCCCACAGTACACCCGGACCCCAAGCCTTTCCCCAAAACCGTAGGCTATAGCACATCAATTTGGCCCAAAAATGCCGCGTCCGTGTTGTTTCGCCCGTTTGTACACCTAAATGACCACGAAAAATTAAACGGATCATACTGGATGATCCCCAACCTCCCTAGAAAGCCCCTATCGATTTTTCGCCCATAGTACGCCCGTATCCCGGGCCTTCCCCCAAAACCATCGGCTATAACACATCGATTTGGCCCAAAAATGCCTCGTTTGTGTTGTTTTGACGGTTTGTCCACCCAAATGGCCACAAAAATTTAAACGGACGACATTGGGATGATCCTTTATCTCCTTGGAATACACCAGTCAATTTTTTGCCCACACCACGCCCGAACACCAGGCCCACACCTAAAACCGTGGCTATGGCACATCGATTTGGCCAAAAAATACCCGTTCGCACTGTTTTGCCCGTTCGTCCACCCAAACAGCCATAAAAATTTAAACGGACCACACTAGGATGATCCCCAACCTCTATGGCATGTCTCAGTTGCTTTTCGACCCACAGCACATCTGGAACTCGGGTCCATCCCCAAAACTGTGAGCTATAGCACACCGATTTGGCCCAAAAATGCCCTATTCGCGCCGTTTGGCCTGTTTGTCCACCTAATGGACACAAAAATTTAAACGGACCATACTGGGATGATACTCAACCTCCCTGGCATGGCACGATCACTTTTCAACCTACAGCATGCCCGAAACCCAAGCCCACCCCCTAAACCGTGGGCTATAACAACCAATTTAGCCCAAAAATGCCCCGTTCGTATCGTTTTATTCGTTTGCCCACCCAAATGTCCACGAAAATTTAAATGGACCACACTGGGACGATACCCAACCTCCCTGGAATGCTTCGGCCATTTTTTGGGCCACAACACGCCCTGAACCCGGGGCCACCCCCAAAACCGTGGGCTATAGCATACCGATTTGGCCCAAAAATGCCCCATTCACACCATTTCACCCGTTTGTCCATCAAATAGCCACGAAAATGTAAACAGACCACACTGGGATGATCCCCAACCTCCCTGGCATGCCCTAGTCAATTTTTGGCCCACAGCACGCCAGACCCCATGCCCACCCCCCAAAACCGTGGGCTATAGCATATCGATTTATCCTAAAAATATCTCGTTCGTGTTGTTTTTCCCGTTTGTCCACACAAATAGCCACAAAAATTTTAAAAAACCATACTGGAACGATCCCAACCTCTCTAGCATGCCTCGGTCATTTTTTGGCCTACTACATGCCCAAAACCCAGGTCCACCCCAAAAACTGTGGGCTATAGCACATTGATTTGGCCCAAAAATGCCCCATTTGCACCGTTTTCTCTCGTTTGTCCACCCAAATAGCCACAAAAATTTAAACGAACCATACTGGAATGATCCCCAACCTCCCTATCATGCCGCAGTCGATTTTTGGCCTACAGCACACCCAAAATTTGGGCCCACCCCTGAAACCATGGGCAATAGCACACCAATTTTGCCTGAAAATGCCTCGTTTGCGCCGTTTCACCCAAATGGCCACAAAAATTTAAATGGACAACAATGGAATGAACCCCAATCGCCGTGGCATGCCTCGGTTGATTTTTGGGCCACAGTACCCCCGGACCCCGAGTCTATCCCCAAAATCGTGGGCTATAGCACACTGATTTAGCCCAAAAATACCACATTCGCATCGTTTCACCCATTTTTCCACTCAAATAGCTACGAAAATTTAAACGGACCACACTAGGACGATCCCCAAACCTCTCTGGCATGCTCCGATCAATTTTCAGGCCACACCACGCCCGAACCCCAAGCCCACCCCTAAAATTATGGGCTCTAAAATAGCAATTTGGCTGAAAAATGCCCCGTTCATGTTGTTTCACCCGTTTGTTCACCAAATGGACACGAAAATTAAAACAGACCACACTTGGATGATCCCTAACTTTCCTGGCATGCCCAGGTCACGCCCAGAGTGCGCCCATACCCCTGCCCACCTCCAAAACTGTAGGCTATAGCACACCTATTTGGCCCAAATATGCTTCGTTCGAGTTGTTTTGCCTGTTTGTCCATCCAAATGGCCACAAAAAATAAAATGGACCACACTGGGATGATCCTCAACCTCCCTAGCACACCCGGTCAATTTTTGGCCCACAGCACGCCCAAACCATTGCCCACCCTCGAAACCGTGGACTATAGCACACCAATTTATCCTAAAAATGCCCCATTTGCATTGTTGCACTCGTTTGTCCACCCAAATGGCCATAAAAAACTAAAAACAGACCATCCTTGGATGATTCCCAACCTCTCTGGTATACCCCGATCAATTTTCAACATACAGCACACCCGAAACTCAGATCGACCCCCGAAACCGTGGGCTATGGCACATCAATTTGGCCTAAAAATGCCTCATTTCCATTGTTTCACCTGTTTGTCCACCCAAATGACCACTAAAATTTAAACAGACCACGCTGGAATGATCCCCAACCTCCCTAGCATGCTTCAATCGATTTTTTGCCCACAACACACCCAGAAATCAGGCCCACCCATGAAACCATGGGTTATACACACCGATTTGGCTTGAAAATAGGTCGTTCGAGCCATTTTGCTCGTTTGTCCACCCAAATGGCCACAAAAATTTAAATGAACCACACTGGGAAGATCCCCAAATCCCTGGCATATCTCGTTCGATTTTCAGCCCACAGCACGCCCGAACCCCGAGTTCATCCCCTAAACTGTGGGCTTAGCACACCGATTTGGCCTGAATATACCCCCGTTCACGCTCTTTTGCTCGTTTGTCCACCCAGATGGCAACAAAAATTTAAACGGACAACACTAGGATGATCCCCAACCTCCTTGGCATGCCCCAGTCGATTTTCAACCCGCAGCACGCCCGTACCCCGGGCCCACCCCCAAAATGTGGGCTATATAGCACACCTATTTGGCTTGAAAATGCCCCGTTTGCACCGTTTTACCCGTTTGTCCACCCAAATTGCTATAAAAATTTAAATGGACCACACTGGGACGATCCCCAACCTCCATGGCACTCCCAACCCAATTTTCAACCCACAGCACACCCGGAACCTGGGCCAACTCCGGAAGCCATTAGCTATATAGCACACCGATTTGGCCCGAAAATGCCTCGTTCGTGCTGTTTTGCCTGTTTATCCACCCAAATGGCCACAAAAATTTAAACGGACCACACAAGGACGATCCCCAACCCTCATGGCGGGCGTTTGTCAATTTTCGACCCACAGCAAGCCCGAACCCCAAGCCCACCCTCAAAATTGAAGGCTATAGCACACCAATTTGGCCTAAAATTCCTCGTTCATGTTATTTTGACAGTTTGTCCACCCAAATATCCACGAAAATTTAAATGGACCACATTGGGATGATCCCCAAATCCCTAGCAGGTCTCGATCGATTTTCAGCCAACAGCACACCCAGAGCCAGATACTCCCAAATTACAACTCTCGTTAGAAAGTGTAAGCGGTCACTGTCAAATATAGAACCCAACTGGGTTGGGTGTCGAATCCCACAGGGAATACTATGATCACTAAGTATTGCGATTATTATTAGACTGTTGATCCAAGGTTCCAAGGTAAGGGGGTTTGGTTTAAATAAACAATAATATTATCAGTGTAACGATGCGATGATATGTGTAATTATATTTGATCACAGAGAATGACAAGTTAGGGTTATGTCCACCTTGTAGCTTCTACTTCTATATTAACTATGAGTAATACGGATTTTATGCATGCATGCACTTATAGAGAGATGTATTCTAATTCTAAATCCAAGTGTTTTTCAACCATCAAGGATTTATTCACCTTAGTTCTTTCGAATCTAACGTGTACAATAAATTGGCGATCTCTCTAAGAAGTTAATCCTACTAGATTAACGTGTAAAATAAAGGTTGGAAACCCTATTTTCTCGCCACACTCTCTTTTCCAAACAGTAACTTTTCTATCGAATAAGTTATTGCTATAATGGCGCATTCCCTATGTTTGCAACCACGAGAATTCAATCAAAACGAAGAGAGTAATGATATAAGTGGCATGACACATCATAAATTCACAAAACCCATAGCAATAAAGAGTATACTACAAAGTTTCCATAACCCTAACAAATAAGCTTAGCTACTCATGAATAAAACAGAAATCAACATAGAAATATTCATCATACCAAAACAACGAATGATCTTGGTGATGAAGATGACTAGCGAAATTAAGAGAGAAACACGTTTCTCTCTCTGTGTGTCCTCAAGCTACGCTGCTTTCTTGTTTTCCAAAATAATACAAAATCTGAATAATCCCTAAAAATTCAGCCATAAGGCTTTTAATAACATCCTTCTCTAATAAATTGCTACGGCATCCTTAACTATTTAAAAATATTCAGTTTGCCTGGGAAAAAGTTCACATACATCACATTCAGTCCAAAAGCTGCTTTCCTTTTTATATGAAGTTTTCCTTTGCTGTCCACAGGTCCCCAAAGTACTGAAATCTTCCTCATTAGTACCTAAAAAGCATGCTAATCACATAGGTCAGCTCACTTAACTAAAAATAGACTAAAAGTGCAAGACTTATGTATTTTATTCTCAAAAAGTTAGCTAAAACATGGGTAAGTTATGGTGCTTAGACGTATAAATACGCCCAACATCACCACCCCACACTTAAAGCTTTGTTTGTTCTCGAACAAAATAGTACATCCATGCGAATACCTAACTAAACTTCACAAGAGCAACACAAAATTTTCAACAAGACATACACGACAATTATTAACAAAGAGTACATTTCTTGATCATTACTAGAAACAACTCATCCTCCTACATAGACTCATTAAGTTGGTTAATTCGTATACACAAGTTAAGCCAAAAGAAATCATATAAAACTACCAAACAATCATCAACCATGTGCGCTCACACAAAATGTTACCCATAATCACTCATAATTTTGCATTTTTCAGAAATATGGGTATAAGAACTTGCTTGCTCTCACTCTCACAAAGAATTCTTAGATTACAACTGATGACCATATGCTTGACCTTAGTGTAATGTTCCACTATCAGAATGCTAAGGTTAGGATCAAATAGGTCTTTACGGGTTGTAAAGTAGGCTAAAGGGACGGGTAGAACTATTTTGGCCAGAAATGGTGACTATGTTCCCTAAGCGCTTTAATACACTACATTATGACATTTACTTTCACCATTTTCCTCTTATTTTGCCACACTCTTTACTCAAATTGATTCTATAATTTAAAGCGCTTAGGAGCTTTTGGATCAAATTATGGTCTTTTCAAAAAAATGGATTAGGCTACATATGAGGTTGCCAAAGAAAATAGCTAAAGGCTCAAAGGGTGTTCACTAGGACAATGTACAAAGATAGGTAAAAAAAAGATAAACAAAATCAGGGCTGCCAAAGAAATGCCTAAATCATCTCCTAAACTCACAATCTTTATTTCGCTTCACACACACACCAGGTAAGTTCTAGCATCAATCGCAACAAAGAATATACAATAACCTTACACACACATGGCACACAGTCAACTTAATTAGGAGCATTATAGATTCTTGACCCAACAGATAAATGAATTAAACCACAAGCAAAGTCACAACTTAGAGCCTAAATGTTTCAATAGTAGTGATTCAGCACAAACTCCAGTTATAATGTCATGCCGTCTATAAGAACAATTTCATGCAAAAATCTAACTAATTATAACTAACTAACTACGACTAGATCAAAATAACTATAGAATAAATGCACGCAAACAGTACGTAATACAGCAGACAAGGCAATCCGTAAACATAAACCCATAAACATATACGCGTACCCCACACTTAGACGGAACACACTGCCCTCAGTGTAAATAAATAAGCAAAAACCTTGTTAGTCAGACTCCTCCTCTACATCCGGGGTCATACCCCCGGCGTCAGAATCATCATCAGAGTCTTCATCATCAGAGTTGTCCTCCACATCAGAGTCTAGCAGTCGGTGATCATTGTCTGTCGGCACATCGTCATCTAGAGGTTCCTCAAAATTTACCCCCACTCCACACATGGCCCGAGCATGTTCATTAAGCGGGTAGTCATAGTCCAACTGCCGAAGCTCTGCATCAGTCGGCACACGACCCCCATTCATCATAGTAAACTGAGTCATGCCATACAGATGGAGATAAAACACTCATCTCGAGCATGTATCTCAGCGGTGGTAAGGTTGATACCTTGACCAGTTTCTGGATCTTTGATTTTCGTGAGATCTACCTTCTTCGGTTTATGTGTCAACTTATGGTCTGCTAGCTCCTTCTCAATGTTCTCTTTCCTTAAGATTGCAGTCAACAAATTTCTGAAACTGAAATGGGACCTTTTGTGCACCCTTGCTTTTTGCATCGACATTCGTATAACTGCACCAATGTTGATAGGAACATTTGTCATTAGAGAATACACCAAGCAGACTCAATCACGCATGACCTTAGGAATCAAGTAGGAGTTGACTATTCTTAACCATATGCGAGCTTCTCTGTTCAAGCAAGCATATGGGTAAGTATTGTGACGACCATTATCTTTGTGACGAGTCCACCGGGTCATGGACCTTGATCCAAACAACGTATGTCTGATGGCTCTGTAGGGAGGTCTGTTTTAGAGCTCCTTGAGTGGTGATGGATCCACACTTGGAGTTCCCAGGAAAGAGTTGAAGAAATCAGCGTTTAATTGCAAGACTTGCCCCCGAATCTTTACTTCATTTCCAGTAGTCCTTGGGGACCAGTTGGCATAAAACTCTCGAGTCAAATCAAGATTACATTCGTCCATGTCTCAGAATATAAAGTCAAGATTTAGTGCCATAATCTTTGCCAGAATGCGAGGGCAGTTCTTTTCTAAACTTTCCTTCTTCATCAAATCCACATGTACATATTACTTCACCTTATTGTTTCCATACCATTCCTTCCCTTCCTCCTCCAGAACCCATTTGATCCCAAAAGTGCGTCGAGGCACTTGATGAGAGGAGGAATCAGCCTGGTCCTTTCTTGACCGTTTTTGACCTTTTTGTGAGGTGTATGCTTTCTCTTTTCCCTGTCGTCCTTTCGGAGCCATGTTACCTAAGATCATAATAGGGTCATGTTAGTCTCATTTCGTAAAATTTACTATAACCGAAAAAGAAAATAGTGATGGCACCACCCCACACTTAAGTTATTTGCACACTCTAATTAAGTAAGTATGTTCGATTACTCAGACTTCATCGACATACATATAGATGGTATGTGCCAACAACACTATTATTGCAGTCACACTTTCAACCCTTCACTGTACATAACAATTCCTCAGTTTGATATAGAGAAGCAGCACACAATGGTCTTGTAATCTTGACTATCATTTCCAACTTAATTTCATTGGGGATGCAATCTTTGAACAAGACTACCACATAGGAATCTTAGCATGGAAACAATTACATAATCTTATGCTTTTGGCTAACCATGAGCATTGCATCGATAAACGAGTCACTCACATAGTCAAGCTTACAAATCCCAAAATTATGCATTAAACTTCAATATTTCAACTCCATAATAATAAAAAAATTATGACAGTGAATACCAATCAATACATGCCAGAGTAAAATCAAGATTACCTACGAGAATCCTTTCACTCAATGAGATGTATTTTTCAAAAATCATAACAAACTAACCATACTCTTATCACTAAGCACTACTACAAAATCTAGTTAACCATTATAAGCGTAGCACTAAAACAATTACAGAACATGAAAGAACAACTTACTTGGTGATAAACTCGTGATGAATCGGGAAGGTGAGCCTGCAGGATTAGATGAGAAAAGAGAAAAGCTTGGAGAGGGCAAGGGTGCTTAGGTTTAAGAAAAGTTGAGTGGTGTTCAAGTGTAGAGGATATATTTAAAGGATGAGTCATTGGTCGGGTTGGTCCATTCATAAACGGGTTAGTAGGCAAAAAGCATAAATAGACGGCGCCCTTAGCATCGCCTAAGCATAAATAGGTGGTGCCTAACCTATTGCCTATGTTGGCATAGGTGGCGCCTAACCTATTGCCTATGTTGCATAGGCGGCGCCTAGCCTATTGCCTATGTGAGACAGTGACCATAGGCAATGGCATAGGCGGCGCCTAACCTATTGCCTATGTTGGCATAGGCGGCGCCTAGCCTATTGCCTATATGAGACAGTGAGCATAGGCAATAGCATAGGCGGCGCCTAACCTATTGCCTATGTTGGCATAGGCGGCGCCTAACCTATTGCCTATGTTGGCATAGGTGGTGCCTAACTTATTACCTATGTAGGCATAGGCAATTGGAAAAACGGCGCACTCTTGGTCGAAAAAGGTCCATACCTCGGGGTCACAAAACAATGTCGCACTACGAAACTTTTTCTTTGGGTCGAACCTACATAACTTGAGGCGCGACTCTAATGCAAATCATACTTGAACCTTACACATTTGACCACTCCCACTTACCTGTATTGTTCCATTATTCCTAGACTTACCACCATTGACATGACTCACTTCCAAATCAAAATTGGGTCTAATCTCCTCTTTTGTACTTCATGCACCTACACTTAATCAAAAACAACAAAAACGATTAGAAGGATGGGTTGCCTCCCACCAAGCGTCTTAGTTTTGGTCGTGGCTCGACTCTTCTTTTTGAATTTTTATTTACCAAAAACAAAATCCTAGTAAAATGATGGGTTGCCTCCCATGTAGCGCTTGATTTATTGTCGCGGCATGACATAGTTATCTCGATTACTCAGACTTCATCGAGATATATATGGTGGCTATACATTTTATCGAGTAGGTTGGACCGATATATAGCTTCACTCTTTGGCCATTCACCTTAAAGACACCACCATCATTGTTTTCTAACTCCACTACTCTAGATGACTAAACTTGGTTGATTCTGAATGGACCAGACCATTTAGACTTCAAATTACCTAGAAACAACTTCAGTCTGGAGTTGAAAAGAAGTACCAAATCACCTTTCTGAAAGTTTCGTTGGATAATCCTCCGATCATGGTACTTTTTCATCCTTTCCTTGTAAAGATCTACTATTTCATATGCATTTAGACAGAATTCATCCATCTCGTTCAGCTGTCCCAATCTCATATTTATAGCATCATCCCAGTTCAGGTTAAACTGCTTCAGTGCCCACATTGCTTTATGTTCTAGCTCAATTGGCAAGTGACAAGCCTTTCCATAAACTAGTTGGTATGGTGACATGCCAATTGGTGTCTTAAACGCGGTCCTATATGCCCATAAGGCATTGTCCAGCTTCCTGGACCAATCTTTCCTGCTGGCATTCACAGTCTTAGCAAGGATTAGCTTGATTTCTCGATTTGAAACCTCCACCTGCCCACTAGTTTGTGGGTGGTACGGTGTAGTTACCTTATGTTGCTTAACCCCATACTTTGCCAATACGGCTCTGAATAACTTGTTGCAGAAATGTGATCCTCCATTGCTTATGATCGTAAGAGGTACCCCAAAACGAGAGAAGATATTTCTCTTTAAGAACGCCACAAACCTTCATTATCAGCTAGAGCGACTGCTTCGACCTATTTGGATACGTAATCCACAGTGACTAAGATATATTTCATCCCAAATGAGCTCACAAATGGGCCCATGAAGTCAACACCCCAGACATCGAATAACTCTATTTCAAGCATTTTGGACATGGGCATCTCATGGTGCTTTGAAATAGAACCTTGCCGCTGACACTGATCACATCCTCTTACAAAATTGTAGGCATCCTTGAATAATGAAGGCCAATAGTAGCCACTTTGCAGTACTTTCTTGGCCGTCCGATCACCTGCATGGTAACCTCCAACTTGGGAAGCATAGCTTGCTTCCAGTATGCTAGGCACCTCTACGTCTGGGATGCACCACCTAATAATACCATCAGCACATCATCGAAAAAGATAAGGCTCATCCCACAAGTAATGTTTCACATCATGCATGAACTTTTTTTGATGAAAGGAGAGATGCTCAGGAATTACTTCACTTACCACGTAGTTAGCAAAATCTGCATACCACAGTAAGTTTTCCACCATAGTTTATAGAATCTCTTCATCGGGGAATGCATCATTAATATCAAGGTCGGTATGCACTGTGTGCTCACTCTCAAGTCTAGATAGATGATCAGCTACTTGGTTTTCACAACCCTTTCTATCTTTTACCTCGAAATTGAATTCTTGAAGCAGTAGCACCCACCTAATTAGCCATGGCTTGGCATCTTTATTTTCCATTAGATATCTTAGAGCCGCATGATCTGTATGAACCACTACCTTGGTTCCCAACAAGTAAGCACGGAACTTCTCAAAAGCATAAACAACCACAAGGAGCTCTTATTCAGTGACGGTATAGTTCTTCTATGCTCCATTCAAGGCCTTGCTCGCGTAGTAGATTGGATGAAATAGCTTTTCTCTTTTCTGACCAAGTACAGCACCCAAGGCTACACCACTTGCATCACACATAACTTCAAAAGGTAGAGACCAATCAGGTGCTACAATAATAGGGGCTTCAACTAGCTTCCCCTTGAGGCATTCAAATGCCTTCAAGCAATCTGCACCAAAGTAAAACTTTTCTTCCTTCTCTAAAAGTTTGCATAATGGGTTTGCAATCTTGCAGAAGTCTTTAATAAACCTCCGATAAAAGCCAGCATGATCGAGAAAACTATGAACCCCCTTCACAGAAATTGGAGGTGGTAGTCTCTCGCTAACTTCAATCTTGGCTCGATCAACTTCAATTCCCTTTTTAGAGACTTTATGCCCGAGAACAATGCCTTCCTTAACCATAAAATGGCACTTCTCCCAATTTAGCACCAGATTGAATTCAACACATCGCGGCAAAGCCATACTCAGATTTGCCAAGCATGACTCAAATGAATCACCTACAACCAAAAAGTCATCCATAAACACCTCCAAGGTGTCTTCAACCATATCAGAGAAAATGGACATCATACACTGCTAAAAAGTAGCAGGTGCATTACATAGCCCAAATGGCATTCGTTTGAATGCAAAAGTACCATATGGGAATGTAAAAGTGGTCTTCTCCTAATCTTTAGGAGCAATGCAAATCTGATTATATCCGAAATAACCATCCAAGAAACACAACCATCCCTTTCCTGCCAATCGATCAAGCATTTGATCCATGAATGGCATTGGGAAGTGATCCGTTAATGTCCACGAGTTTAGCTTCCGGTAAACAATACACACCCTCCACCCTGTGAAAGGCCTGAGTGGAATTAGCTCATTCTTCTCATTTGCTACTACTGTCATGCCCCCTTTCTTGGGCACACATTGTACAGGACTTACCTATTTACTGACTGAGATTGGATACACCACCCCTGCATCTAACCAATTTATGATTTCTTTCTTCACCACCTCTTGCATAGGTGGATTCAGACGACGTTGATGCTCAATAGTGGGTACGCAATCTTTCGCTAGCTGAATCTTATGCATACATATTATAGGAGGGATACCAATTATATCAGCAATAGTCCAACCAATAGCTCTCTTGTACCTCTTCAGAACAGAGATGAGAGCCTCTACCTATTATTCACCTAAATCAGCAGCAATAATAACCAGCAGTGTATTTCCACTACCTAAGAACACATACCTTAGATGACTGGTAGCTCTTTCAATTCTAGCACCAGTGGCTCTTCAATGGATGGCTTCATCGGTGGTGAAGGTCGATTCTTAAGGTCAAGGTCTAGCTTCTTGGGGGCATAAGAATACGACCCCATTCCTGTAAAAGCAAAGATAGTTTCTTTGTACTCTTTAACATCCTCACGATCGAAGTTCAAAAGCACAACAGCCAATGGCTCAACAGTAAGTTATTTCTCTAAATATACTTCCTTCTCATCCTCATAATAAACATCAGCTATAGAGAACACATTCTTATCCTTGGGATGCTTCATTGATTTGCATACATCAAAACGTACCAATTCGTTATTCATCTGAAATAAAAGCTCATTTGCTTGCAAATCAATAAGCACACTTCCTGTTGCGAGGAAAGGTCGACCCAAGATTATGGGCACCTCAAAATCCACCTCGCAATCTAAAATAACAAAGTCTGCAGGAAAAATAAAGGTAGAAACCTTCACTAATACATCATACAAGATACCAACAGGTCGTTTTACTGACCTATCTTCCATTACAAGCCGCATGTTGATTGGTGTAGGATCGCCCACCCCAACTGTCTATAGATGGCTAGTGGCATCAAATTAATGCTAGCCCCTAGATCACATAGAGCCTTAGCAAAGTCTAAAGATCCAACCGTGTAAGGAATAGTGAAAGCACCTGGATCTGCCTTCTTCTGTACCAATGACCTCGTGGTAATTGCACTGCAATGATGAAAATTATATGTCAGTTCATAGCTCGCTGACCTTTTCTTTATCAAAAGGTCCTTCATGAATTTGGCGTATCCTGGCATTTGCTCGAGTGCCTCCACCAAAGGCACATTTATAGTCAGCTGCTTCAGTATGGTCATGAATTTACTGAACCTGGTGTCATCAGCATTCTCTTCAGTCTCTGAGGAAAAGGTGGTGGTGGATTTGGGAGAGTTTTCTCCACTACTTCCTTTTTATTGTGTTTCCCATTATCAATCTTTTCAGACTGTTGACATCTAGGTGTAGTATCATGAATGCTCTCATCCTGATCTTAGACTTCTACAGGATCATCACAATCTGCTTCAATAACATTCTCCTCTATACTATCAACCACGGTCTTGCCCTTGGATGGATTTTCCAACACTTTACCACTCCTGGTTGTAATAGCCAAACATGATCCATCTTTCCTTAGATTTTCGACAGTGTCACTCGGTAAAGTGCCAGCTTTTCTTTGATTGAATGCCGCTGATAGTTGACTCATTTGTGGTTCCAGCTGTTTTATTGAAGTGGAATGCGAGTCAACCAATTGATTTATTGAGGACAAATTATTTTTTACCTCAGTTACTCCTGTGTTAGTTGCCTCCACTCCTTTCAACAGCTTAGCCATCATGTCCTCCATGGACATCTTCCCAGAGCTAGATGCAGCAGCTTCACGATTTCCAGGAGGGACATGCAAACCGCTCCTGTAATTCTTATTCTTCCAATTCCCTTGGTCTCGGTCCTTGTATCTGGATTTTTCATAATAGTTCCGACCTTGGTTTCCTTGGACATTGCCTCGGAAACCCCCTTGATTATTCAAGTAATTTGTTTCCTCCTCAGAATCGGAGTCATCTCTTCCCTGTGATACAACAGCCTTGACCTTTTCTGTCTTCCCTGATAATAAATGCTTGGTAAGAAGGTCCATCTGTGTTTTCATGTGAGCTATATCCTGGTCACGTTCCTCTTCTCTTCGTCTCTATTCTGTCGTTATGCCAATAGATACAGTAGAGCTTGCTACCTCAGAATCGCTGGTATGACAATCCCTACTCTGCTTTGTCATACGATCCAGCATATCACATGCCTTAATAAAAGTAAGGTCCATGAATGACCCACCCGCAGCATTATCGACCACTGGCTTAGTCACCGAGTTCAAAGCCCTATATAATATTTCCATCAAGTGGACATTGGTCATCTGATGATTTGGGTACCGCATAAGCTTCTTCTTGAACCTCTTCCATGTCTCGTGGAGAGCTTCAGTTGGAAGCTGTCTGAAATTGCTTATCTCATCTCTTAATTGTGCTCTCTTGGATAGAGGAAAGAACCTTTCTAGGAAAGCTTCTTTCAGTTGCCTCCAATTGGTAATAGAGTCAGGAGTTAGCCCGTTAAACCATAAAGTTGCCTCTCCAGATAGACACAATGGAAATAAGTGCAGCCGGATCGCATTCTGTCCAACCCCTGGATTGTCAAACGATTTGCATGTTGAGATAAATTAATCAGATGCATATTCGGATCGTCACCTGTAAGTCCACCAAATAACCCTTTGAGTTGCAATAGCTGGAGCATGGTGCTAGTGATATTGAACTTGTCTCCGGGTGCCAAGGGCGGAGGAATAATAGCCCCTGTGGCACCATCCCCATCCAAGTCGTCATCATAATCATCAAAAGCAACATGCAAAGCTCGGCATTCAGGTCTCATTCTATCTTGATGATCTCTGTTGACATTCCTGTTCACTGGTGCAACCACATCATTTGCACGCCTTGGATTTAATAACTCATCATCACCCAGGTCCTTATCCTCAAGATTTGGTACCCGACCTGGGTTATCAGCATTCTGTTGATTTACTTGCGCAGCTGCCAATGCAGCTAATCTAGCTTGCTCCTGTTGAGTGGCCATCCTTTCAATGTCTCGTTGTGCATCCATTATGCTAATGAGATGTGGTTCAGGATTTATAGGTAATAATGGCTGACCAGATCTTCGTGTATTTGGCATGTACTCCACTTAACCTGAACAAAACAAAAACAACAAACAAAAAGTAAAATTTGAGAATCTTTGACCAAAGGGTCTATTAACTATCACAAACTTAGTTGACAACCGTACTCCCCGGCAACGGTGCCAAAATTTGATACTCCCAAATTACAACTCTCGTTAGAAAGTGTAAGCGGTCGCTGTCAAATATAGAACCCAACTGGGTTTGGTGTCGAATCCCACAGGGAATACTATGATCACTAAGTATTGCGATTATTATTAGACTGTTGATCGAAGGTTCCAAGGTAAGGGGGGTCTGGTTTAAATGCACAATAATATTATCAGTGTAACGATGCGATGATATATGTAATTCTATTTGATCACAGAGAATGACAAGTTAGGGTTATGTCCACCTTGTAGCTTCTACTTCTCTATTAACTAAGAGTAATATGGATTTTAGGCATGCATGCACTTATAGAGAGACGTATTCTAATTCTAAATCCAAGTGTTTTTCAACCATCAAGGATTTATTCACCTTAGTTCTTTCGAATCTAACGTGTACAACAAATTGTACGATCTCTCCAAGAAGTTAATCCTACTAGATTAACGTGTAAAATAGAGGTTGGAAACCCTATTTTCTCGTCACACTCTCTTTTCCAAACAGTAACTTTTCTATCGAACAAGTTATTGCTATAATGGCGCATTCCCTATGTTTGCAACCACGAGAATTCAATCAAAACGAAGAGAGTAATGATATAAGTGGCATGACACATCATAAATTCACAAAACCCATAGCAATAGAGAGTATACTACAAAGTTTCCATAACCCTAACAAATAAGCTTAGCTACTCATGAATAAAACAGAAATCAACATAGAAATATTCATCATACCAAAACAACGAATGATCTTGGTGATGAAGATGACTAGCGAAATTAAGAGAGAAACACGTTTCTCTCTCTCTGTCCTCAAGTTACGCTACTTTCTTGTTTTCCAAAATAATACAGAATCTGAATAATCCCTAAAAATTCAGCCATAAGGCTTTTAATAACATCCTTCTCTAATAAATTTCTATTGCATCCTTAACTATTTAAAAATATTCAGTTTGCCTAGGAAAAAGTTCCCATACATCACATTCAGTCCAAAAGCTGCTTTCATTTTTATATGAAGTTTTCCTTTGCTGTCCACAGGTCCCCAAAGTGCTGAAATACTCCTCATTAGTACGGGAAAAGCATGCTAATCACATAGGTCAGCTCACTTAACTAAAAATAGACTAAAAGTGCAAGACTTATGTATTTTAATATCAAAAACTTAGCTAAAACATGGGTAAGTTATGGTGCTTAGAAGTATAAATACGCCCAACATCAGAGCCCGAGCCCATCCCCAAACCGTGGGCTATAGCACACCGATTTGGCCCTAAAATGCCCCTTGCGCGCAATTTCGCCCGTTTGTCCACCTAGATGTCCACGAAAATTTAAACAAACCATACTGGGATAATCCCCAACATTCCTGGCACGCCCCAGTTGATTTTTGGCCCACAGAACGCCCGAAAACCAGGACCACCCTAAAACTGTGGTCTATAGCACACCGATTAGGCCCAAAATTGCCCCGTTCGCATTGTTTCGCCCGTTTGTCCACCCAAATAGCCACGAAAATTTAAATGTACCACACTGGGATGATCCCCAACCTCGCTAGCATGTCGTGGTTGATTTTTGGCCCAAAACATGTCTGAACCCCAGGCCCACCCCCAAAATCGGGGCTATAGCATATCAATTTGGCTCAAAAATACCTCGTTCGCGCTGTTTTGCCCGTTTGTCCACCTAAATGGCCACAAAAAATTAAACGGACCACACTAAGATGATTTTCAACCTCCTTGGGAGGCCCCGATTAATTTTTGGCCTACAGCACGCCTAGACCCCATGCCCACCCCTGAAACCGTGGGCTATAGCACACAGATTTGACAAGAAAATGCCCTGTTCGCACTATTTCGCCTGTTTGTCCACCCAAATGGCCACAAAAATTAAAACGGACCACACTGGGACGATCCTCAACCCCCCTAGCACGCCCGATTGATTTTTGGCCCACAGCACACCCGGACCATTGCCCACCCCCGAAATCGTGGACTATAGCACACTAATTTATCCTAAAAATGCCCCGTTTGCATTGTTTCACCCATTTGTCCACCCAAATGGCCAAAAAAATTTAAACGGACCATACTTGGACGATCCCCAACCTCCCTGGTATGCCCCGATCAATTTTCAACACACAGCACACCCAAAACCCGGATCGATACCCGAAATCGTGGGCTATAGCACATCAATTTGGCCCAAAAATGCCCCATTCGTTTCACCCGTTTGTCCACCCAAATGACCACTAAAATTTAAACGGACCATGCTGGATTGATCCCCAACCTCCCTAGCATGCTTCGATCGATTTTTGGCCCACAGCACGCCCAGAAATCAGGCCCACCCATGAAACTATGGGTTATACACACCGATTTGGCTTGAAAATGCATCGTTCGAGCCGTTTTGCCCATTTGTCCACCCAAATGGCCACAAAAATTTAAATGAACCACACTGGGATGATCCCCAATTCCCTGGCATATCTCGATCAATTTTCGGCCCACAGCACGCCCGGACCTCGAGCCCATCCCCTAAACTATGGGCTTAGCACCCCGATTTGGCCTGAATATACCCCCGTTCACGCTCTTTTGCCCATTTGTCCACCCAAATGGCAACAAAAATTTAAACGGACAACATTAGGACGATCCCCAACCTCCCTGGCATGCTCCAGTCGATTTTCAACCCACAGCACGCCCGCACCCCGGGCCCACCCCTAAAATATGGGCTATAGCACACCTATTTGACTTGAAAATACCTCGTTCGCACCGTTTTACCCTTTTGTCCACCCAAATGGCTATAAAAATTTAAACGGACCACACTGGGACGATCTCCAACCTCTATGGCACTCCCTGGCCAATTTTCAACCCACAGCACACCCAGAATCTGGGCCAACCCCGAAAGCCGTTGGCTATATAGCACATCGATTTGGCTTGAAAATGCCTCGTTCGTGTCGTTTTGCCCGTTTGTCCACCCAAATATCCACGAAAATTTAAATAGACCACACTGGGATGATCCCCAAATATCTAGAAGGTCTCAATCAATTTTCAGCCAACAGCACACCCAAAGCCCGAGCCCATCCCCAAACCGTGGGCTATAGCACACCGATTTGGCCTAAAAATGCCCCATTCGTGCGATATCGCCCGTTTGTCCATCCAAATAGCCACGAAAATTTAGAAGAACCATACTGGGATGATCCCTAACCTCTATGGCATGCCCCGATCAATTTTTGGCCTACAGCATGCACAAACCCCAGGCCCACCCCCGAAACTGTGGGTTATAGCACACCGATTTAACCCAAAAATGCCCCATTCGTGCTGTTTTGCCCGTTTATCTTCCCAGATGGCCACAAAAATTTAAACGAACTACACTGACACGATCCCCAACCTCCCTGGCATGCCCCGATCGATTTTTGGCCCACAGCACACCCAGAACACGATCCCACCCCTAAAACTGTGGGCTATACCACATTGATGTGGCCCGAAAATACCCCGTTCGCACCGTTTTGCCCGTTTGTCTGCCCAAATAGCCACAAAAATTAAAACAAACCACACTGGGATGATCCCCAACCTCCCTAGCATGCCCTGGATGATTTTTGGTCCACAACACGCCTGGGCCCACCCTAAAACCATAGGCTATAGCACATTAATTTGGCCCGAAAATGCCCTGTTCGTACCGTTTCGCCCGTTTGTCCATCGATATGGCCACAAAAATTTAAACAGACCATACTGAAATGATCCCCAACCTCCTTAGCACGCCTCAATCGATTTTTGACCCACAGTACGCCCGAACCCCCGGCCTTTTCTCAAAACCGTCGGCTATAACACATCAATTTAGCCCAAAAATACCCCGTTCACGTTATTTCACCTGTTTCTCCACCTTACCTGGGGCAGCCCAGTCGATTTTTGGCCGAAATCATACTCGACTCATGTGCGCCGTTTGGCCTGTTTGACCACCCGAACCGCTCCTTCTAAAAAAAGGCTCACACTAGGCCACTCGTCAACCTTCCTAGGGAAACTCGATCAATTTTAAGCCAAATTCATGTCCGTCCCCTAAGCCTACCCTAAATACCATGGGCTATAGCACACTGATTTGGTGCGAAACCAGCCCGTTTGAGCCATTTTGTCCATTTGACTACCCAAATCACCCCATTCTCTAAAAGGGCCACACTAGGCTGCTCCCCGACTTACCTGGGGAAGCCCATTCGATTTTAAGCCAAAATTACGATTGGGCCCGAGCCCACCCTAAAAATTGTGGGCTATAGCACACCAATTTGGCCCAAAAATATCCCGTTCACACTGTTTTAACCATTTAACCTCCCAAACCGCCTCGTTCTCAAAAAAAGACCACACTAGGTCACTCCCCAGCCTGCATGGGGCAGCCCGATCGATTTTTAGCAAAGATCACGCACGGTCCCCTAGGTTCACCCCAAAAATTATGGGCTATAGCACATCGATTTGGTCCAAAAAAGCCCATTCACGCTGTTTTGCCCGTTTGACCACCCTAACCGCTCTGTTCTAAAAAATGCCCCATACTAGGCCGCTCCCCAGCCTACCTGGGGCAGCCCGATTAATTTTTAGCCAAAATCACGCACAGCCCTCGGGCCCACCCCATAAACCGTGGGCTATAGCACATCGATTTGGCCCAAAAATGGCTTGTTCATATTGTTTTGCCGATTTGACCTCCCAAACTGCCCTGTTATCAAAAAAGGCCAATACTAGGCCGTTCCCAAGCCTGTCTGGGTAGCACGATCTATTTTAAGCTAAAATCATGCTCTACACTCAGGCCCACCCTAAAAACCTGGGTTATACCGCACCGATTTGGCTCAAAAATGGTTCGTTCGCACCGTTTTGCCCATTTGACCACCCAAACTGCCCCATTCTCAAATGAGAACAACTTTAAATTGCTCCTCAGCCTGCCTGGGGCAGCCCAGTCAATTTACATCCAAAATCACGTGACCCCCGTGCCCACCCTAAAAATCGTAGGCTATAGCACACCAATTTGGCCTAAAAATTGCCCATTCCCGTTGTTTTGCCCGTTTGACCACCCAAACTACCCCATTTTCAAAAAAGGCCCACACTAGGTCGTTCCACAGCCTGCCTAGGGCAACCCAATCAATTTTCGGCCAAAATAAATATCGGCCCCCAGGACCACCTCAAAAATCGTGGATATAGCACACTAATTTGGCCCAAAATTGGTTTGTTCGCGTCGTTTTGCTCATTTGACCGTCCAAACCACCCTGTTCTCAAAAAAGGCCCACATTAGGCCATTCTTGAGCCTACCTGGGTCAACCCAATTAATTTTTGGCCTAAATTACGCCTGGCCCTTTGGCCCACCCCAAAAATCACGGGCTATAGCACACCGATTTATCCCAAAAATGGTTTGTTCGCATCGTTTCGCCCGTTTGACCACCCAACCACCCCGTTCTCAAAAAAGGCCCACACTAGGTCGCTCCCTAGTCCAATTTATTTTCAGCCAAAATAACGCTCGGCCCCCGGGCCTACCCCAAAATCATGGGCTATAGCACATCAATTTGGCTCGAAATAGCCCGTTAGCATTGTTTCACTTATTTCACCACCCAAACTGCCCCGTTCTCACAAAAGGCCCACACTAGGCCGCTCCCCAGCCTGCCTGGGGTAGCCCAATTAATTTTTGGCTAAAATCACACCGGTCCCCTAGCCCACCCTAAAATATATAGGCTATAGCACACCGATTTTGCCCAAAAATGGGTCGTTCGCGTCGTTTCGCCTGTTTGACCACCCGACTGCCCCGTTCTCATAAAAGGCCCACACTAGGCTATTTCCAAGGCTGCCTGGGGCAGCCCAGTAGATTTTTGGCCAAAATCACGCTCGGACCCTGGGCCAACCCCAAAAACCGTGGGATATAGCACACCAATTTGGCCCGAAAATGGCCCGTTCGCACCATTTAGCCTGTTTGGCCACCCAAACCCCCATTCTTAAAAAAGGCCCATATTAGGCCGCTCCCTAGCCTACCTGGGGAAGTCCAATCGATTTTCAGCCAAAATGACACCCGGCCCCTGGCCCACCCTAAAAACTGTGGGGTATAGCATACTGGTTTGGCCCCAAAATAGCCCGTTCATGCGTTTCGCCCGTTTGACTACTCAAACTACCCCGTTCTCAAAAAAGTCTCACAGTTGGCTGCTCTCCAACCTGCCTGGGGTAGCCCGATTGATTTTCATCCAAAATTATGCCTGACCCCCAAGCCCTCCCCGAAAACCGTGGGGTATAGCATCACCGTTTAGCCCAAAAATAACCCACTCGTGCTCTTTCGCTAGTTTAACCTCCCAAACTGCCCCGTTCTCAAAAAAGGCCTATACTACTCCTCATCCTACCTGGGGAAGCCCGGTAGATTTTCAACCAAAATTATGCCCGGTTGTCGGGCCAACCCCAAAAACCGTGGGCTATATAGCATACTAATTTGGCTCAAAAATAGCCTGTTTGTGTTGTTTCGCTCGTTTGACCACCCAAACCGCCTTGTTCTCAAAAAAGGCCCATACTTGGCCGCCCCCAGCCTGCCTGAGGTAACTCGGTCGATTTTTGGCCAAAAATGTGCCCGACCCCTAGGCCCACCCCGAAAATCGTGGGCATACTGATTTGGCCCAAAAATGGCCCATTCGCACCGTTTTGTCCGTTTGACCACCTAAATAGCCCCACCCACCCTAAAGGCCCACACTAGGCTGCTCCCCAGCCTGCCTGGGGTAGCCCAGTTAATTTTTACTAAAAACACACCCGGGCCCCATGCTCACCCCAAAAATTATGGGCTATGGCCCACCGATTTGGCCCGAAAATGGTCCGTTCGTGCCATTTCACCCGTTTAAACATCCAAACAGCCCCGCCCACCCCAAAGGCCCACACTAGGCCACTCCTCAGCCTACCTAGGCCAGCCCGATTGATTTTCAATCAAAAACACGCTCGATCCCTGGGCCCTCCTTAAAAATCATTGGCTACAGCACACCAGTTTGGCTCGAAAATGGCCCGTTCGCACCGTTTCGCCCGTTTGACCTCCCAAACGACCTCGCCCACCCTAAAGGCCCACACTAGGTCGCTACCCAGTATGCCTGGTCTGTAAGGCCATTTGGGTGGTCAAACGAGCAAAATGGCGCAAACGATTTATTTTTGGGCTACACCGGTGAGTGTTAGTCCACGATTTTCTGGGTGGGCCCATGACTTGGGCGCAGTTTGGGCCAAAAATTGACCGACGGCCCTCCGGCCGTGGGTGGATACGGTGAAGGTAGCTCGATAGGGTTGGTGGGGCTATTTGGGTGGCCAACGGGCGAAACTGTACGAATGGGCCAATTTCAGGCCAAATCAGTGGGTGTTAGTCTACAGTTGTTTGGGTAGGCCCAAGGCTCGGGCGTGGTTTGGGTAAAAAATAGACCAGTGGCCCTCCGTCCGTGTGTGGAGTGGGTAAGGGTGGCCCGACGGGGTCGATGAGGCTATTTAGGTGGTCAAACTAGCAAAACGACACGAACGGACCATTTTCGGGCCAAATCGGTGGGTGTTAGCCCACATTTGTCTAGGTGGGCTCGGGGTCTAGGTGTCGTTTGGGCCAAAAATCAACTGGTAGAACCCCGGTCGTATGCGAAGCAAGTGAGGGTGGCCTAGCGGGGTCGGCGGGGCTAATTGGGTAGTCAAACGATGCGAATAGGCCGTTTTCGAACCAAATCGGTGCGAACCCCCATCAAAAGTCTCCAAAAATGACTCGTTCACACTGTTTAGCCCATTTGATTTGTAAAATGGCCCCATCAGCCCCGCCGAACCATCCAGATCTGCTCCACAACTCGCAGGACTACACTATTCCGCTCCACAGCACGTCGGGGGGATGCCAGTCGATTTTCGCCCAGATCCTGACCCGGGCCTCAAGCCCACCACCTAACCGTGGACTAATACCCACGGCAAGTCGCCAAAAACGGCTCGTACGCATTGTTTTGCCCGTTTGACTTGCAAAATGGCCTCAGCGGCCTCACTGAACCACCCAGATCCGCTCCACATCCCACTGGGGGCGCCTATCGATTTTCGCCTAGATCCAGGCCCGGACCCCGAGACCACCCCCGAACCGTTGGCCATCACCACTGAAAGTCGCCAAAAAGGCCCATTCGCGCCGTTTCGCCCGTTTGACTTGCAAAATGGCCCCAACGACTCCGCCGGACCACCTGGATAAACTTATCACGGGGACTCTGAGAGGCAAATGATTTCAACAATGATGTGATAATGTTTACAATTTTTTTGTAGATGTCCAAATTGGAGAATTTTAGAAAAAGAATAAAAACAATAGAAAATGTTCACAGCAGTATGGAAGAGGCACACAGAATATCTATGGCCATGGACCATTTCATTAAAGAATTTTGAACGTTGTTAAACTATATTATAATCTTTTATTTCTTAATCAACAATTAGTTTTGCCGTTTGAGGCATGATTGTGGCTGGTGAAGCTTGGAGCAGCCACAATTAACTACGTTTTAATAGATAATTTAAATCTAGACAATTTTTAAAAGAACAAAGTCCAACTTTGACTCGAAAGTCTATCCGAACCATCACACAAAAAAAGTAGAAATAAAATTTGTATATATTATATTATATCGTCTTCATGACTCATGAATTAAGCAAAATATATTGTTATTATTGTAATAAGTAATTCCAAGTCAGCTCTCCCATCACCAAATTAAAGTTAACTTTTATATGATACATGCAAAGTCAGAGAATATGTTAATGTGTATAATTGTTGGCTTATTCCATGCCTCAGTTTTTATTTATTTATTTATTGTTGTCACTGTCATAGGAAACCATTTTATTATCTTTTTGGCAATTATACATACTTTTTAATGATAATCATTAAATAATAACCTGATAAAAACAACAAATACTTTGCTATAATTGGTTAAACTACACCAGTAGGCAAAACAAATGTATATTATTAGTGTATATAACTTTTTTTCGTTATAAAAAAGTACTATCAATGTATATACTACTCCGTTCTTACTAACATAACATCTTATTCTTATATTGACACTTTTGAAAACGAAATAATTTTTGGAATCTTTGAAAGAATTTATCAACTAGTCAGAAAAAGACAGAGTATATATGACACTCAACCACCAAGAGAATGTTAAAAGAAAAAATTAAAGTAACAATCATATACTCCCTCCGTCCAATTTTATGTGAAGGTGTTACGGTTTGCAAAGTCAAAACATATTTTCTTTTCTTAAATTTGTAGAATGTATAACCGAATTAACATCGAAAATTAAGTACTTTGACCCTCATACTCCGAACCCCTTAAGCATAAACTATGACAGAAGGAGTATGAACTTTTTATATATAGTAGGGAAAATGCTCTATTACCACCTTGAACTATACGCGAAAAGGTTGAGACACACCCGAACTTTAGGAGGGTCCTATTACCCCTGGACTAATTAAAACCATATTTTTGACAGCCTTAGTGCCTACGTGGCACACATGTGTGCCTACATGAACCCTTCAGTGTGTTGTGCCACATATGTACCATGTAGGCACTAAGGTTGTCAAAAATATGGTTTTAATTAGTCCACGGGTAATAGGATCCTTCTAAAGTTCGGGTATATCTCAGCCTTTTCACGTATAGTTCAAGGTGGTAATAGAGTACTTTATCTATATAGTATAGTACGTACTTTTTTAATATCAACATCTGACTTTGTCTTTCCATAATCAAAAACATATATATAGATATATATGTTAAATAATCTCTGGAGTTATTGTTAAGTATATATACTCAGTGCAAGTTGCTACATGAGTTGAAGTTTTCAGTGACAATGGAGGGAGAATTAGAGGGTAATAATGGAACAAATAAAACTCCATTGTTGGAGGGATGGAAGCTTAAAGGAAGTGGACGTCAGAGCAGCCGGCGATTTAGCCGGCGCAACTCATTTACATCACTGAGGCATGATTTTATGTTAAGGCTTCCAGATAAGGTGATCAAGTCTTGTGTTATTATTGACTCTGAAGCTTCATCCATCATTAATAATATCTCCAAATCCTCTCACTTAACCAAAGGTAATATAGAGATTGTATGGTGTGTAAAAACTTTAGTCTTGTGTTATTTTGCTGTTGTTAATATGCATGATCGTAATGCAAGTATTAGTTATGTGAAGTTCTAATGAGAAATCACATGTTTTGTTAATAATATAGTTATGTTAGCATTATGTATTTCTATATGTTGAGACTTAATGTATGGTGTATAAAAACTATACGGATTGTTGGTGGAGAATATTGTAAAATCAAGAATTGGTTTTGTCTTTGCTATTGTTAATCCATGTTATATTTTGAATAAAGTAACTGATAGATTCTCGTATAAGTTATGCAAGTATTAGTTATGTGTTAATAAGAAATCAAAGTTGTGTTAGCCTTGCGTATTATCGTTTTCTCTTAAATGGCGAATCAACCAAGCCTAGAGTATATGTAGGTAAGTTGCACGGACTCTTCACTTTTGATACTGCATGCGTGCTGGATTCTTCAAAAATGCACTAGTTTTGGCGACTCCAACATGCATCCGTTGACATTTTTGAAAAGTTCAAGCAACGTATTATGTACCAGCTGTTAGAGTGGGTAAAAGTCCCACATTAGTTGGGGAATGGACTGATGGTTTGCTTATATGGATTTGGGCAATCCTCCCCTCATGAGATAACTTTTGAGGTTGAATTAGGCCCAAGATCCATTCTTTATCATGGTATCAGAGTCAGGTCCGGTTGAATTAGGCCCAAGATCCATTCTTTATCATGGTATCAGAGTCAGGGCGTGCGGAGGTGTTAGAGTGGGTAAAAGTCTCACATTAGTTGGGGAATGGACTGGTGGTTTGCTTATATGAATTTGGGATTGAGGTTGACATTTTTGAAGAGTCCGAGCAACATATTATGTTCCAGCAGAATGTGTGTGTCATATGTAGGTTTTGGTTTTTGTGTTGCCATTTTGAAGTATTAGGAAAAGTTAAGATTTTAGGTTGAGATATGTATGAGTATGAAGAGAAACATCCCATGACAAGGAATGTTTGGTTTCTGTGTTGCCATTTTGTTTTTTGGACTAATTTTTCTGATCATAGGAGAAAAGAAATACTATGAAAGACAGTTTGAGACGTTGAAGTCATTCGAGGAAGTTGACATCGCAGTCGCGTCCGATGGCATCGATGAAGAGGATCTTGAAGAACAAGCTCAACAAGAGAGAGCAATGACAATCTCCAATTATGCAAACATTTTACTTCTGGCTCTTAAGGTGTCACCAGAAATTGCTTCTATCGAACTTTTGATTAGCACAAGCGCGAGCGATTCTTAGTCCTGCAATCACAGTAGTGACACATATTGTGTGTTGCAGATCTATGCCACGGTGAAGAGTGGTTCCTTAGCTATCGCTGCATCTACATTGGATTCGTTGCTTGATCTCATGGCTGGTGGCATACTATGGTTCACTCATCTTTCGATGAAAAGTATAAATGTTTATAAATATCCCATCGGAAAGTTGAGAGTGCAACCCGTTGGAATCATTGTGTTTGCTGCTATTATGGCTACACTCGGTATGTTAAATCTGCTATAAACGAGACTAGAAAGAACAACGGAATTAGCACGAGTCATATAGTTCTACATGAAGTTCCTCGATTTGCATAATCGTGTGCATTCATTTTCAGGTTTTCAGGTGTTGATCCAGGCTGTGGAACAACTAGTTGAAAATAAACCTCCTGAAAAGATGACTTTGAATCAGCTTGCATGGTTATATTCAATCATGTTAACTGCAACAGTGGTAAAACTTGCCCTGTGGCTTTACTGCAGAAGTTCACGGAATGACATTGTCCGCGCCTATGCAAAGGTGTGTGTGGTATACTTTACCTTCTGGCTTCCATGTCTTCTTCTGATGATCGATTTGCCTAAATTGTCGATGTATTTGTCAGGATCACTATTTCGATGTGGTTACTAATGTAGTCGGGTTGATAGCAGCTGTACTTGGTGATAAGTTCTACTGGTGGATTGATCCTGTTGGTGCTCTAATCCTTGCTATTTACACAATCACAAACTGGACAGGCACTGTGATAGAGAATGCAGGTACATAGTTACATGTTCCTGTTGTTGTATACTTGAGAAAACTCCGATACACGCACCTTGACTACTCCACGTCCTGCTAACTCCCATCAACACAGATATCGAATAACTCTGTCCACCATTACTTAGGCAGATGGAAAGAGATCGCCCAATATTTGAGCATGAGACCTCGCAATTCCCTTCTCACTTCATTGACCACTTGACCGCACCCTTGAGGGCAAAAGTCTGTCCTCTTATATCTTCCATGCATCAAATAAAACCAAAATTTCTTGATGCAGTGTCACTAGTGGGACAGTCAGCCCCTCCTGAAGTTCTGCAGAAGTTAACGTATCTTGTTATGAGACACCCTCAAGTGAAGCGCGTTGATACAGTTCGAGCATACACCTTTGGTGTGTTGTATTTTGTTGAGGTCAGTCTCCAGTAGCATATGTATTATGAACTAACTGAACTATGAAGAAATACCTTTTTCCAGAACTCGAATGACTTTGCAATGTGGTGTCGTTTCTTTTAACGTAGGTTGACATTGAACTCCCGGAAGATTTGCCATTGAAAGAAGCACATGCTATCGGAGAGGGTCTACAAATAAAGCTCGAGAAACTTCCTGAAGTGGAACGTGCATTTGTTCATATTGATTTTGAATGTGAACACAAACCAGAGCACTCTGTCCCCAGCAGGATTCCCAACAATGAACCTTAAAAGAGTGTTTTCATCACAGGTTTGAGCCATGGAATCAGTCAGCATCACGATAGGCTGCCGACATTACACACATTAAAGTCCAACCCTTTTCCACACACGGCTCCGGGCTCCGGGCTCCCCTTCTATTTCTCAAGCATTTCTCCTACCTTCAAACTATACAACATAATATATATCCTTTCTATCCAGCTCAAGTATCTCCTTTGTGTAATGACATTCTTGAGCTGCAATTTACATTTATGTATCCAGCATAAATAGATATACACAAGAGACAAGAAAGTTGATTGTATATACATGAGACAGAAAGTTTACCAAAACACAGCGCTATTCAAACAAAGCAAAAAGAAGCAAGTACCACCACAATTAAAATTTCCTATGCATAGTAACTGAAGCATTTAACTTATCATCACTTTTTACAATTGACATTGAGAGCGAGAGAGTAAAAGAGCAAATTTTAAAAGGGCGAAAGGAAAACATCCAACATCAGATTTTGCATCTTCTCAAGATACAGTTCGGCCATAGCACAGACAGGACAGATAAAGATTTTTTGCCCACTTTTCCTGCACAAAAAAACAAAAAAGAAGAAAGGCAAATTAAAAAGCGAATTACTAATCCTCATCTAATTACCAACTATTTTTACATTGGTGACATGTAATAACCCTTCAAACTGAAGGTTTTCCTACTCCGAGACTGCAAATAATATTCATAATGCAACCATGAATAATTAGCTTTATGAAAATGAATGCAAGAACACGAATTTTCTCAGTATATGTACCTAAGCTCTTGTAGACATACTCAGCTAAATCAGATGATAACACATTCACAAGCTACCTATATTACCTTAACATGTGTGCTTGGAAACTGAGATGTTCTCAATGTCTCCTGAGTCTCATCCCCGGGCCTTCGTCGAGGCACACTCAGGATAAGAGCAGCTTGATCTAACGTAGCAGCTGTTGCTGTAATACGATAACCATTGTCCCATCGTTTATGAATGCCTTCACTTGGATAAAGAAAATCAAGTTCCACTACCTATCCGGAAAAAAGAAAGAAAGCAACTTTATCATAAAATAGTACAAGTGCAATAGTGCATGATAAAAACCAAGGGGAAGGGGAGGGGGGATACTGAGTGGGAATAGATGAAACCAAGTTAGAAGTAACATCATAGAGACACATGAGCTTTTGATAAAAATGGGCGAGACAAAAAGCCATGCATCTACTAAAAAGAGCAAAATAACATGACGATAAGTTGTGTTTAGAAGTATGCTACTTCTGATGGACTGGACTCAATTATAAGAGTTACTACAGGCGATTATTACGAAATTAATGATGAAAAGTACTAATTGTTTCTTATGGTTTACTAACTGAAAAGTGATCATCAATTTTGCCATTAAAATTATCTTTCTCTGGCCCCTTCTAAAGATCACTTCTAATGACGCTTAATTTGAGTTGCTACATATTGATATACTATATGATGGATATCAAAGCTGGTAATCTTAATTCACTTTTCAAAAGATGGTAGTAACTGTAATTCCAGCTTGATGTTATAACCACCGACATGTTTAGCAACTTTGTATATAGATAAATTAGGCACTTCACTTCAAAGAAACATTTCACGTCTCGCTTTATGCTTAAAGCCCCGTAGGCCCCACCACTCATTCGCGTTTTCTCTCAACCATTGAGTAAATACAATTAACTCCCTTATTTCCTTGTACCAAAATATAAGTTTCCTGACGTAACTATTTTGCACTCTAGCAAATCCCGTAATAGATTTCTATAATTCAACAATCTCTCAGTAATTGTCGGAAAAAGAAAAGAAAAAAAGATTAAGATATGGACAGTCTCCTCCTCTCAACCCTAGGGCTTACATTCTTACAATAAATTTTACTAATGAAAATAAGATGAAGTGGCTAGAAGAGATGATCACAAACATGCAGACAAAGAAAGAGAAACAACCTGGCTACTGACACCAGAATTGCGAGACATAACCACCGCCCACCTACTTCCAGCAGTTGCCATGGAGGTTACATGGAACCCTTCTTTCCACTTCTTGCTTATCCACTTGAACGGAAATGACTCACTTACTTTATAAGACTGCTGACTGTACTGTGTGCCTGCAAATACAAAATAATGATTTTAACATTCTTTTTCTACAGGAAATTCATTGCCTGGAGCCGAAAGCTACAAAGGTAAAACCTTCACAACAGGATTCTCATTTTGGCACCGAGACGAGGAAAAAGGCCTTTAAACCATTCAGGTAACAATGTTACTCATTGCGTGTACATGCACAACTGGCACATTCATTTAATAAACTACAGTCCGAAATGGAAGATTCACATGACTGTTTTGATTCTCATCACGACACATTCTTGTGGTAAGCGGGTGACAGATAACAAGTAATATTGGGTGGGGCAGCAGGCACGGGTGATAGACCTATTAGTCTAGGAAGGAGCATCTACATGGTATTTATAAGGTACTTTCCTATAGACTAAAGTCTTACAAGAGACTGTGTCGACCTTGCAAAATGCTTTTTTAAAACAAGTGACGACCTCGCAAAATGCATGTGGAAGGTGGACAAATTTTAAATGCTTAGGTGGCAAATGAAGGGGTACATTCGAGAAGAAAAGAGTACCTTATTTTTCGCTAAATCAATTACGAAATAATTTTCTAAAGTGCCCAATATCTGTTTTATATCTTCGCTACGAAAATGTTCAATTTTCATAAGATCCTCTTGGCTGTTATTCAAAAGGTCCAATAATGTATATATATTGGACATTTTGAGGCAATTATAGATCCTGGAAGGCAATTCTGATTGGTCAATAAAAATCGATTTCAATGCTTTTTTTTTTGTTTTTTATGAGTTTAGCCAATTTATCATGAAAGGTAAAAGGGTATATGTGTGTCGTGCAAATTGGACCCACAGAGGGCTTATGACCACGTGAATTGGAATTTTCTGGACTCCATTTTTTTTAAGATGGGTTTTGGAAGTAGATGAAGAAAGTGGACTAGCTATTAAATGTCCATGGTAAGGTACTCGATTCTTTTGAATGGCCATTTGTGTGGCTTTTGGGGTAGTTTGACAGGTTTGAGACAAGGTGATTTATCACTATGTTGTTCATACTAGTTATGGAGGCCCAAAGTAGCATGATGGATAAAGTGTTGATGGTGGATATACGAGGGGTTCCTCAGTAGTGATTGGGGATTATGGTACCATGAAGGTTCCCCATCTATTGTTTGTGGATAACACTAGTATCTTTTGATGTGATGCAAAAAGGACCCAATTGGAATACTTGGGACTTGTATTAACATGGTTTCAGGTGGTATTAGGGCTGAGATTCGTCTCAAAAAGTTCGAGATAGTTACAGTTGGAGATGTAGAAGATATTGAGATTCTTGCACAGGTTTTAGATTGCGAGGTTAGGGCTCTTCCCACCACCTAACTTGGATTGTTGTTAGGTTCTTCAAACAAAGACTAAACAGCACGAAACTCAGTATTGCAGAGGGTAGAGAGGCTTGCAAGATGGCAGAAAACGTACAAGTCCAAGGAGGAAAGGAAGAGCTTATTAAGAGAATACTATCGAGTATTCCCACATATTTCATGTCTATGCTTCAGGTGTCGCCAGTGTCATAGAAAAGTTGGCGAGATTCGAAGAAACTTTCTATGGAAGCCCACAGTTGTAGCAAGGAAGTTTCACTTTGTGAAGTGGGGGACTGTTACAACTCCTAAGGATCGGAGGATTTGAAGTTAAAAGCTTTTCAATAAGGCCCTACTCGGCAAATGGGTAGGGAGGTATGGAACATAGGAACATGATTTCTGGAAAGAGGTGACAGTAAAAGAATACAGTCTCGGAAGGGGCTTAGAGGACTAAAAAGGTAACCATGCCTTATGGTTACAGGCAATCATGTATCTTTTAGAGTAGGGGATAGAAGAAGGGTGAGCTTTTGGGACTTAGGTAGTGCCGGGACAACATTTGCAACTTTTTTTCTAGCATTTACAAAATCTCATAAAAAGTGATGACAGTCCAACAAGTGCAGAGGATACAAGATAGAGATATTTTTGGGATTTGAGATTTAAGAGAAACTTGCAAGATCGGGAAGAGGAGTTCCAAAAGATAATCAACTTGCTTCATAAGCAAAGACCATCACAGGATAGTTATGATGTATGGAGATGGTTGTGGGGGGTGGGGGTCGGGATTGCAAATGAAGTTTTTTCGGTTAAGACTTTCTATCAAAAGCTCCTGGCTATGGAAAAGGTCGCATTTCCACATAGATCGATTTGGATTCCAAAAGTTCTGAGAAAGGTGTATTTCTTCACTTGACTAGCAACAAGATGGGTGATTTTGGCCAGAAACAAGAGGGGTATTTTATGTGTAAGGACTCTGACAAAGATGTTGATCATCTTTTCCTTCATTATTGGGTAGCATCGAGATTATTGTGGGAAATCTTGTGGTGATTTGGAATATATTGGGTTATGCAAAGCACTGAGAAAGATTTAATATTCACTTGAAATCGCAACAGGTGGAAGAGAAAATGCAGTGCACAAAATGCTGCTCCACTAGTGCACATGCCGGTCGTTTGGAGAGAAAGAAACAAGAGAGCTTCTGAAGACTCTGAAATGAACTTTGCACAATTGATAGATAAATAGCCTCTTATCTCTTACTTTCTTTTGGTGCACCAGTCAGGTTTCTTTATGTAGAGATGATTTGGTGTCGTTCATAGAGAACCATATCTTTTTTGTAGGTTTTCTACTTTTTTAATATATTTATTGTATATGGGTGTGTCCATGCCACATTATTAATAAAAATTTATCACTGCATCAAAAAAATTATAAGCGCAAATATCATGGGCAAAGGAATTAAATCAATTATAATTAAGTGGAACTTTTATTGTTTAGTGACTCCTCTTAGGACAAAGTCCATTAGTATTAAGGCGCCTGCATTAGTGCCTTGCGGACTGCTCTAAATGCCATCTAAGCAAGGTGAAGCACTCAGCCTGTTTGGCACCTAGCTTTAGGGCTTACACTAGGCTTTGACAACACTGCAGGTACAGTGTAACACCAATCAAAATTTAGCACAAAGGATCAACCTGCAGAAATTAAGAGAACACACCTTTTGACATTACAACAAGAGAGCTTCCATTGGTGGTACCAGCAAGAGAACTAATATAATAGTTCTTCTCCCACTGTTCCATAATCCACTCCTGTAAATAATGCATTACAAGAGCTAACATAGATTACATATCAGGTTGAAGCAGCAGTGAAGTGCATTAAGAACTATGTTACATCATGCATGTACTTGGATACAAGATACACAGGTTACAGTTTTGTGGCAGTATTTGGTAGGGGTAAGTGCCGCTTTTGGCAAAGTTTTATTGTATTTTGAAGAATATATGCAAGTACCATGCACTAACGTCATATCATTTGATGCGTACATATACATGGCAAATGAAGGATCCATTAGCATCGTGGAATAAATATAATTCACATTTACCTTGTGCAAGAATAATGGTGATAGCTCATAAACTTGGCTTGTGAAATTGGTTCCAGCATCCATGATAATAGCCCACAAGCCGGAACAAGATGCCACACAACTTATATATAATCCATCTTCATTCCCTTTCTCCACATGCTCTGCCAGCCTTGTATCTGCTACATTATAATGGTACCTAAAACGAAGATACATTGCATTATGTAGTGCACTTGTGTACACAAACTCAAAAAGTACACATTATCTACAATTACCACCACATACTGAACAGGAAAGGACTCTCTCCTGAAAGCAAGGAGCATAACCACAAGATGTAACAGCAATAACATGTTCAGTGTAATCCCACAAGTGAGGTCTGGGAAGGGTGGTGTGCACGCAGCCTTAACCCTACATTGTGAAGGTAGAGGGTTTGTTTCCAATAGACCGTCGGCTCAAGTAACGAATATCACAGACAAGTGTGAAAGGAAATACAACAGTGGAGAAATCATGCTGAAATTAACAGGGAATGATCATCCTTGAAAATAACAGCAGTGGAGAAGCACCACAAGATCTCATCCTTGAAAATGTCTAACCATTGACAACTCCAGATTACCAGTCAAAGATGAAGGACAAAGTTGCAATCTTTTCAAACAAAGATGTTAATAAGAATTCACCAAGAAATAAAGCCTTTTAGGTAGCTATAGTATTCTCTAGTAACCATATCTAGCATGTTAAACCCGTAAAGTGGCAGCCAGCTAACTCCTTTTTTTTTTAACCAGGAATATTGTGTATTTCTTATCATATAATTTAAAGTTCCATGTGGCCTAAATAGTCCAACAGTCATATATTTCTCCCCATCATGATACTTCACACTTCTAGGGAAAATTGTTGTAAAGTAGTGAAAACACATATATTGCTCAAGTTTATGTACCAAATAAATGCAGCAAAAGATCATCAAGATTCTCTGCAGTGAAATTCATCTAAAGACATTCTTAAACTAATCAAAAATTTCCCCATCTTTTTCCAAAGATATATAAACAAAAAATATTGCGGAGAAATAAGTTTATGCAAAGTAGCTACTTAAGATGAAACGGAGTGCTACTACGTGTAAAATTTCTAAAGCTGAAGGGAAGTCTTTTATTTTATTTTTTGGAATTGTTGAAAGCTGAAGGAAAGTCATAACAGCACGTCAAGGACAAACATACATCTATCTACTACCCTTCTACACTAATCCTTGCCCCCCATACCTTCTAATTTAGAATCATGTCTTGAAGATGTGTGTCATGTCATGTCTAATCACCAGCCCCAATTCCTCTTCAGTCTACCTCTACCTCTCCTTAAACCTATCATATCCAACCTCTCACACCTTTTTACACCACCTCTTCACATTCCTGAACCATCTGTCTTGCTTCTCTCATCTTATTTGTGTCACTCTCATGTTGTCCTGCATAACTTCATTCTTGATCCTATCTCTCCTAATATGCCTACACATTCATCTGAGCATCCTCATTTTCGCTACCTTCATCTTATGAACGTGAGCGTTCTTGACTGGCCAGCACTCTACCCCATACAACAATATAGATCTAAACACCACTCTGTAGAACTTACATTTAAGCCTCTGTGACACATTCTTATCTGTCCTACATAACTTCGTTCTTGATCCTATCTCTCTTAATATGCCTACACATTCATCTGAGCATCCTCGTTTTCGCTACCTTCATCTTATGAACGTGAGCGTTCTTGATTGGCCAGCACTCTACCCCATACAGCAATATAGGTCTAAACACCACTCTGTAGAACTTACATTTAAGCCTCTGTGACACATTCTTATCTGTCCTGCATAACTTCGTTCTTGATCCTATCTCTCTTAATATGCCTACACATTCATCTGAGCATCCTCATTTTCGCTACCTTCATCTTATGAACGTGAGCGTTCTTGATTGGCCAGCACTCTACCCCATACAACAATATAGGTCTAAACACCACTCTGTAGAGCTTACATTTAAGCCACTATGACACATTCTTATCACACAGTACCGCGGACGCGAGCCTCCATTTCATCCACCCACTCCAATAGGATGGGCAACATCATAGTCAATTTTCAATGAATTTTTCCAAATAACAAACAAAATTCAAATGACTTTTTGAAACGATATGCATCATCGGCATCCAATCTGCAAATCCAAAAACAATGCCCGAAGCCATGTTTTAATTCATAATAGAACATGTCTCCCTGGTCACAGCATCATCAGCCTAAATGAAATTTGAAATAGCAAAATCAACAACTGTCTTTATACCACACCACCCGTGAGGTAGCCCTAACCCCAATTTGCAGGAAAAAGAGGATCAAAGGAAATTGTCCAAAGATGTAAAATTGAAGATGTTACCACTAAAGGAACAACAATTAAAAACAAATTAATTAGGTACTAACAAGCTGAAACAGATGTGTAAGACTATCCCATGGAGCATCATGTGAAGTGTTTGGCTAGAGAGGAAGAAGAATATTTTGAAGAAAGAAAACAACATTTATCTGTAGTTAAATCCAATTGCATCCATAAACTGTCTTCCTGGTGCAAGGAGCGTAGGATAGAAAATGTGGAACATCTTTTGTGGACTCCACATGATGTCAAAGATGTAACGACTAACGAGTTAGACTAATTTTGTTTTTTTATACTGTCTTGCAGTACCTTCTTGGTACTAGCTTAATAAAATTGTACTTACCTTATTAGAAAATGACTAACAGAAACAAAAATATAGAATCCACGAATAATGTAATTTCAGCATGTAGGTCACCTATCAATTGCTTAGCAAAGAGAAGACATAATATGAAAATAACTTTACCTCTGTTTCATGGGCTTTCTGGCATTGTAAATCGAAATCCACTGTGTTGCAGGAACTCCCATGCGAACCTTCTTTCTAGGCTGCTCCTCATCCTCCTCTACATTTAATCTCCCCCGCTTTTGGCCAACTCGAAGAATCTACAGTAACAGCATGATGAGGTTATATATAGCCAAAAATACTTAAGTCCAAGTAAATAAGCAAAGTTGGTGAGACATGTAAAATACGACCTTTTGGGCACCATCAGTGTTAATTGGCCTTATAGCAGGATCAGGTCCAAGCAAGCTCCCAAATAAAGAGATTAACTTCGAATAATTAGGTTCTTCATCAAATTTCATGTTTATTACTATATCAACAAATTCTCTCAGAGGTGCCGGACAGAAGCAGCAAAGCACTTCTGGAGACGTTGCCATCTTCTTTTTGCAGACCAAAAACGATTTGTTATCACCCTAAGATGGTCAGAATAAAAACTTGTGAGCTGGAAGTTGACAGGAACAACTAGCCTGCATTGCAGTTCATAAAGCTTGACAAAAGCTAGTACAGATACCTGAAATCCTTGCCATGGCAACCTTCCTCGGTGAAGAAAAATGAGAGTATAAGCAAGTGATTCCAGATCATCTCTTCTACTAGCAGTCCTTCCCAAGTGCGCATGAGCACTCGCATACCGAACAGTCCCTCTAGAAGTTCATTCACGAAAGGTTGATAAGCAGAACAAATGGTAGAAATCAAAATTATGGCTAAGGATAACACTACATATAACTAACCTGAACATGTCAGGTCGCTGATCATATACCACATGCGGACCTTTCACATTCTCTCTCCACTTTGTAGCTGTAATTTGGTTGTTAGGAAAACATTAACAGAATACTGAATCTATAATTGCTATGATATTACAGTAATAAAATACTCTTACCTAGTCCCAAGTCGACCAGGAACAACTTCTTCTCCTGCGGTGTTGATGGCTGACCAAGCAAAAAGTTCTCTGGCTTTACATCTCCATGCACATAACTGAAGTCGAGAACAACAATCAAGAGAAAAGATACTTCCATCCAGCAGCAAAGTTCAAAAGCATTAACATAAATTATGAAACCAATTAACCAACAGCTGGACAACTAGATTGGACATAATAATAATAGTAGTAACAAGAAGAGAGCATTTCATACCCTTGCGCATGCATTATGCTTAAAATTGACAGAGACTCAACCGCAATACATGCTATCATTTCTGCAGAGATCCTGCAATGATAGAAAAGCTTAGTGAAACTCTTACGATCTACTGCTTGAAGTCCAACTTTACATCTGAATATTCGCTACATAAAGAAAAGCTAATGATATGCATGATAAGGCGTAAGCATTTGATACTTACGCCTGCCCAGAGGAATTCCATACATCCCATAAGCTAGGTCCTAGCATGTCCATAACCTGCACAGAACTAATGTAGTCAATAGGTGCAGTGCAACCTTACAATAACACAACAAAAATAATACATGAACCAGTACCCACAATCTTCAAAATAATCTCACTAGCAGCACTAACTGCAGGCAAATCAAAGGCTCAATCCAAAACAAGTATCTTATCCGGAAAAAATTACTAAAAAGAAAAAAAACAGTCTATCCAAAACCAAAGGCTCAATCCAAAAAAAGTATCTTATCCGGAAAAAATTATTAAAAAGAAAAAAAAAAGTCTATCCAAGAGCTTGTGACTTCTCATAGCAAAGAAACCACCCTTCACCAGTCATCCCTGAAAAGGACACTAAGTAACATACCAACCAAAAAAAGCTCCTGAAGGTCTCCAATGAAATCAAAATAATGTGGATCAACTACATTGACCTCCCACACATATTGTCGTAATTCAACTTTATCAAAAAAAGGTGTCATAACTCAAAACAACTCCCCACTAGTTCAACATTTTACTGCAGAAATTCAATTTAACAACAACAACAACAACAAACCCAGTGTATTCCCACATAGTGAGGTTTGGGGAGGGTAAGATGTACGCAGTTCATACCTCTACCTCTAAAGAAGTAGAAAGGTTGTTTCCGATAGACCCCCGGCTAGAGACACGGAATACTAAACAAATTCATAGTAAAGCATGGAACAAGATGGCATAACATAAATACGACACCCACAAGTAATAGAAAACAGGGAAAAGTAAACAGATTCGTAATAAGAAATTCAATTTAACTTAACTCTAAATTTTAGTTCTATATTTTTGTACTACCATGGCTAACCTCGCAACTTAATTATTTCATTTGTAGGGTAATAGAGGCTCCATATAGGATTTGTATTACTTTGGGATGATGGGTAATCATACGGCATCATGAATGACATTCCAACTTATGCCTAGTTTATGCTTTGATCCACTTTGATAGTTAATGGAGTTCACATTATTTCTCTGAAAACCTTTTAAAGCTATAGTTTGCCAATCTAAGTCGTTATATCCATTAATATTAACGGCAGAAGCATAATTCTACTACACATTAAATGGAAAAAAGCATAACTTTACTACACATACCATTATGTAATAGTCTCCTACCCTCCCTTTATAATGCACGCTAGGCACTCCATGGCTGCCTCCAAGAGTACTGCTCAACAAAACAAGTTTAGTCCAGTCAGAATCATATTCCAACATGAGCACCCATTCACTCCAAAAGAGGTCCACATCCATACTTGTAAACTTGCCACTCATGTGGAGGACCATGGTTACAGCCTTTGCTTTTCATATGCTCAAATTTCAGTGCAACCTGGAGCCAAAGAGATAAATCAGTGAGAGTTAAACCCCTATATTCCTTGTGGACAACAAATTGTCTAACATAGGAAGTGAGAGGGGTAGGGGAAGAGCAAGTACATACCTCAACAGCCCCTTGACCATTTGAAGATTCATTTCCACCAGAAAGACGACGACCCAAAAAGACCTGACCAAAACCACCTTTACCTAACTTCCTTTCAACCTGATAAAGCGGCGACGTTCCTATTTTCACCTGAAAGTCAAATCCAACCAGAAATAAAACATAAGTTCACATTACAGTTTAATCCTGCTGGATTGAGCAAAAAGTGGAAAATGGTTAACTTGCAACTACAGCAAATCTGAATGCAAGCAATTCAATTCATAAGTGCCTTCATACAACTATGATGTTCTATCTTCATTCCTTTATTTTATCACAATCACGAAACAAACCAGTATCACCACCCTAGAGAATGAGCTACCAGTAAAGTTATAAACTTAATCCAGGCAGGAAATCACAGGATTGTAACTAATCCAAAGTGACTAATATAATCAGAACAAGGCACAAGAGAACGACATAATACCCTGTCCCGGATTCGATGATAATGATTCCTAATTGACCACTCACTCATAAAAAAGCACATACTCAATAAAATAATTAACCGGCCTATTCGAGATTCACATGGAGTAGGGTTACAATAGGTCGACGGCCAGCATACAAATAGTCAAATTTTAATTAACCAACGAATAGAAATGACTTCATTAGCTGGCCCCAGCTAATTTATGGAATGAGACATAATTAATTAATTACTGATTTGCACGATAAAATAATTTTGACAGGCCATATGACACATCACATGCCACAACATTAAATAACAATTACCACCCATGTTTGCAGTATTATAAGTTTAAATACAATGTTTGTTATAAATGTTAATTACGTTTAACATTATCCCATTTTAACAATCGATTTGGTGTGATCGCGTCGTTATCTTATTCACTTCTCATTTTTTCTTTATATTTTATTTAACTAATCATATTTTGTCCGTTATCCTACCTTTTTCTAGTAGTACTACCCCGTACCCTACTTTTCTTGTAGGTTTATCCTTCAATTGTTGATGTGTGACATTATATAACGATAGACAACGATACAATCTATCCAAACATTGTATTCATTAAAACAATGCAATACAATACAATGGATACATTATGAACAATATGTAACAATCATCCAAATGTGTAAATAAGCAGGTACCAGGTACCAATGGAATAGTTCAATAATAATAACTAAAATGAGCATGACTATATTTTGATGTGTATGAGAAAACCAGGAGATTCCAAGTTCAAGGTAATCTTTAACAACACTACTGTGAGCCTACTGCCTCAACTCTGTGCAGGTTTACGCCTTGTGGCTTTTGGTTTTAGCAGACAAGTTCGTCGAGACACTAAGGGGGAATTTGGCCATAAAAAAAACACTTTTTTTCCAGAGATAGAACTCCTTGCAACTAAGATTCTGGAAAATACTCAATTTGAAAAACAACAAAAAGCTGTTTTAACTTTTTTTTCACTCCAAATTACTCACAAAAATTCAAAATGCAGCGGTAATTCGTATTCATGGCAAAACACAACTCCAATTTTCAAATATTTTTCACGTTGAAAACCAAGACTAACTTTTTTTCAAATTTCACAATGAAACATTGCACAAAAGCGAGGAAAACCCATATAAGGAAAGAATTCAATCAAATCACTCCATTTCAAGCCGTAGAGAATCCAACTAAAAAGCCTAAATTAGCAAATTCACCTCCCTCCAAGTCCGATTACCAAAACACAGACGAAAGGCCTCGTTTTTCATGAGCTGGTGTGATAAACACCCACTAATAAATACTCCCTCCATTCCTAAATACTTCTCACTTTTTCGGTAGAGACACCCCTTCAGAAAAAACAGGGGCGGAGCTACACTTGGCCGAACCCCCTTCGGCAAAAAATTTTACTATTTACACATAGTTAAAATTATTTTTTATGTATATATAGTAGATGTTGAACCCCCTTCGATTAGTTTGTATGTTTACTTTTGAACCCCTTAACGAAAATCCTGACTCCTCCACTGAGAAAAACATTAACTAGAAGCTAATTGACTAAATTAGTCTTATTTATTACTCCTCTCTATTTAGTGCTACTTTTTTTACACTGTATTAATATCTCTCTAAATTTACGACTAAGGGTAAATGTGTAAATAAACAAGTACTAAAATGACAAGTATTATAGAACATCTATTTTTAGTAAAGACGATAAGTATATAGTAACGGAGGGAGTAATCCAAAGCATGTATACAATGAGTAGAACAAAAAAATAAATTTAAAAAAAATGCAATCGAAATTCAAGAACAAGTAAAGAATCCACCTTCTTAGGAATAGGTGAAGTTTTAGACTCATCATCTTGCTCATCTCCTTTGTTATTACCACTCTGATCCCCCATTTCCTCTTCCCTCTTTTGCCTCTGCTTTTGCCTTTGCCTTACCTTTTTTATACCTTTTCTGTTGCTAGTTTTTCAGCAGCTACTGATTACTGCCATTTAGCATTCTTTACTAACGATGCAAGTAAAACAACAAAACAAACAAAACCCATAACTTACCATCATCTCTACTTTCACTTAAAATTCAAATTTAAAATAAATAAATAAATAAATAAAAATACACCATTTGAAATTTTTAACAAGTTTTTGCTTGCTGTATACACCAAAAAAAATGGAAATAAATACAGAGAAAAATAAAAGAGGGATGAATTTAGAGGGTAGGGTTTGTTGAAGGAAAATCGAGCGAAGTGTGTAGGAGACGATTGGGTAAAAAATGTGTTTTGTGTATAGTAATTAGTAGATATATAGATAGAGAGAGGCGCCTATGTTCATTCTCAAATTGGAAGAGTATTAGTAAATGTTTAGTCAATAAACACTTTCTTTTTTAAATTAATTATGATTACGATGTTCAGTCCGTTTACGCATATTTCGACTAAATTCACGAGACCTCAGTCACTAAAATTTTTGTAGTTTCGTGTTTGGTTGTTGGGATATATTTAATCTTTTGAGTAATGAAATGTGTGATTTTGGTTTCTTTAGATAGGTAATAAATCATATTTGAAAGGTTTTTCGAAGTGTATTATCGAAATTATGGAGTAACGGTATGCGTTTGACGTAACGTCCGGAGAATTAAATGGTAAAGTAGTTACTACTTTTGAAAAAATTTGAATCATTGGGTAGTTTGATGCATAAAGTATCGTGGGTTAATGTAACGCATGGGAAAGAGTGTTATTTTGGAGGATGTGATATAGGTAATCTATCCTAATGAAAGCAATTGTGTTGAATTTTATCGGCTTGGACCCGTGATATGTAAATCACACAAAGATAATTTTATCATTGTTCTAAGCCCCCTTACCACGACATTAGTAATTGCTTCCACACGATACCAAGTGATATCTGGGAGGATGGTGTACACCCTTTTCCGTTACTTGTGAATACAGGAAAATTGCTTCTGATAGACTCTCAACTCAAGTAAAGCAAACACGATAGTGAAGAATTCATACTAATACTAAATAAACAACATAGAAGAGAACAATAGAAACTAGAAAGGCACAAATAATATGATTATCGAAGTAAAGAAAACAGCAAGTAATATTGATGTCGAAGAATCAGCTAATGAGAGAGCAAATATTAACAACGAAACTAGACAATACCCGACTACCTAATAGCCTTCAATCAATCATTGATCTCCACAACTTTCAGTCATGTCTTCGCCCATATTAATAATCTCCCACTTTCACATCGGCAGCTCAACCTCCCGAGTCAATCCACCGGGCCTAAAGTGCTCTACCTTCACTTGCTGACACACCATGCACTTAGCCATAAATTTTGCCACATCCCGCTTCATGTTATTCTACCAATAAAACTCCTTAAGATCATGATACATTTTCATCGAATCCGGATGAACAGTATAACGCAACTTGTAAGCTACATGTGTGTCATATCTTGTATAATCACTTCTTCTCGATGCTTCGTCAACCTACTTCTATCTTTTCCCATTCACACTATGGTCAACCTCTCACGTTTCCTCAGTGGGACACATGTGCATATATCCTCTTCAGGTATATTTTCATTTCTAATCTTATTTCTACTACTATACCTAAATATCTATATCACATCCTAATTTTTGCTACTTTCATCTTCTGAATGTACTATATTTCTATTTCTTAATTGACCAACATTTTACCTCACACAACGTAATTGTTCTAACTATTAAGACTTATTTTAAGATTTGGTGACATTTTTCAATCATGGACATCAAATATGAGCCTTTAATGCATCTATTCCACTCCAATATGATGTGTAATAACACATTTTGTCTTAGTTGTTTGGAAGAATGAATTAGAAAAAAAACAATGCACCCATTAGCTTTGTATATGTATTATTAATATCTTATTTGGTACATTTTTTTCTTTTCATTACGCTCTTATTTACTATTCATTATCTTGAATTGGGGGTCTATCAGAAATATCCTCTCTACTTCTTTGGAGGTAGCGGTATGGACTACGAACATTTTATCCTCCTTAGACCCCATTTTGTGGGAAGACATTGGATTTATTGTTGTTGTACACCTTTTTAACCTATGTATAACTAATGTAAATATTAGTTATACACTCTATTATGTTATGCATAACTAATACTACATGAAAAAAACCTTGGTATTAGCAATATGTGGACTTTAATGCATACAATAATATGTGTAGAGACTCAATAGCCCCTCATAACGTTTTTTTCATCATTTTCATTATATGCGTGGAAGGTATTTTTGTAAATATATTTTTATTTTAAAATATATAATAAAAATTATTTTTAATACACCAAATTAAACATCACATAAGAAGTAATATCATTATAACTAATATAAACATAGCTAATAATTGTATTATTAATACATCATATTTTACGTTATTCTTATATACTCTATCAAACAATTCCTTAAAAGAACAATAGAATTGATTAGATTAAACTATTAAAAATATGTTTGGACGGAGTTACAATTTTTGGCTTATAACTCAAAAGCCATCAAAATTTCCCTTGAATTAAAATTCTTTAGATTTATTTTGATAATAAATCTAGATAAGTTGTAATATTTTTACACGTCACAATTTTCATTTGTGGAATATTTGACCTTTGTAGGAACATATATATTTTTAATTACTAATTTAATCCCCTAAAAGAAAATATCTTCCTCAATACACAAATCTATAAATATCTAACCCCATGCCATTCTCCATCGAGAGCTTTAACAATTTCAACAAAATTGAGAAATGGGGGAAGTAAAGAAGCAAGAGATGTCCTTACCAGTTTTGTTCGAACAAGCTCGAAATATTCATACACTTGCATCTGATTCCACACTTGATCAGGTTATCGTTATTTATTTATTTTTACTAAATAATTGTCATGTTATATTTTGCTTCTCGAACATCAATTTAACTAATTTTCAATGCTATATTAGATTAGTTTAATTAAAATTAATAACCACGGTGCATCTGAATCCACCCTTGATCAGGTATAGTTTTTTTTACTACTTCCTTGTTCCAAAACAGCTGTCATGTTATGTTTTGTTTTTTCGAGAGGCAATTTGACTGATTTTTAAAGCTATATTAGATTAAATTAATTTGATATCTCAAAATTAAAACTTATCAACAATTATATGGAAAGTTGTACAATTATGATAAAAATCACATCTTTTCAGCAAAAAAAAACAACACTAGGTGATTCTTTCTATGCGTCCTAACCTTTTTTTGACAAAGTTAACTGATATCGGTTGCTGATTGGAGGTGGTTGGTATCCATGTATTTAGTTGAGGTGCGTGAAAGCTGGCCGGTCACCATAGTTATAAAAAAAATTTGCGTCTTTTAAAATTTTGGTCAAAGTTGATACATTTTGATAACAAAAAGAAAATTGTGACAAGTATTTTGGAACGGAGGGAGTGAAAGAATGATTTTTTTACTGCTTATGATTTTATAGTATTTGTAATTTAGAGGTGAATCCAGTATACTAGTAGTAATTGCAGTTTTATGCCCTTTGTTGAGGTTTGGAACTGTATGATCTTATGTAAAAGTGTGTGTATGTATCTAAAGAATGGAATTTATGTGTCTTTTTGAGAACGTTAAGGATTTTATAAACAGAGCTTCAAAAAAAAAAAAGAAGGGCAAGAATGAAATTTGCGTCTTATTTAATGTACTCGTATTTGTGGCTGATCCAACATACAAGCAGAAATTGCACTTGCACACACTTTGTAGAGCTTCGGAACTGTATGTTGATACAAAAGTGTATTTATGTATCTAAAGAATGAATGTTTGAGAAGGTTAAGGATCCTGTAAACTGAGCTCAGAAAATTGTGCCAAAAATTAGTATATACAAAGACGGCTCCTTTATCAAGAATGAATTTTGTGTCTGATTTAACGTATTTGTATCTGTGGTGAATCCAGCGTAAAGGCAGTGGTTGCCCTTCAACACACACACACACATAGTATTTAGAGATGTTTGTATGTATATTAGACTGTGCACTTACTGGTTTCATATTATGTTACACAAAATACTCGCTCCGTTTCAATTTGTTGTTTGGTTTTGACTTGTGCCGGAGTTTAAGCACATACAAAAGATTTATGAATCTTGTAATCTTCAACAAAAAATATGTAGAATGTGTCAAAATGCCTTTTCATCTTGTGGTCTTATACATGCCACGTGGAAAGTTGAAATTAAAGAGTTATCGAAAAGAGAAAGAGACATGTTTTTTGATACCTACTAAAAATAAAAGTAAGACAAATAAATTGAAATGGAGGGAGTAATGTATTTGTAATCAGCATAGAGGCTGTGGTTGCACATGCACTTACTCCCTCTCTAGCTTGTAGCGTGTGTGTGTTATATATATATAAAATTTGACAAAACTCTTAGAGTTATATGTGTATATAATTGCCGTGTAGCTGATAGTTTAAAATTCTGTGTCCACTTCTGATTTGTTTTGTGCTGGTTGTGGATGTTAGGACCTTGTCAAGAAAGGTTGTGATCTTTTGAGACAGTGCGAGGAAATGATCAGCAAATTAGGGTTGTTCTCGCTCAATGAGACAAAAGACGATATCAGCACTGCTAATTTGAAATATATCCTGGTAAGTAGTTTGCATAAGTAAATGTTCCTCTTGTGGTCGATAATTTATCATATTAGTTTTGTTTGGGATCCTCAGTAGTTGGATGGAGAAGTTGGGATTCTCCTTTCCTAATTTTTTTTTATTTTGATTGGAAGAAGGGAGCTGCTGCTTTCCCTTTTGGCAATTCTATATATTTATTAGAAATCTGGATGAATTTTGTGCATTCATTTTTGGTAGGAGATATTACTTTACTAGTAGTTATGAAAGCTAAAATGTTATCCAATTATTGCTTTTGCTGTCTTTTTTTTCTTTGAGAAATTGTTATTGCTATGTTCTGTCATTTAGTGCAAGAATTAGTTTTATTCTATTATATCTCATTTAGAAAACCTCCCATTTCAGAAAGTCCATATCGTAGTCAATCTTTTGTTTAGTATAATTCGTCATAAAAGTCAAATAATTGGGTATATGAATGAAATGTTCCGATCAAATAATTGTAGTAACTAGCATCAAGTAGTGTCAAGCACATTTATGATTTGGAGAATAACTAGAAAGAAATTGAGTTTGCCAATGTGTAGTAAGTAGATCTGGAAAACGCATGACGCATGGATATCTGTCAATAGAAGAGAGATACTTGGTGTATGGAAGCTAATGTTCCATTGTTTCAGGTACCGCACTATCTTGCCGAGCTAACAGAAAAAATTACAGAAAACGGAAGGATAAATGTACTCAAGGCTTCACAGGCCAAGTTAAAGGTAAGATTGTTGTGAGCTGATAACAAGAGTTGCATTTATGTTTTAAGCCAAAAAGTAGGGATAAATGTTGAATGACATCTTGGCACTATAATTTTGGCAATACCTCTAGGAATTTATATCATTTTGTGAGACAATGGAGCTTGTTCCTGAAGAGGAGATGGAGACATCTAAACAAGGTGGAGCTAATGCTTTTGCAGATCGTAGAGCTAAGAAGGTAGGTGGGAGTTGTCATTCAGTTGGAATTGCTGTCTGTGAATGTTACTATTAGGTTTCTTTCTTTCCCCTCTCGTTCTTGGATGCATAATTGAGTTACTAAATGCATAATCTATGAAAGATCGCTCGGTTCAAACGCCAAAGAGCTGCTGAGTCAAAACTACTTGAATTGAAGGAGCGGAAGGAGCGTCGTGGCCGATCAACTAAAGCATCTGCGTTGTCTACTCCTGTTGAAACTGGAGAAGATGATGTATTGGATGACGATGGCGAAGAAGAGCGGGAGGTTAGTAAACATCCTTGTATGCCATGTGCATGAGCACTGTTGCTTCTTTTCCTGTATCTTTTCTCTTATTCTATGTTGCAACTTCTATCACATTGCCTGCTCTTTATGCCAACATGCATACTGTTCAGTGTGACTAATCAGAGCCTTCGAGAAATGTTTAATCATAAGATGAAAGAGTTCGTATAAGACATTTGGCTATGCTGTATTCTTATTTTAGCTGCTGTAAGTGAAGGTCATGTACCAGTATTTGCTGGTTCAGCATTCGTTGATAGTTGGTCTGCATTTGCATAGGCATTCGCCATTTGCTTCTCGGGTTTGTCTGCAATAAGGGCTTATGATCACCTTTCAATCCAAATATTCTCAATAGAATTTGCTGACGCATCCATGATGCGACCTGCCAGATTTTGTATGTGATTTCTGTAAAGAATCATGATTTACCCTTTAGATGTCATTTGAAATGTTCAGTTCAACTACCTAAAGTACATATTTCCAGTTTGTAATATAATTTGCTGTTGCGTTCTTTTGATTATTTATACTAAAATTTTGGTTGCCACGTCCATAAAGTATCTGATTATTGGAAACTACTGCCATTTGCAGGCCTGGCTTACAACCATCTCCTTGGCCCTCAGTAAGGTTAGCCCAGACTCTGAGTTTCTGGCAGTACTTCTATTTCTTTTGTATGTCCATTACCTTATCTTTATCATCCTTTAACTGCCCCTTCAGGCTTTTGATCTGCTTGAAATGCTGAACAATGAGGAAGAAATGCTATCTGCTATTAACGAAAAGCAGCTTCAGGTACTAGAAAATCTAAGTTGATTGGCCTTCTTCTTAGTTAGCCTCGGTTCTGCAATAACAATTCGAATTTGTGTTCAACCCGCGTTTTCAACTTGAAACGACATTAACTGCAACACTGTTCTTTTCCAACTCGGAACTTTCTCTAGTATTGCTGTCTACCTTATAATTTTGCATCATGGCATACTCTACTTGTGCAGGACGGGGAGGAGGAATTTTCTCAGCTAGTACTTGATGAACGCACCAAAAAAGTAGAAACTTGGCACCGTGATGCTGCTGCTCGAGCCCACTACACAAAACCTGCAGCACCTATCACCTGTGCTACTTTTGCTCAAGATGTCATAGAGGGAAGGGCCAACGTTTCACAGGCGCACGAACATAAACACCAACCCTTAATTTTTGGACCGGCAAGTCTTGTTGGTAGGAACCCAACGACCGAACGAGAAAAAATGGCGGCACAGGTTTTTCAGCCTCATTATAGGTACTTTCTTTTAACCAAAAACTAAAATGCCCAATGATCTTAAGTAGCTAGATTCAATTCAATGTTTCAATCAACTCAATCATAACCTCTTCATTTCAAACAATAGATTACCAACCATGAGCATAGAGGAGGCTGGGCTAACGGAGATGAATATGATGAACGAATGGCAAGAGAGGACTGTGAAATTCATGGAAGATGCAAATTCTTCATGGCATAGGGATCCCCCAAAGATGAGGCCAGGTGAAGAGGATGAAGAAGATGATGACGCTGCTCAGGACAGGGCAAGAGCATGGGATGACTGGAAGGATGACAACCCTCGTGGTGCTGGCAACAAGAAACTTACTCCTTGTGGTTAAGGAAGCAGTTGCAGCAGAGGTGGAGGGTACCCAAGACATTACTAATTAGACCTTCCTGCTAGTTGTATGGCAAACTTATCAATAAGCTCGAATCTGTTATATTTCCAGTTAACATGTACTAAATTATAAACAGATTTTGCTGTATGTACTAAGTTAGATGGCTGATGTATTGTACAGTAGTTTTGGTGGACATATACTGATGTCAATATCTCCAGAGATGACAGAATGATGAATAAACTTTAGGTGGTCTAAACCACAGTTTCCTGTTGTATCCAGTTACCTATGCCAGTTAAATTGCACTGGTGCAAAGTTAGGCTGCTCAGGATGAGTGAAGGGTGAAATCTTGTATGTGGACCGCACCCATCGTTGAGGATTTCATCGCTTGTGCCTCGTGTTTCTAGCTCATTCTTGACCTCTATCTATTGTCGCATCACTGCACGGTAGGCATAGCTCACGCATTTAGTTGGTTGTTAAAGAATGGACATCATGAACCCCACATGATTGAATCAAACTCCTAATTTGTTCTCAATCAATATAAGTCAAGGAGTTAAACAAGTCATGCGTATTTCTTGGTGCATTTCAGCACATTTACGGGCACTATACACTTGTACCATCACAAATTAGAAATACAAGAAGCAAAAGAAAGATCTCTTGAAGTACTGGATCAAGCAGACAAGAATGTGTGCCTACATAAAACATCAGTCTAATCAAACTACTCAAACAACATAACTAGTGTAATCCCACAAATAGGGTGTGAAGAGGGCGACATGAACGCAGCCTTACCCCCTAACTTGTAAGGGCAGGAGGTTGTTTCCAATAGACCCTCGACTAAACTACTCAATGTACTATTTTTGAATATTAATAGTTCTCAAATATTCACTAATTTCAGTGTCATCTGAACCTAATATATCACTCCCTTTGCAATAAGACACTTCTAGTTGTGCCTTAAACTCAAGCCAAGGCCTATCTAATCTCCAAAGATCAGCTGTCTGATACTTCTCCCCTGAGTTCACCCAAGAAATTAGTCTGGATAACTCTTTTTTGTTGATCTTGGGACTCAAACCTTTTACTGCAATCCTTGCATCACGAAATGCTGGGAAGCACTTCTGCTTTGCAAATTCATGGCACTTCCCCTTTGCTGCTTCAAGGCAAGTCTCCATTTCACGTTCTTCACATCTCGCCCTCTCTGCAAAGTCTTGATTGGAAGCACTGCCAGTGAATGATTTCCACCAAGGGGTTTTACATTTGTCTGAGGCTGCGATGGAACAACCAATCCTAGCTCCGGATTCACATTGCTGAGTGACTTGAGACTCACAAGCCTTGTATGCAGAGGCCCAGGAGGTGGGGTCTTTAAATGCGAGGATGAATCGCCCAGCTGATTCTTCATGTGAGCCAGCCTTGATGGGACCTCGAAGTAGAGGGACTGGTCGGTCAAAAGGAATCAGAGTCTTTGATGCAGAGTACTCCTCGATGTCGACTGATGGCACTTCTTGTTGCGGTCGTTTTGGTGCTGTCATATAGGAAGCTTTGATTGTACCCAGTTTAGGGTCCTGAAGAGAAGAAACTAATATCAGAACTATCACGGTGCTGAAAGTAGTTTTCTTAGTACCATTAAGGGGTCGTTTGGTAGAGTGTATAAGAATAATGCAAAATATGGTGAGTTAGTAATGCTTGTGTTAGCTATGCTTGTATTTTTCTTATGAAATGTTTGGTTTCATGTATTAAAAATAACATGAATTAAATAATTTCTAAAAATAAAAAAATTTTACAAAAATATCCTCCATATATATGTTGGAAAGGATGTGAATTTTTTTTTTGAGGGATAATAGTGTCTTTAATCATGTTAACGCATGTATTGGATCCATTGCATTGCTAATACCATGGATTTTGAGGTATTAGTAATACACACCTCAATACACAATAGAGTGTATAACTAATGCAAGCATTAGTTATACATAGGGTGCAAAAGTATACCAAACAAGGGATTAGTCATACACATTAAACTAATGCATGCATTAGTTTTTCAATACACTCTACCAAACGACCCCTTAAGGTTGTATTGATATCATCACCAATAAATGCATCTGCAACAAGGATATTGGATAAGGAACTCATCAAACTTTTGGTGCCTTGGATAGATCGTAGGGTATGTTTTTGATTTACAAAAATATGTTAGGAAAACAATTGTTCGTGGATTGTCTTTAGGCAGAGCAGTCGTTTTTGAGAAACAGGATTTTTTGTTACTTGTACTCCAGCAACGTTTTCGCATTAGTAAAAGCCATTGACAATGGATTATATCATGCAAAGTGACATGAACTGCAGGGAATTGAACAAAGTGATAATCATATGTAAATGCCCACAAAAGAAAGGGACTGAGTACGATAAAAATACTTGTACCCCATAAGTATCATTGACTCCTTCTGATAAGGTTGAAATGAATACAATACTTTAAATCATTTCAGAATTTTATATCATTTCTATGTACATCTTTTTATGCACAAAGGTTACAAATATCTACATCTATGAACCGATATGAATTACTGTTGAGTGCCTCATGCGGAACACAAAGGACTCTAACTAAACTATTTGAGGAGAAGATAAGGAAGCAAAACAAACCAGATCAACATGAAGTAAGGCAGGGAGAGATGATGAAGAGTAGGATATATAGCTAAAGAAAAAGCAGCTGTGTTGGCAGTAGAAGGAGATGCAGTAACGGAAGAAGATCGATCCCATATCCACCTTTAATTTTGTTGAGCTAAATCAATCCAATGATACTCCTAACATGGTGTGATATTGTCCGCTTTGGACCAAGCCCAAACGGTTTTCTTCGAAAGCCTCTCACGCAATTAAGAGATCCTACACCATATATGTAGCTTCCCAATCTCTTTTCAGATACCAATGTGGAACTTTGTTTCCATGCTTAACAAATTTCGCTAACTATTCTGTATAAATGATTTTGTGAACATGGATAATTCACATAATTCTTATGGGCCAGTTATTTGGATAGAGGCTAACCAAGTTGTTGCTCCAAGGGCTAAGCGAAGAGAAATTAGTCAGTCCAACAAGGGATTTACTTGGGATCCAAGTTGAGTAATGACGCACGTGACAAAGGGATAAAAGGGTTTCCTTCTTCAGGCTTCGGGATTATGCGTATTATTTATTGTGTTTAGGCAAAGTTTATGCTTCTCACCTCTGATTCTTCTATGGATTCTCATACTCTATATCCTTCTACCCTTTCTAGCGATAGTGCTTTGTTATCGTAATTCCTTATTCCATCTTATCCATACAATCAAAGGATCTCGTCTACTGTGAGTTGGAGTAGTGTTTGCTACAAAGACATTCCCTAGTTTTTCCTCTCGCAAGCTAATTGATTTGCAAAACTTCATATGCTAGCCCAGTTCAGTAGCATTTTTTTTGGCTTAAGGGGTTTTACTATGTTCAAAAAAATTGAGTTCGATGGGTATCTTCCCATCTATCCACGCATCCAGTGGAATTAGTCGAGGTACGAAAGTTGATCCGGACACCACGGTTATCAAACAAAAAAAGAGCACAATTCTAAACCGAGCTGAGCTCCTACTTACTAGTACTTATGTCGTATCAAAACACTCGCTGATTATATAATTTCAGCCAAAGTATCAAGAAACATTAACAAGAAAAATTAAACTTACACAGCGAGTGAGTGAATGCACTTAGCAATCAAACAGATTAAGCAATTTATACTATATATAACAATCTAAGTTGCGGGAACTCTTCACTTTCGATGCCGCAGTCGTATTCTCCAAAAGTACACTAGCTTTGGCGAATCCAACACACACCCGTTGACATTTTTGAAGAGTCTAAGCAACATAGATAACAACACATATTTATTAAAATTCTATTTGCACATTTTAACTATCGAAGCGAATTCAAATGAATAACTATACACAGAGTGGGTGCAAATGGAAATTTCAATCCAAATTCAATTTAACTTTGAGCTTTAACAATAACACAGAGCTTACTTATTACCTGTTGCTGGTGGAAGGCGACAGTAAGGTGCATGCAAGCTGACCCAGGAATTAGTTGAGGTGCACTGCATAACACGTAAAATTAGTCTAAGGTACGTCCGAATATCTGCAATTGGTTGATTTGTGGGGAGGAGAGAGTGGAGATTAATTTGCGGATGGAAAAGAGTCGACCCGAATTTGTGGGTCGGGTCGGGTTGTGAGTTGTTGTTCATCTAACTGGACCAGCCCACTACAAGTGGACTTTCGGATTGGGCAATGGGTCTTAGGCTTTTCATGGGCCTCAAAAAAGATTTACGTGAATTTTTCACTGTTTTGTCCTTTTGGAACATCTATTTAGTAAATGACCATTTAAAAATAAATAAACTTGATTTATGAACATTTTTTTGTATCATGGCCTGAAAATTATGTTGAGCAAAATGAAAATCAAATGAGAAATTGATAGATTATGATCTAAAACTGTGTAAGTTATTTGATCATTGATGATAGTCCAATATTTTCTTTGTAGAACTGAGAAAAATGAAAGTTATACGAGAAAATGTTAGGTTATGATTTGAAATTTTATAAGTTATTCAGGCATTAAAAATACTTTAATCATTAATTTGTAAGAGTGAAAAAACTAAAATCCAGATGAGAAAATGTTAGATTAAGCTCCAAATGATCTTCTAAAGTGGAACATTTTTGTAAATCAGCTTAATGTTAGAAATTTATCTGTAAAATTGAGAAAATTAAAAACCATATGAGAAAATGTTAGACTATGATATTATAAGTTATTTAAACGATGACAACACTAATATTAGTATGTATCACTGAAGAAACTAAAATCAAATGAGAAAATGCAAAATTACAATCTAAAACTTTATAAATTACTCAAACGTTAGACAATCGTCTAATATTTTATCTCTACTACTAATAAACATATGGCCAAACATTAGATCTTAGCAGAGGCGAAACCAGTATTTGAACTTGACGGGTGCATCTTTATATTTAACATAGTAATTAATAGTGTCAAAGTTCGACATGCAGATTTTTGAAAACTTATTAATTATAGTATTTTATAAGCAAACTTTTGATATTATTGAATATCATTAATTAGATTTAATATGAAAAAAATGTGTTATCCATCATACTTGAATTCAATGCACTTTTATATTTTAAATAATAATAAAAAAAATTTTGAAAAATATGAAATTCAAGAGATTTGTTTGCTAGATGTTTGTACGAAAAACGTTTGGTTTAAGACTATTTCAAACTTTAAATTACTAACTTTTTAAATAAAAAATAAGTCAATGATTAAAAAATAAAAGAAATAAACATTTACAATACAAGATGGGGAGAATATCTATATTTTAAAGTTGAAGGGGAGCTTGTATTTTGAAACAAAATGAAAAATACGTTAAAAATGTCCACAATACACAAAAGAAAAAAGAAAAGTGTAAAATAAATGATTACTAAGTAGAAATTTCTTTTAATCAATTGATATATATATATATATATATATATATACATATATATATATATATATTGTGTGTGTGTGTTTGCACTTAAAATTCTAAACAGAAAACAACAAACAGATAGTGTGTTTGGAAAAAGGAGCAATAAAAAAATATTGTTGTTGGGCTTTGAACCCGAGTTATCACGTAGTAAACAAAAAACTTTAATTAGCATACTCAACCATCTTGCCAATCAAGTCAATTGTTTTGGAGGGTGCACAACATATATTTAACATAACACCCTGATATATATATAAATATACAAATTATATAGAGAGAGTTTTTCTCGAGACTAGCAGGTGCACATGCACCCTCTACTATCAAGGTAGGTCCGCCTCTGGATCTTAGTCTAATGTTAATTTGAAAAAGTTAATTTTTGAGAGCTATATTTGCACAACTTTTAAAAGTAAGGATAAAATCTAAATGACATCTTTGTAAGGAATATTTGTGTAAATCGGCCTAATTTGCAAAATCACAACAATATTCCCTTGTGTACAAATTAAATAATTCAATTTAATAAATCACGAGAAAACAAATCCAAATAAACAAATTAAAATAACATTAGACTTTTATATAAGTCAATTGTTATGAATGGACCGAAAGTAGTTATTGTAAACCAGTCCAATACCACATTAAGTGGCTATGTGTGGGATATGGATTAATAAATAGAACATTTTAGTAAAAATAGATTTATGAAAATTGTGATAATTGTTTAGGCAAAGCTATGCTTCTCATCCCAATTCTCTCTAATCTTCTTATCCCGTCCACTATTCTTCTTCTTCATATTGTAATTTCTTCTTCCCGTATTAGTCAAAGTTAATTAGTCTCATTCAGTTTGTGTATTGATTGTTGAGTTGATAATTTGAGATCGTTACATTGTTGCTTTCAGAGGTCTCTGACCAAAAAGTACTCAAGGCATTTGTTGATGATCCAGTTTGTGATTCAATCAAACAAGTGAAGTATTCTATCTCTAAAGATCTCGTTGAATTTAGGTTGATGTTGCTGGACGTTTTGGGTAAAAATCCTACGACCATTTTTGAACCCCCAAAAACAGTTATGAACGCCAAATTAAGGAAGTTTCGTGGTGAGAATTCGGAGGCCTGGATAGTCCAAGCAGAGCACTGTTTCACTTTCTATAAAATTAAGGAAGATCAAAAGCTCACTGTGGCTTCGTTCTATTTTGATGGTGAAGCATTTGAGTGGTACCAATGGTTATTAAGGAATAATCAATTAGTTGATTGGCCACATTTCGCTGATAAGGTGAGAATTTAATTTAAACAAAAAGGATTGTAGTCTGCGGGAGGGAGATTCGCAAATCTCAGACATGTTTCTTTCGTGACTGAGAACCAAAGTTGTTTTGAGGCTAGCTCATCGGGCTTTGGCAAATTGGATGCACACAAGGTGTTTGATGAAAAATCGAACAGGAAAACTGAAAATGTTGTGGATATTGAAACACTGCTACAAACACTGCATGCTATGAAACAAGAGGGTGAATATGAGGATACATCATTACAAGTTAAAACTGAGAGGGCTGAAAATTTGCTAGATCAAGCAAAACAGGAGATCCACAATTCAGAGGAGATAGCCAATTTAGATTTGGATGACAAAGAAGAGGATCCCTTGCCTCTTGATCTTGTTGTTGCAGATACAAATGTTCGAAGAGGTAAATCATTGCAGAGCACCTGCTCAGGTTATATATAGTAAACGAAACACAAAAGTTGTTTGGTATTTATTTTCAAGGAGCCAGGCAACATTTGATTAACAATGGACAAGTCGACTCACTCTGAGAAAGAAGTGACCCCGTAATTTTGAAAGAAACTAGATTGATGCCCAAGCATGCCTCCATGCATTTTCCATTTGATCCTGGTGAGTCTGCTTCTCTATCCATTATGTTCGAGAGCTTCGATATATACATTTGGCTATATCAAACTACTTGTCTATTACACTATGTTCTAGTTTATTTGTTCTTGATGGTACTGTGGAAGGTGACAAGTTGTTTAATGATATGTCTAATAGCAAGGTAGGTGTACAAACTGGTCGGCATCAGTTGTCACAACCACTTCCAAAACCACCTTTCTCAGCTTTACTATTAGATTTCATTGCCCAAGTTGATCAGTTGGTTGAAATAGCAAAGGAATTCGACGTCGATGGTTTTGTCATAATTAGTGGGATTAATTCCAAAACAAGTGATTGTATTTTTGCTGCTAACTTCAGTCGTAATAGACAACTCGCAACACCTGCAATTGCTGCCATGCTACAGGAATGGAAAGATTTAAAATTAAGAAGTGAATGTTTTACTGGAAACAAAAAAAACATGGTTATAATTGGTTGATAGCAGTGGCGATGGAGAGATTTGGTGGAGAGGCAGCAGTGGCAATGGAGATATTTGGTGGAGGTGGAGCTTTTAAAACTGTTCATTGGTACTTAAAGGCGGATAATTTTAGCTTCGATGAATCGAGCGTGTTACTGAGTACTGTCGGTACCATATTTCAAGTGCTCCCAGTTGCTCTTTTGATCTTAATAGTACTCTGGATGATATTCTTAGCATCCCATTATTTAATACTAATGCCTATAGTTTGGCCGATTATGTGATTATGTCATTTGGACGAGAAGGAATTGATGCCAAGAAAGCAGGGAGCGATGAGGGCATTGCAGGTCATCTTTTTACATATCTTTGCCATGTTAGTCAGCAGCTAAAGAAGACTGCCAACCAAGTTACTTCTTCGTTGCTTATTAATCTAACTGAAGTCGAGGTTGCTCTTGCCTACTTAAACCTTGAGGACAAGGTTCTTTTTGAGGGCGGAAGTATTGTTATGAATGGGCCGAAAGTAGTTATGGTAAAGCAGCCCAATACCACATTAAGTGTCTATGTGCGGGATATGGGTTAATAAATAGAACATTTTAGTAAGAATAAATTTATGAAAACTGTGATAATTGCTTAGGCAAAGCTATGCTTCTTATCCCCAATTCTCTCTAATCTTCTCATCCCCGTCTACTCTTCTTCTTCTTCATATTGTAATTTCTTCTTCCCGTATTAATCAAAGTTAATTAGTTTCGTTCAGTTTATGTATTGGTTGTTGAGTTGATAATTCGAGATCGTTACATCAATTCAATGCATTTTCTTACGTGTAACCATACAATTAAAAGTCATGAGAAATTAATGTAGTTGCATGAATGTAAGTTGAGAACTTATGATTTGTAATATGTCTAGATTTACTAAGTCAAACTTGCCTTGAAACATTTCACATGCTCTAATATCATTCAATATTTAACTATAATATTTATGATTAGCTATTTAGTCGTTATTAAGTTGAGTTTGACTAAAAACATTTCACATACTATAATATCATTCAATATTTAACTATAATAATGCTACTATAATATTTATGATTAACTATCCAATCGTTATTAAGTTGAGCTTGACTAGAAAAATTTGACTCATTCAATATACTTGACTATACGAATACTACTCCTACTTAGTACTACTATTTATGATTACTCTCAGCTGTAGATTTTGACACAAATATTTTTTATTTCAATCTACAAGAATAACTAAAATTAATTTTTAAAAGTATATATTTATATGATGTAGTCAATTACTCATTTTTCCACTCACATACGTCAAATTTAGTTTTATAAATTTCTATATTTAATAAAAAGTAATTTCAAATACCACTAAATTCAACTAGCATTTGAACATAAATTGACTAAAATTTATATAACTGAAGCCGAAAAAATTATATGAGACTTTAATAGGTGTTTTGACCATCAAAAATAACTAATATTTAGTAAATCAAATTTGATTTCTTACCCTTAAAAAATTCTAAAACATACCTTTTCCAAATCTCAAATTCCATATTTCAATTTAACGTAAAAAATACCAAGTTATTTTTTTTTAATTTTTGGTTTCCCATCCGGTGTTTGGTGCCCGCATTGGAGCCCCGATTAATCTGGATCGCGCGTTGCATGGCCCATTAAGGTGACAATGCTCCCAACAGAGTTTTCTCCATACCTAGGGTCGAATTCTCGACCTCTGGTTAAGGCTGGATCAACCATATCTACTGCACCACAATCCATATTGGTAAGTCAATCTAATAAAAAAAACACTTATTTCAAAAATTAAAAAAAATAAAATATTAATTTTTTTCAAAATTTTCAGCGGAACTCAATCATTAATTCCATTTCAGTTTTGAGAATTCCAAATAATTCCGTCATTCCCGCCTTTATTTCCCTCTATGTACTATTTTCAAATTTTTCACTTAACCCCCAAAAATCTGCTTATAAACCCAAATAAACCTCCCACTTTTTTGCTCTCTCTCTCACTATATATTCTCTCTTACTCCTCAACTGTACGGCCGCCGCCGCCGTGAAAACCTACTGCTGCTTCTCTTCGAGTATCCAAATGCCGAGTAAACGTAAAGATTCTCCGGTGACTAAGCCGGAAAAGTCTTCGGAGAGTAGGAAATCGAAGAGACTTGCTGAAAGACCAGAGCCAGTTCTACAACCTCAATTTGATGATTCCGATTTTGCATCCGAACCTGTTTCAGCAACGAAGAGGAAGTCTGTTCGGCGAAAAATACCTGAGAGTACTCCAATAGTTGTGGAATCTGAGAAGTTGAAGAAGCGAGCAGTAGAAAAAGCGGAATCTGATGATGATTTTGTATCGGAGTCTAAGTTGTTGATGTCGAGAGCAACAGTGAAGGCGGAGAATGTGGTTGATACAGCAGCATCTGAGAGTGATTTTGTTGAAGAGGAAGATGAAATAGAGCAAGGGAGTTTGAAGAAGAATTTGTCGGTTTCACCTTCGAAAAGGAAGCCGAAAAGAGCTGAGAAAGTGAAAGATGAAGAATGTACGCTTGCTGGTGATCCTGTTCCCGATGCTGAAGCTCGATTGAAGTGGCCTCATCGATATGTAAGATAAATTTGTGCTTTGCGATTTTAATTCCTTTATTTGCAATTTAGCTGCTAAAATGTTTGATATAGATTGAAATGTCATGAAAATTGTGACTTTTATTAGTATTGTATGGTATATGTGACATTGCCTTGCTAAATTTGATTCTACATTTGAAGCTACAGTCGTATTCTCTTTTTTGTCTGCATTTATTAGAAATGTTGATCTAATCCATGAAACGATTTATTATCCAACGTATAATTATGTTATGTATGAAAAGTTCTTGCTTTGAGATTTTAGTTCCATTTTACTTTGAATTATTCGCAATTGAGCTACTTAAATATTGGGCATAGTTTTAAATAGCATGAAATATGCTTTTTATTAGTTTTATATGGTATATGTGACATTGTGCTGCTACATTTTTGTTTGCATAAAGGTTGATCTTATGCACACTTATGATTGTTGATTTTGTTATTTTCCTTCTATGGGGATGCAGAATCTGTATATTAGTAACACCAACTTCAACTTGAGTTCAAGTATAAACAAGAACATAATGAAGTATATCAAATACCCTCAACACAAGATCAAAATGGCCTTTCCAAGACGTGTATTTTATTTTGCAGAAATTAAGATGAAACAGAAAATAGCCAAGTTGTCCAAATTCACAGATTTTCCTTAAGGAAATAACCCCTCTCAGTGTACCTGAGGTTTGTGAATTTTTTCTCATAGGATAAAATGGCTAATAGACCAACAATAGCGGTACCTTAAATGGTTGTAATATCTTCGAAATCATAGAATGTTTTGAATGATCACACAAAATATTTTTGAGATAAGAAAAGAGTTTTAATTTGAAAATTTCATATCAAAACTTGTGAAAGAAATTAGGTTTATATAGCCTAGAAGATGCCTCTTCAAAAAGGTGTCATTGGTTCACTTAAATGGTGTAATGTTTTTGAAAATGAATGTATGTAGCATTTTTGTTGAAGCAGTATTCCATTTCACCAAATAGTGCACCTGTTCGAAATAGTGCATCACTTTATTGAAGAGTTGCATCTCTCTTGTGTAAATGGAAATAGTATATCAGTTCAGAGCATGCATTAGTTTAGTCGAAAAAAATTATGCATCAGTTTAAAAACAGTGCATTAGTTCTGTCGAAATATTGCATTTGTTATTGCATGCATATAAATAGAGTATTGATAAGATTTTGTCAAGTAAAGTTTGTCCAAAAAGATACGTCTCATCAATTGATCATTTAACAAATCCAAATCCAAATTTGAAGCCGAGCGATGGTGGCGCGAGGTATCTTTTTTTTCCTTGCCTCACTTATTTTGTGGAGTAAGTATTCATTATTATAAACACTCCAAAGTTCCCTTCTCCTACCAATGTGGGATAATTAGTGAACTTTCTAATTTTGGGAGTATACTTTCCAAAGTGGTGTTTTCTTTTCTCCATCATTTTTTTTCTATTTTCCATTCATATTTCTATGAACCCAACAATCACCCAAATGAATAGGGAATGACTATTTTTTTGTAAAATTTTTATGGACAAATATGTGATCATCAAGCAAAGACTGATTACATTTGGATAAGTGAGTTTCCCTTTGAACTTTTCGTAGTGAACATGCATTGGATGTATTCGGTCAATCAGTAGATTTGATATATTTGAACCGTCGAGCTTTAATGTACTCCTAGACAACATATGTCACACAATTAGCTTTTTAACGTTTATGGTTCTTATAGTTTTGTTCTTTTCGACTATGAGCATATCTTGGTTTTCATGAGAGCTTAGAGAATAGGCCTTTACTAACATTCTCCTTGAAGTGGCTATCACTTCGCTCTCACATAAGTGATTTTTAAATGTTCAATCTTGTAGATTAAATTATTTGGTCAAATTTGCCAAATTTAGATAATCATTAAAGACTTTTCACCTAAAGTCTTATCCTTGTTTGCTAAACAATGTCTACATCATGAGAATGGATTGGGTATTTGATAATGTTGAACCTGTCAGAGACAATTTTGTTTGATCTCTTTGAACCTAGCTCTTGGGATCTTTAGTTTGCTAGGTAGAGTTACCGCTATGCTGACTCGTCCTAAGCCTTAAATCATTACCTTGGATGTTCTTTCCACTCCTTCTTTAGCTAAGCCTTTTGTAAGTGGATTAGGCACATTATCTTTTGACTTTACATAGTCTACAGTGATAATTTGAAGAGAGAGAAGTTCTCTAATGGTATTATGTTTCATCTTATATGATGAGATTTATCGTTATACATCATGCTCCCTGCCCTATCTATTGTCACTTGGCTATCATAGTGTATACATACTGGTGCCACTGGTTTGAGCCAATACAGAATATCTTCCAAGAAATTTCGGAGCTATTCTGTTTCTTCACTGGCTTTATCTAATGCGATAAATTTAGATTACATTGTAAAGCGAGTGATACAAGTCTGTTTGGATGATTTCCAAAAAATTGCTCCTCCACTGATAGTAAATACATACCCACTTGTGGATTTTACTTCGTTTAATCTGGTGATCCAGTTTGCATCACTATATCATTCAAGTATTGCAGGATATTTATTATAATGCAAAGCATAGTTTTGAGTGTATTAAGATACCCAAAAACTCCCAAAACTTTTTTCATTGCCATCCAATGAGTTTTGTTGGGATTACTTGTGTACCGACTCAATTTACTAATTGCATATGCTATGTTGTGTACAGTTCATTATATACATTAAACATCCCAACACTCTTGCGTACTCTAATTAGGAGTCATTTTCACTTCATTTTTTGAAGAGCAAAGCTTCCATCCAATGGAGTCTTGACAATACCGAATTCCATATACTTGAACTTGTCAAGTACCTTTTCTATATAATGAGATTGTGATAATGCCAACCCTTGTGGAGTTTGATGGATTCTTATATCTAAGATCACATCTGCAACTCTAAGGTCTTTCATATCAAATTAGCTTTTGAGTATTTGTTTTGTTGCATTTATGTCAGAAATGTCTCTATTGATGATCAACATATCATCCACATATAAACATACAATGACTTGGTGATTTGGAGTGTCTTTAATATAAACACATTTGTCACATTCATTTATGTTGAACCCATTGCCAACATGGTTTGGTCAAACTTTGCATGTCATTGTTTAGGTGTTTGCTTTAGTCCATACAATGACTTAATAAGTCTACACACCTTATTTTTCTTCCCTGGAACCACAAAATCCTCAGGTTGTTTCATGTAAATTTCTTCCTCTAATTCTCCATTTAGGAAAGTGGTTTTCACATTCATTTGATGGATTTCAAGACCATATATTGCAGCCAAGGCAATTAACATTTGAATCGATGTTAGCTTGTTATTGGTGAGTATGTATTGAAGTAACTAAGTCCTTTTTGTTTGAAGCCTTTTACTACAAGTCTTGCCTTGTATTTGTTAATAGTACCATTTTCTTTCATCTTCTTTTTGAAGATCCATTTAGAACTTAAAGATTTATTTTCGGGAGGAAGGTCAATCAATTCCCAAGTATGGGTTCTTAGATTGAATTTATCTTACTATTGACTGCCTTTTTCCAAAAGGATGAATTCGAAGATGCCATTGCTTTCTTAAATGTTTGAGACTCATTTTCCAATAGAAATGTTACAAAATCTGATCCAAAGACGTTCTTTGATGTGTACTACGTGTTGGATTTTCTTCATTATGTTCATTCTCAATTGGTCCATTGCGAGATCGTTTAGATCTTACACTAGACTGTTCATGTCTAAGTTTATATAGGTAAATGTTTTCAAAGAATTTAACATTATCTAATTCAATTATTGTATTTTCATTAATATTTGAATGTTCGGATTTATGAACCAAAAATCGACATGGTTTACTACTTTTAGCATATTCTATGAACATGTAGTCCACTCTTTTAGGTCATATCTTAACCCTTTTAGGTATAGAAACTTGAACCTTCGCTAGATCTCTCATACTTTAAAATATTTCAAGTTGAGTTTTCTTCCTTTTCATTTTTTATAAGGAATTGATTGTGTCTTACTATGGGGAACTTTGTTGAGTATACGATTAACCGTAAGGATAACCTCCCCTATAAGTTTTGCGGTAAACCAAAACTTATAAGTAAGACATTCATTATTTCCTTCAAAGTTTGATTTTTCTTTTCCGCAATTCTATTAGATTGAGGTGAATATGGGGTCATAGTTTGATGGATTATTCCCTTCTTTGCACATATTTGCGCAATGAGAGATTCATATTCTCCGCCCCTATCACTTTTCATCATTTTGATCTTTTTGTCTAACTGATTTTCAACTTCAGTTTTATATTGCCTAAACACATCTATTGCTTCATTTTTACTATTTAGCTAGAAGACATAACAATATCTAGTGCAATTGTCAATAAAAATTATGAAATACTTTTTCCCACCACGTGATCGTGTTGACTTCATATCACAAATGTCAGTGTGTATTAAGTCTAAGGGATTAAAATTCCTTTAAACGGACTTACAAGGATGCTTTGCATACTTTGATTCCACACATGTTTGGCACTTTGATTTATTGCACTCAAAGTTTGGCAGAACTTCTAAGTTAATCAGTTTTCGTATCGTTTTGTAATTAACATGGCCTAAATGTTCATGCCATAAATCATAAGACCCAAGAAAATAAGAAGAATTCTAACTTTTCTTTATTTCAACAATCATTACATTCATCTTAAAAGGCCTTCGGTCAGATAGCCTTTTCCTACATACATTTCTCTTTTACTAATTACAATTTTTTCAGAAATGGTTACACATTTGAATTCGTTCTTGTCTAGAAGTGAAACAAAAATTAAATTTCTACGTAACTTCGGAACATACAAGACATTCTAAGTGTCAAGACCTTTTCGGAAGTCATCTTTCAGCAATTTTTTCCTGTTCCTTCTACCTTAGTTGTACTGGAGTTAGCCATGTAGATCATTTCTTCTATTTGAGCTGGAGCGAATACTGAAAACAACTCCTTGTTGGCACATACATGGCGGGTGGCACCAGAATCCATCCACCATTCTTGAGGATTCCTCGTCAAGTTTCATTCCGAGAACATAGCACACAAATCATCACATTGTTTTGTTGGATTCAATCATATTTGCTTGATCCTTCTTCTTGCCTTTCTTTGGGGCACGCCAATCTGTGGACTTGTGGCTAATATTGCCACAGTTGAAGCATTTTTCCTTGAACTTTTTCATGGGTTGATTGCTTCCTTGTTTAGCTTTCTTTCTTTTCTTGGAATTGTTTTGGTCATTTTCTACAATATTTGCTCCATTAATTGTAGAATTCTCTTTTGACCTTTTTTCGGCAGCTTTATTATCCTCTTCAATACGAAGTCGGACAATAAGATTTTCAACAGTCATCTCCTTGTATTTATGTTTTAAGTAGTTTTTGAAGTCTTTCCACAAAGGTGGTAGTTTCTCAACTATTGCTGCTACTTGGAAAACATCATTCATAATTAAACCTACAAAACAGTTTATGTGAGTATTAAGAGCATTTTTAATTTGTTCAACTAAGGTATTTTTCAAAGATAGACCTTTTACTAGGAGATCATGTATGATGACTTGCAACTCGTGTACTTGAGAGACAACCGATTTGCTATCTATCATTTTGAAGTCCAGGAACCGTGCAATAAGGAATTTCTTAATTCCCGCATCTTCCATTTTATATTTTCGTTCAAGTGCCCCCTACAGTTCCTTTGATGTCTAGGTTCCTTTATAGAGGTCGTCCTGGAGACCACTAAAAATATAATTCCTGCAAAGGAAGTCCGAATGTTTCCAAGCTTCTATTATAACGAAGTGGTCATGCACCTCAGGAGCGTCTTCGCTAGTGAATCGTTGCAGACATAAAGTGGTAAGGTAAAAAAACATCTTTTGCTGCCACAGCTTGAAGTCAATGATCGAAAATTTTTTGGGATTCTTCGCCGGGCCATTGTTGGCGGAGCATTTGTACGACTTGATGTGGCAAGATTAGTTGCCCCCACAGATGTTGTCGTATCTTGCATTTGACTATCGCTTGTCATTTTTGATGTCAACACAAGACAGAAAAATTTAATATTTTTCAGAATATTATTTATAAAGTTAAATAACTTTTCAACTTTTCTTCTTGTTTCTAGTTAATGATGAAGTTTTTATAACTTCAAATGGTCAACCGAGTGAACTTTAACTTGTGATGAAGATTTTATGTCATCTAATCACTAGTTCAATTCAAGCGGAGTAGAAAGCCTAAGCTTTAATCTCCAACAACAAGTTATACAGATTTTGTAAAATTGATTTCCTTAAGATTGTTATTTTCCTTCTACGCGTACGCAAAATTTGTACAGTAGAAACATCAACTTCAACTTGAGTTCAAGTATAAACAAAAACACAATGAAGTATATCAAATATCCTCAACACTAGATCAAAATGGTCTTTTTAAGAGGTGTATTTTATTTTGCAGAAATTAAGATGATATAGAAAATAGCCAAGTCGTCCAAATTCACGAATTTTCCTTGAGGAAATAATCCCCTCACTGTACCCGAGGTTGTGGAATTTTTTTTCTTCCAGGATAAAATGGCTAACAGACCAACAGTAGCGGTATCTCAAACGGTTGGAATATCTTTGAACTCACAGAACGTTTTGAGTGATCACACAGAATATTTTTGAGACAAGAAGAGAGTTTTTAATTTAAAAATTTTATATCAAAACCTGTGAAGGAAAGCATGTTTATATAGCCTAGCAGCTGCCTTTTTGAAAAAGTGGCATTCGTTCACTTAAATGGTGTGATGTTTTTGAAAATGCGTGTCTGCAGCATTTTTGCTGAAGCAGTATACCATTTCACCAAACAGTACACCTGTTTGAAACAATGCATCACTTCATTGAAGAATTGAATCCGTTCAGTCGAAATAGAAACATTATATTAGTTTAGTGCATGCAGCAGTTTAGTCGAAAAGAAACAATGCATCACTTCAGTCGAAACAGTGGATCAGTTTTGTCGAAACATTGCATCTGTTACTGCATGCATATAAATGGAGTATTGATCAGATTTTGTTAAATAAAGTTTGTCTAAAAAGATAGACCTCATCGATCGTTTGACAAATCCGAAGCCGAAGCCGAGCGAGTGACGACGAAGACGGCGCGAGGTATCTCTTATTTCTTGCCCCACTTATCATATGGAGCAAGTATTCATCATTATAAACACTTCAAAGTCCCTTATCCCACCAATGTGGGAGAATTAGTGAACTTTCCAATTTTGAGAGTATACTTACCAAATTGGTGTCCTCTTCTCCACCATTTTTTTCTCTATTTTCCATTCACACTTCTATGAACCCAACCGATTTCATCTTTGAAAACCATCGAGATTGTTTTCATGAAATGATTTTATGGAACGTATAATTATATTAAACCACTCAATTTGTAGTGACTGTTTTGATGGTCTGTCTGTTTTTATTTGATATCGTTTAGTGCTAATTTTATATTTACCCACATGGTTGCTTGTTTGTAAAACAGAATAAGGGGAAAGCAAATGGTACTAAGAGCTTAAATGGGTAAGTCTTGCACAATTATTCATCGCAAAGATATTTTTGGCTCATTATAGTATTTTTTATTTTGAATGAGTTATGTGTTATTGGTACTTTCATGTTGCAGTCAAGTTGATTCTGACCAGTTAATTCAAGCTAAGCGCCATTTTAGTCTAGCGGAAGTCGATGGTCAAGTTTATTGTCTTGAGGATGATGCACATGTAAAGGTAATTGTAAAGTAATGATGAGCATATGTTAAACAGTTCCTTCATTGTGTTGATTTACCCTTTTGTAAAAGGTTTGATAAGAATGTCGATATTCTCTATGTAGTTTTGGATGTAAATTCAATGTTAATTGTATAAACATGTGTTGATGGTTAACTAATTGATGGGCTGCGGGAATAGTTGAAGCCATACTCAATCGAAAAATAACGATGTTATTGCTGCAAACCCCAATATATGTCAAAGGATGAACAAATAATCTAGAGCTTTGATTCAAATTTTTTTAGATTCATCCCCTCATGAGGAATTACCAAATCATTTGACCTGTCATCCATTCCAATATAAAAAATTAGTCAATCAAATAATATATAGTAAATGTATCGGTTTGAAAATAAATGAATTACTAGTCATAGAATATTATTCTCGTCAAACTTAAACCTCAGACTAAAACCAAGGGTTCATAAAATTTTCTTCCCTTTTGGCAAAGGTAAGATAAATCCGAGTTTGATGTAGATTCCCCCATTTATGTAAAAGCATAAATTGTATGAGAGATCATACTTTTATCTACATAATCATGTCTTTAGCACACCCTCTCACATGTGGACCTAATTTGAGGAAAGTGGAACTTCTCTTTGATACTGGGTGGAGATGATACTTGGACCTGGGATCTTTGCTTATTGTGACATGCTCCTACCTAACTACTCTCCTGTTCCAAAATAAGTGTATCCCAAAATAAGTCACTTAGGAATTCAAGTTAAAAATTAGTACTTCCTAGTCCCTCCATTCCATTTTATGTGACAGCCTTTTACTTGCGATGATGTTTAATAAAAAAGGAAACTTATGAAGCTTGTGGTCTAAAATAATCCTTAAATGTTTGTGTGGTTATAAATTATTTCATAAAGGGTATAAGGAAAATTTTAAAGCTAAGTTCCTAATTATAGCAAGGGGATATTCTTTGGGGACAAACTATAAAGGAAAGACTTTCACATAAAATTGGAAGGGCGGAGTATGTTTTTCCAATTGTACCCTCATATTAAAGAACTATTTCTTCATGGTGCTCAGTTCTTAAGAAACATTTAGTTTGATTTAGGTTTTGGGGGCTAAGTTAAGGCTAAGGTCCATATCTTACATGGTATTAGAGTGACTTATCCCTATTTGTTCCCCTATGTTGCTGTCGACACTCTGATGGGTGGTTTGTGTGTTAGGTGGGGTGGGTCTTATAGTGGCTAGAGTCCCATATTGATTGAGGAACGGATTGGTGGTCTCCTTATAAATATTTGAGCAATGCTCTCCTCATGAACTAGCTCTTAAAGTTTGAGTTATGTTGAAGGTTCATTTTACAATTGGTTTTGAAAGATCTCTCAAATTGTTATAGGCTGATTATTGTTTGTTTTAGTTTAATATCATACTTATTGCCATGCAATTGATCCATGTCTTGACTTTTTTTCATTATCTATCATGAACTAGGCTGCTGATGGTGAGGATGATTACATTTGTAAGATAGTTGAATTCTTTGAAGCAGTTGATGGAATGCAGTATTTTACAGCTCAATGGTTTTACAGAGCTAAGGATACCGTAAGAAATGCCAACTCTATCATATGAAAGGTTTCCTCATTCTTTGTGATGCTATAGTGGTCTGACATCTCTTTTCCTCATTAGGTTATTAAAAGCCACGATCAGTTCATTGACAAGAAGCGTGTTTTCCTGTCTGAAATCAAGGATGATAACCCTCTCGATTGCCTTGTGACTAAACTCAAGATTGTTCCTGTACCCTCAAATGTATGTCTTTACTAAATTACTGGTGTGTACTGATATTGGTTTTGAGTGATTGAACTAACGAATACAGAATGTTGTTGCAGGCAACTTTTCAGTTCAAGGAAAATGTGAAATCAACTTGTGATTTCTACTATGACATGAAATACCTGATTCCATATTCTTCTTTCATTAGCTTGCCACCTGGTATTTTTTTTGTCAATTCTTTTTATTAACTGAATACAGCTTTGGTCCTTTTGCATTAATATTCAAACTTAAACATGGTTAATGGAGAGGGTATTCTTTGTAGATACTACAGGTTCAGTTAGTTCATCTTCTACTATATCAAGTGACACTGATGCTGGTGAGGTGAAAGAACTCAATCTGGAAAAGAAGCTCTTGGATCTTTATTCAGGATGTGGTGCAATGTCCACTGGGCTGTGCTTGGGTGCTAATAGCAAAGGCGTTAAACTTGTAACTGTATGTTTTTTCCTTCAACTTGTTCTATGTTTTACCAATTTGAATCTGCAGAATGTGGCTTGCGTTCTTGTTTTTTCTTTAGACCTTTAGTCTTGCTTCTGTTCTGTTAAATATAAGTTCTTGTGTGCAGAAATGGGCTGTTGATCTCAACAAACATGCATGTGACAGCTTGAGATTGAACCACCCAGAGACTCAGGTATATATTGGTTGTAGGTATAAAAGGTTACTATTTTCTGGTTATTGTGTTAATGAAGAAAACGTATGCATTACTCAGGTGAGGAACGAGTATGCCAGTGACTTCTTATTACTTCTGAAGGAGTGGGAGCAGCTTTGTGTCTCTTGTTCCTTGGTAAAAAGCAGTGTCCCCCCACACCCTCATCTAAAAGTAACAGATGATGTTGAAAAAGAAGAAAATGATGATGAAGATGAAGATGAGGAATCCGGTGATGATCAAGGAGTTGAAGTTTTTGAGGTTGAAGAACTTTTAGAAGTTTGTTATGGAGATCCAAAAGAAATGAACAAACCTGGACTTTACTTCAAGGTACTAAACTATTGAATTTGGAATTCTTTAAGTTTTGTATGATACTGTTGTTTCTTTGAAATCACTTTCACTGCCTTGTCCCCAGGTTCACTGGAGAGGTTATGGCCCAGAGGAAGACACCTGGGAGCCAATAGAAGGCTTAAGGTATACTCTTTAAGCAATTCATTCTGCAAAGATATATGCTTTTTTTTTTTTTTATTATTATTATAAGATTCTTTCTAACTAGTTGACATATGTGTATAGTGACTGTCCGAAGAAAATAAAGGAGTTTGTGGCCAAAGGATTCAAAGAAAATATTTTGCCGTTACCGGTAAGTTTTAGCTCTCTGTTTTTATCTTACTGGTTTGGGGTATAATATCTGGACTACTTCTGGGTTATCAACCCGCTAATGATTTGTGATGCTGACCCATTTTGGTTGAATTCACTGTTGGTTATTTTAGGGGGATGTTGATGTTGTATGCGGTGGACCACCTTGCCAAGGAATCAGTGGATTCAATCGATTTAGGAATAAGGAAAATCCAATGCAAGATCCAAAAAATAAACAACTTGATGTCTACATGGACATTGTGGAATTCTTGAAACCAAGGTTTGTGTTGATGGAGAATGTGGTGGACCTTATCAAATTTTCCAATGGTTTCCTCGGGAGATACGCATTGAGCAGACTTGTAGGAATGAACTACCAAGCACGGATGGGAATGATGGCAGCTGGTGCATATGGTCTTCCTCAATTTCGTATGCGTGTCTTCATGTGGGGTGCTCTTTCGTCTGAGGTAATATTGCTTTTGGATTTCAAGTTATTTAATTGATTTTCAATATTGATTCAATGCACCTATCTACCATCCTCACTCTGCTTAAATCTTGTGATGCTGCAGAAGCTGCCACAATATCCATTGCCCACACATAAAGTTATTGTGAGAGGTGTTATTCCCACAGAATTTGAGGTAGTTTTTTATCATTTTAAAATGTCATGAATGCTGTAGCATTTGCTATTGACTAAATGTGCATCTATGTGCTAATGCAGTCAAACACAGTTGCATATGATGAAGGTGGGGATCTTGAGTTAAAGAAAGAACTGTTTCTTGGTGATGCCCTTTCTGATCTCCCTTCGGTATGTACGAGATATTTAAGTTGTTTTGCAGGCACTTCTGACATAAACTATTGTAGCATCGTTTCCCCATCTTTTATGTGTATGATTTTCCTTTTAGGTGGAGAACAGTGAGCCAAGAGACGAAATGCCTTACACTGATGAGCCGAATACTGATTTCCAGCATTTTATAAGATTGGGGAGGGATGGTGAGTTCACATACTGTGCTTGTAGGTGTAATGTAATTGTGTCTTTTGGTTCCATGTTTTTGCATGTGTTGCACCTCATGGTTTAATGTTGTCGTCACCTGATAAGTGTCTTTAAAAACAATATTTAGTTCTTATTTTGAGAGGTTTCATGCTGTAACTAGGGTTGAGCTTGAAAATGCATTAATGAGTTTTGCTAATGCAGTCTGTCCATTTTTATAGGGATGCTGGGAAGTGTTTTGTATGATCATCGTCCTCTTCAGTTGAATGATGACGACCATCTACGTGTATGCCAAATTCCCAAGCGGAAGGTATATAAATTGTTCTGTCATGCCATTGGTGGTGCTTAAGTGGTGAGCTCCTTGTGGTGCTGAATTCTTGACCTTTTTGATTGTAGGGCGCAAACTTCAGGGACTTGACTGGAGTTCGTGTTCGGCCAGATAACAAAGTTGAATGGGACCCAGATGTGGAGAGAGTATTACTACCTTCAGGGAAGCCTTTGGTATGTTTTTTTTAATTGATTTTTAATGGAATGACATAGTTGTGTTATTTGGTTTCTCGATCTTATGATGCTTAAATCAACAGGTCCCTGACTATGCCATGAGCTTTGTTGGTGGTAGTTCCTCAAAGTAATGAGCCATCTCCTATTTTTCTGATTTGATATCCATTTTGTATTTTCACCTGCCTTTCCATATTGCTAAATACTGTTTTTAATTGTGTGACATATGCAGACCGTTTGGCCGTTTGTGGTGGGATGAAACTGTCCCAACAGTTGTGACGAGAGCTGAACCACATAATCAGGTATCTTTTTGTCTTCGCCATCTTATTTAATCCATAAAATTAGCTTGTGTCATCCTAAAGCTTTGTCCTTTATTCTTGTGTTCCTTTCAGACCATAGTACATCCACTACAAGATAGAGTTCTCACAATTCGTGAAAATGCGAGGCTCCAAGGTTTTCCGGACTATTACAAGTTAATAGGTCCAATAAAAGAGAGGTATAGCATTGACTAAAATCTAGTTGATGGTTGAAGATCCTGTTTTTTGAGTAATTTCATTTGTTAAAATCCCTGCATTGCTTATATCACCAATAAAGCTGATGAATGTTTACTGGGGAAGCATGTTTTATTGTTCACTGGCTTAATGTCTCATGTAGCTTGAGCTTAAACTGTTGAGTGAATGTGGAATCATGCATCTGCTGTTATTTAGGAGATACTTTCAATGACTGACGATTATGGATATTAGTATACTAATCCAGCCTTTACTTTGAAAATCTGCTATAAATGGAAACAATCATTTGCCTTTTTTATTTTGTACTTGATACATCAATTTTCTTGCTTGCTGTAACATTTGCATTGTTTTACGCTACTCAGGTACATGCAAGTGGGTAATGCAGTCGCTGTCCCAGTTGCCCGAGCCTTGGGCTATTCTTTGGCAACATCGATGAAGGGATTATCTGGAGAAACACCATTGATGTCATTGCCAAAAGACTTTCCATCTCATGAAGAACAGAGTTGTAACGAAGTGTCCAATAATTGAAGATTAATTATTTGCGACTACCAAATGATCTTTCCCCCCTTTGTATGGGGGCTGATTGATTATTCATAGGATGTTAGCTTCATTAATTTATTTGCCTTCAGACAGTGTTTCCCAATGCAATTCATGCCAGTGCTGAAGCTGGTGAAGGCATGATGAGTTTATGTAATAGCTAAGCGAACATGCAATTCTCGAAAATGTATTTCTAGCATTTGATTCCATGTAACATTTCGAGTTGTAAACTGTGAGAACCAAAAATTTCCAAGGAAAAAATGTAGTCACATTATGCTTGGCGTCTGCCTAACTTCACCAAGGATTTGTAGAAAATATAGCTGAAATTTGTGTTGGAATGGAGGTGTTTGCATCATTTAGTTCCACCTCTAATGCTATTGCTTCTCTTGCAGTACTTGTTTAATTACCACCCAGAGATTTTTCCGTTGTTCACTGTGGAAGTAGCCATGGGAACGCTTAAAATCTCCACGATGTGATCAACAAAAATTGATTCGATTGCAGTCCATAATTCCTAGTGAGACAAGTTTCTCCAAACTAATAAGAGGCTCACAAATTTAACGTTAAGTCCAAGCTTTTATTTATGGGGTTTTAAATGTTTGGATTAATTTTTACTTTCTTAAGTCACGTAGAAAAAGGAAAAAAAAAAACAATAAATAGAATATATATGAAGCACTAGCTGCTCCATCCTTTTAACCCCTGGGTATGAAGAAAATTCTGTTGGGAGCGATGCCATCTTAATAGATTCTGAAACGTGCAATTCGAGTTAGTCGAAGCTTCAATGCGGGCACCAAATAGGAAACAAAAAAAAACGTGGGGGAAAAAGTTCATATATCTTATTGATAATAAAAAAGAAAGGTTCCTTACGTGTGGCTAAGGAAGAGCAATTATAAAGTTGGGTATGTTCTTTTGACATAAAAATAAGAGAAGTAGGGGCTAAATTGATTTTTTTTATTTTAAAAAAGAGAAAATAGATTAGCTAAATACAATTAATCAAAAGCAGCTACTTGAGTGAGGGTCACCGCAGAGGATCTGGACTCCTGGCTCTATATATTACCTGAACTCTTTCAAAATTTGCAGATTTCAAAATGGCAACTATTAGAGAGAAGATGTGCTGAATAATGGGAAAGGTTTGTGCTGTGATCGTGTTAGTTACAGATCTCGTTGGACAACTCAAAGCATTTCCATTAACCGAAGACTTTAGCGTAATCGTTCATTTGGATTTTCTGAAAAATCAAGTGGAAACACTTAAGAAGCACAACGACGATCCTTACGTAGCTGATACCAACATCAACTTGGAAGGCGATGAGCGCGAGATGAATCGACAAAAGGATAAACTGATTGCTGAGATAACTCTCTACCAGGAAGCCATGGAAGTTGCAAATGCTGCTTTAGAAACATTTGCCAGGTAACATATTGTTATGGAGGTAAAACCAGAGACGTTTAAGGAAATTCATGATAGGTTTCTGGACTGTAAAGTTCGTGACCTTTATAAATTCATCAAAAAGGAGATCAAGCAGATTGTTATTGCTCGCAAAGCACTAGGTGAATTGATTCCGAAACAACTTGATGGTTATCTGGAACTTCTCTTGCCGATTCGGAACAAATTGAGCATGGATCTACTGAATAAGGGAGCTAAATCTGATAAGATCGATTCAATTCAAGCAAAAATTCATGAAGTACTTGAAGAGATTGACTCGAAAGTTGATGATGCAAGGACCTGTGCCGAGAAAAGGAGCGAGGAACTTATGCATGCCCTAAACTTCCTCAACCATTGGAGAGATGGAATTAAGTGGTAAATAGGTAGGTACGCTTTCAAGTTTTAGATTATAAAACTCAGAATTTAGCGTCTAATTATGACTACTTTTAATGGTCTAATATTCAGTGGATTACTGATGTACAAAATCGGATGCAAGGAGGTGGTCATATTACAGCTAGCATTAAGATTGAAGATTTAGGTAAAACAATTGATCTGGTGAATTACTGATTTGCTTAATTAGCATGTCTACTGCTTGTTCCATATGAAGATGGTTCATGGTTCTATTTTCACGTATCTTTCGTCTCTCGAGGAGTAGTATATCGATCCAGTATCTCGTCTTTTTCTCTAGTACTATTAGTAATCTGTAGCCGCAATCAAAGCCTCTAACTGTAAACGTACTGGCTTCCTTATGCACAATTATAGTGTGCTTTCTCCAGAATGTTTAAGGATGAATATGCTTAGAAGTTTCATTGTTAAAGCACTTTTCAGATGAATTTGCTTCGTTTTTTTTTTTACCTCGCGTAAAGGACTACTTTTACATCGCCTCTCTCGCGTTAGGTAATTACCGAGCGAAAGATGCTCTCTCGGAAGTCAGTTTCCTCCTTTTGAAAAATATGTTAGTGAAAACAGAGTCCCCTTCCCAATTTGTTACAGCATGAATTTGGAACCTGTAGTATTAGGGGCGGTCGTAGTTTAAGTTGCTCGGACTCTTAAAAAATGTTTAGGGATGCGTGTCGGATCCTTCAAAAATAGTGTATTTTTGAAGGATCCGACACGAGTGTGGTAACGTTTTTGGAGAATCCGAGCGTAACCAATTCTGCTTCATCTGCCTTTTTTTCTTTATCACAATTGATTGCCTTTTCTTTTTCCACTGGAACTATACTTATTTTGGTCCTTTCAAATATATTTTTGAATGTTAATTATTGTAACTTATAAATTTTTTGTATAGTTTAATTTTAAAAATGTAAACTTTTAAATAGATAAAAAACTTTCGAAATTCAAAAAGTATGTCTCTGGTATTTTTTTTTTTTGTTTCGATCAACAACTTAGTAAGTAAAGTAGTAATTTTGCCGATACCAATTAATATTTCTTTCGGACCTTCATATTAAGAATCTACTCTGCCAAATTATCTATCTACTCCATAGTGCTTAAACCAAAATCTGTCTAATTATTTTGAATTTCTTTGTGTTAATGGAATACTAACATTTTTTTTATTATTTAAAGTGAATTTCGCATATGTTTGGGCGTCAGTTGCTATAATAGATGATTCGTTGTACAATATTTATTATTCGTAGACACACACATGTGTGACATGTTGCTTTCTTTTTGTTAATTCCTCCATTTTAATTTGTTCTTGTCGCTTTCTTTTTTAGTTGGTGTAAGAAATAAATGATTCTTTTCCTTGACAATTCTTCAATTGCAACTTTCTAAGCGACATGTTTGATGTTAGAAGATTAAAAAGTGTTTTATTACATTTTACATAGTTTTAGTTTAAAACTATAAGATTAAAAGTCTTTTTTATCTTTGTAAATTTCGTGTCTAAATTAAAATCAAACAAGTAAGTTGAAAGGACTAATTTTGCCTCTTTAAGTTATGAAGATAGATTGCTGGGCTATTCACGATTTTAGGCCATTTAATGGAATTTTCTTTTTGGTCCATTAAAGAAAAAAAAGGCCTAGTCCAATTCCTAAGGTTTAATCAAGCCCAATTTGGCACAAGTTTTAATATTTGCTATTTGGTTCGTATATAAGCAATAACTACAGTTTTTCCCCATTCTTGCACATTCCTTTTTACATATTTATATATGTTTATGTAATTCTTTTAAGTGTTATTTTGGTTAAGCTTACCAAAATAAATTGGAGGATAATCTAATGTCACGAGAGTTTTCGATCCACATTGACTTTATAAGTCTTTTGAGGTCAATGTTTTCTTTTGAATTTGCATATAACGATAACCTTTGTGTATTATAAGTTTTTTTTGGAGTATGCAAAGTATCCTAATATCATATGATTTTTTTTTTGTTTTGGAGAATTTCTTGCACAATATGACACTGGAATAAAAATTATCATATGCAATATAACATCACAACAAAATTATTAATACCAAATATTGCACGTATCTTTCCGTTAGTGCATTAGTATTCCCTTCCCCCCTCCCTCCTTTAAGTCGCATACAAAAAGGAAAGCAACAAGTACTTTTTGCCGCCTTGTATTATATATATAATAGGACTAGGAAACATTATTATAAATAAAGTTATTGGACTTGGAGATCGACAAATTGGAAGAAGACGGACATTCCTGAAGAAATATTGTTTGAAATATTTTCATGGTTTTCTGTCAAGTCTTTAATGCGTTTCAAGTGTCTTTCCAAGTTTTGCAATTCTCTTATCATGAATATCCATCAATGCCACTACATGAATCGTCCCAAATTCCTCGTTCGTCAAAGAACATCTATTTGCATTATAGAGCAAAAAGTTCATATTAAGGAATTTGATAAACTAGTCAACAATCCGCGTTAATGGTTTGTTTTGTTCATGGCATACGCCATTTCAACCTGTTGCACTTTTCAATCCTAGTACAAGAGAAGTAAAATTTCTTCCCGAAGTGAGAGATGTTGGTGATTCAGAATTTGTAAACTTTTCATTAGGATTCGATCCTGAAGAGAACTTTTGATGACCTCCACATTTCTTTTTAAAAAGGGATCCACAAGAAATTGGATTTACACTTTAGGCACAGACGAAGAATCGTGGAGAGAGGTTGAAACAATTACTGATGTGTTAATCTACAAAGTTCCAATTTGTATTAATGGAGTTATCTATCAGTTGAGTTACTTTTCCAGCTGCATTATAGTAGCGTTTGATGTTAAAACGGAAACATTCAGAACGATAGGATTGTGGATCAATGGTATATATACATGATAAGAAAGCATCGTATTACACAATGATAGAAGTAAAGGGAAAATTAGGAATCATAGATTATGGAAACGAGTTTGGTGATGACATTAACTTGTGGCAACTCCAAGAAGAAGAAGGATACTGCCACTGGGAAAGGCATATTATTGCCTTTCCATTACAATATTGGAATGCAGATAGACAAGTGGAAATTCCAACTTGTTGCTTTCGCACGCATCATGAAGGAGGGGAGATTGTGTTTTCTGCTGAGATGAAGAACGAAGCTAATAAAGAATGCTCGTATTTATGTTATGATATTTCCAGAAAAAAGTTGGGAGAGAATTTGAATTGCAGGGACTTAGTGTAGTACAAGGCTACATTTTTACTTGTGCAGAAAGCCTCTTTCCGTCATTAAAATCTTCCAATTCTCATCAACAAATTTAAAACTTTGGAGGGCATGCTAGCTGATCACTCTCACTCTATATTTTGTTTTCTTCATTGTTTTTCGTTTCATTAGATAGAAATTTTGTCTATTGGCTTGTGTTTTTTCTATCATAGTACGTAAAAATATTACTAGTACTTTGTTATTGCTTTCATTTGACATTTCCACGGAAAAACTTGTGCATTGACTTGAATATCTCATTCATTTGGAAGTGGAACTGTCCTTTTCTCCACTGAAATGATACATTGAATGTAGAAACAGGAAGTAGCAAGTTGCCCAAAATCAAAGTAGGGGGAATATGTGACCGAAATCAAAGTGAAACATCAACTTGAAAAGGTTCATCCTTTGTGGTCAAAAAGTTGATCAAATTTGTCCAAGTATCACATAATGTCGTTAAGAAAAAACATAAGGAAAATGATGACCATGGACTTATGCCACAATACTTGTGTTACTTTTTGATTTAAAAAATTGGCAAGTGACTTTATGCAGAGCTGAGTGACATTTCAATGGGAAGACTTGTATTGACTTAGAATGTCTTAGTTATAGCTTTCACAGAAAGTTCCACGTAATGGACTTATACCAAAGGGAAATGACAACTTGAAAGACTATAGCATTAGCAGTTCATTATATATCTCATGAATTTTGATTTGAGAATGACACGAAGCACAACTTCCTTTCTTGATTACCAACTTTCTTGCAAAATGTGCTACGGGCGCGTCTTGTTTCTGCTACTAGCATCTTTCTTTCTCTGTCGACTTGTTTTTTCCTCATCGGAAATATGCCGCAGAGATCAAAGTCTTGCCCTCGTAGAATTCAACCAGTCGTTTGTTGTTGATGCCTCATCTGCATCTTTTCTATGTGACGAGCAGTCTTATCCAAAAACGAGTTCATGGAACATGAACGAAGATTGTTGCTCGTGGGAGGGGGTGATATGTGATGAGACGAGTGGTCATGTCATTGAGCTTGATCTTAGTTGCAGCCAACTTGTTGGGGAGATTGATTCCAATAGCAGCGTATTCCGACTATCTCATCTCCAAAGGCTCAACCTTTCTATGAATGACTTCTACGGTTCTCACATCTCCCCTCAATTCGGCAGGTTCTCGAGCTTGACACATCTTAATCTTTCCAACTCCAATTTCTCAGGTCAAATTCCTTCTGAAATATCTCATCTCTCCAAGTTACAATCTCTTTTCTTATCGGACAACAGTGATCTCGGACTTGCAGCTTACGATTTCAAAATGCTTATTCAGAATTTGACCCAATTAAGAGAGCTTCATCTTAGTGGCGTGAACATCTCTTCCACCATTCCTCTGAATTTCTCTTCTCATTTAACAACCATGAGGCTGAGGGGTACGAGATTGTATGGGCTAATACCCGAGAGAATCTTTAACCTGCCCAACCTGGAAACAGTCGACTTAAGTTACAATGATCAGCTCAACGGTTATTTTCCAAAGAACAAATGGAATAGCAGTGCATCTCTCAAGGAGTTAGATCTCGTAGGAGTAAATTTTTCTGGTAATTACCTGCCTGAATCTATTGGCTATTTAACTTCGTTGCAGAGATTGGTACTTAGTTCATGCAATCTCTCGGGGCCGATTCCAAAATCTCTCTGGAATCTCATCCGTCTGGAGTATATGGACCTTCAAGATAACCATCTCGAAGGACCAATATTTCCTCGATTTACAGGTGGACTGCAGAATCTGAGCACACTTATGCTATCAAATAACTCCCTGAATGGAGCCATACCGTCCTGGATATTCTCCTTGCCGTTACTGAGTCATCTAGACTTGAGTAATAACCACTTTTCCGGTCAACTTAAGGATTTCAGGTACAATTCGGTACTAGTCATTATTGATGTAAGCGAGAATCAGTTGCAAGGGTTTCTCCCCAAATCAATCCAGAACCTCAACAGCGTAGTCTCAATTAATTTAGCATTGAATCAGTTGCAAGGTCCTCTTCCCAAGTCATTTCAGAAACTCGTCAATCTAACATATCTTGATCTTTCATATAACAATTTTAATGATAGCATAGATGTCAGCGTCTTCTCAGACCTCAAACAACTTTGGTATCTTGATCTTTCATTTAATAGTATTTCTCTGACAAATGAAAACAAAGTCAAGTCTACCGTGCCTGAATCTCTTGAATACTTATATTTGTCCGGTTGTGAAGTAAACGAACTGGATTTTTTGAGGTCAGCAAACCAGCTACAGACTTTGGATCTTTCAAATAACAAGGTTCGAGGAAGAATTCCTGATTGGCTATTGTCTAATTGGATGCATTCCATTTCAAATCTTAATCTATCCCACAACATGTTGACAAGTATTGACCTGATTCGTCTTCCTACTCTAACTATTGATTTACGGTCCAATTTTCTTCGAGGGATGCTACCAATTCCACCAACCTCCGTAGAATATTTTTTCATAGCAAATAATAGTCTCACTGGGGAGATCCCTTCTTCTATTTGCAATTTGACATCGTTAAAAGTTCTAGACTTGGCAAGAAACAATTTGAAGGGAGCTATTCCGCAATGTTTGGGTAACATGAGTGACCAACTCGAGGTTTTGGATATGCAACACAATAGTCTTTCTGGGAATCTCCGAACAGCTTTTAGTTCCGGAAGTCAACTTAGAAGCTTCAACTTGCATGACAATAAGCTAGAGGGAAAAATCCCAAGATCCTTGGCCAATTGCAAAGAGTTGGAGGTTCTCGACTTAGGAAACAATCACCTCAGTGACACATTCCCTATGTGGCTGGGGACTCTTCCAAATCTACAAGTATTAAGCTTGAGATCCAACAATTTGCATGGACCTATAAGAACTTCAAGTAGTTCGAAATTGTTTCCTCAGCTTCGGATGTTAGATCTCTCTTCCAATGCATTTACAGCAGAACTGCCGACGAGTCTTTTCAGAAGTCTGAAAGCAATGAGGAGAATTGATCAAACAATAAAGGCACCAGGTGATGATGCACAAGCATATTACCGAGACTCAGTAACTGTTGTAACAAAGGGATTAGAGCTTAAAGTTGTGAGGATCTTGTCTTTGTACACCACTATGGATCTTTCAAGTAACAAGTTTGAAGGGCATATTCGTAGTATGATGGGAGATCTCATTGCACTGCGTGTGTTGAATTTATCTCACAATGGGTTGCAGGGTCCTATACCGCCATCACTTGGAAAGTTATCTGTGGTTGAATCATTGGACCTTTCATCCAACAATCTTTCGGGAGAGATACCAAAACAACTTGCTTCTCTCACATCTCTTGCAGTTTTAAATCTCTCCCGCAATCATCTTGAAGGATGCATTCCAAAAGGACCTCAATTTGCTACATTTGGGAAAAATTCATATGAAGGCAATGATGGATTGCAGGGATACCCAGTTTCGGGAGGTTGTGGAATTAACTTGATACCAGAGAAAAACAACACAACATTTGAGCCGGATGAAGAAAGTGATTCTACATTTCTAAGTGAGCTCAGTTGGGAAGTGGTTCTGATGGGATATGGTAGCGGATTGATTATTGGATTCTCCATAGCATATGTCATGCTTTCTTCTCGAAAACCAAATTGGCTTTCTCGGATCTATGAAGATTTAGAATACAGAATTAGTATGAGAATTCGAAAGAAGCAGCAATGTCATACAAGTCAAATGCATTACAGAAGAAGAATAAGAAGAAGAAGAAGAAATAATGGCATCTAGACAAGTTCCCTGTCATACAAGATGTAATGTCAAAACCTTCAGGTATATATTTATATTGAGCTTGCTCTATACTGATTTGTTTTTAGTTTATATTAATCTATGTAGCTCGGGCTCTTCAAAATGTCATGGGATGCAGGTCGGATCCTTTCCAAACTAGTGCATTTTTGGAGGATCTGACATGGATTTAGGAGCATTTTTGGAGAGTCCGAGCAGCTTAGATCTTAATGGTATATATAGTATATCTTCATCTAAATATTTGATGGAGATCCTTGGAGTAACTGGTAAAGTTGCTGCCATGTGACCAGGAGATCACTTGTACAAGCCTTGGAACAGCCCCTTGAAATGTAAGGTGAGGCTACGTACAATAGTTGAGCTTAGTGCACCGGGCTCCCCTTCATTTAAATATTTCTATTTTTATTAGATAAGTGAATGATTTCGTGAAATGTATACAGTGCTATTCGTATCTACACTTAGGGAGAAACCTGAAGAGAAAAAAAAGGAAAATATAAATAATCAGGTTATAATGTATGCTTAACCATTGAGAATCATTTTAGCTACCGCAGAAAAATATGTTCAATCGTCTTTCCAGTAGGAAAAGCTCAAACAATTATTATAAATCCAAGTGTGTTATTTATGATTTGAAATTCCAATGAGCTTTTCCCTTGTTATGTAAAAAGAAAATAATGTTTGAAACAATTAATCATTCAGTTTCAATGACTATAAATGTGTGAGAGTTGATATAATTGTTCTGTATCTAACTCTCTCCTTTCAACCTTTTGGGAAGTAGATGTAGGCTTGCAATGACTTGGAAGATGGGTATGGACAAACAGTGTGTCTGGCTGACATAGCAGGAACCGGAATGACCGTGGGAATTGTTTCTTGCTCTTGCAACTGATGTATAGAGGCCTGTGTTTTTGTTTTCCGAAAAATAGGTGATGAGGGGTAATGACCTTTGTAATAGTTTTGGAGCTTGTCCTGTCATATTTTCATCGCTGCTATAGCAGATTTGTTGTCTAATACTAATAAATGCAGATACCTAAAGTTACGCTTCTGTTTTTCTGCTTTCGAGCTTAGCATCTCTCGTTAATTGACTCAGGTTCATGATGCCTCTACTTTTTGAAAATTTACATGCCTACGCTCACTATGATGATTGCAAGATCTCCTCTTATACATAACCTAGAAGAACTAGTTGGCTTTTGTGTAGAAGAAAGTCACATCACACTTTTTTCTATCTGTACAAACCAGATTTGAGGGGAAAGAAAGAAATATTGAACCAAGAATAACAGACACCAAAGATAAAAGTCCATTCTTCTGTTTACGTTAAGGAAGAATTTCAGTTGGTGTAGATTACATGAACAATTTCTATGAATGTGAAAACTTAGAACAGTAAATAGACTGCACATACAGGAAACAGTTACTATTTCTCAAGCCAAGTCGACATTTCATTCTTCACTAGCAGCATAACGGTATTGAATATTTTGTTAACTTCAAAAGGGATGGTTTCAACTTCTGCTTCTATTACCAGCTAATCTATGATTTTCTATATCCCTCTTGTTTGTATACAATACTAGTAATATTTGGGGTTGTCAAATTGAGATTTAAAAATGAGTCAAAAGTCATGAGTAATTAAGATAAATATATAAAAGATGAGAAGATATTAGAGAAATTGATAACCCCTACACCAGATAAGTCCATGGCAATATAAAAAATATAATACCTAATCAACTATTGTTGTTCCTATCAGAATTGGTAGATACATTTGACGAAATGGTTTGCCGGCTGAAAAATAATAAGCAGAAGGTGAAAAGTTATTTTCAGTTTTAGTATAAAATGATGATATGATATATCTGTTGTAGCTTTCGCTGAAATGACAAACTTGAAAGACTAGCATTAACACAAAGCACAGCTTTCTTTCTTCATTCCAACTTTCATGCAAAATGGGCTACAGGCACCTCTTGTTTCAAGCATCTTTCTTTCTCTGTCAACTTGTTTTTTACTCATTGGCAATATGTCCTAGAGATCAAAGTATTGCCCTTATAGAATTCAACCAGTCTTTTGTTTTTGATGCCTCATCTGCATCTTTTCTTTGTGACGAGCAGTCTTATCCAAAAACGAGTTCATGGAACATGAACAAAGATTGTTGTTCGTGGGAGGGGGTGATATGTGATGAGACTAGCGGTCATGTCATTGAGCTTGATCTTAGTTGCAGCCAACTTGTTGGGAAAATTTATTCCAATAGCAGCTTATTCCAACTTTCTCATCTCCAAAGGCTCAACCTTTCTTTCAATGACCTCTATGGTTCTCTCATCTCGCCTGAATTTGGCAAGTTCTCGAGCTTGAAGTATCTTGATCTTTCTTGGTCTCGTTTCTCAGGTCAAATTCCTTCCGAAATCTCTCATCTGTCCAAGTTACAGTCTCTTGTTTTGTGGAACAACAATGAGCTCAGGCTCGAAGCTCATGATTTTAAGATGCTCCTTCAGAATCTAACCGAATTGAAAGAGCTTCATCTTACTGGCATAAACATCACATCTGCCATTCCTTTGAATTTCTCTTCTCATTTAACAACTCTGAGGCTGAGACATACGGGATTGTATGGGACAATACCTGAAAGTATCTTTAACCTGCCCAACCTGGAAACACTTGACTTAGCAAATTTTCAGCTCAGTGGTTATTTTCCAAGGACCAAATGGAACAGCAGTGCATCCCTTAAGGAGTTGCTTCTCAGAGCAGTGAATTTTGCCGGTGACTTTCTGCCCGACTGTCTTGTCTTCGTAACTTCATTGCAGAGATTGGAACTTAGTTCGTGCAATCTGTCGGGGCCAATTCCAAAATCTCTTTGGAATCTCACCCGTCTGGAGTATTTGGACCTACAGAATAACCATCTTGACGGTGCAACGTTTCCTCCGCTTACAAGTGGACTGCAGAATCTGAATACACTTTTGCTATCAGATAACTCCCTGAATGGGGAAATTCCATCCTGGATATTCTCCTTGCCATCACTGAGTGAACTACACTTGAATGATAATCACTTTTCAGGACAACTTGAGGATTTCAGGTACAGTTCAACACTACACAATGTTTATATAAGCAATAATCAGTTGAAAGGATATCTTCCAAAATCAATTCAGAACCTTGTGAGCCTAGTCCATATTGATTTAGTACACAACCAGTTTCAAGGTCCTGTTCCAGAGTCACTACAAAACCTAGTAAACCTAACATGGCTTGCTCTTTCAGCCAACAATTTTAATGGCAGTGTAGACGTCAGCGTCTTTTCAAACCTCAAAAACCTTTACTATCTTAGTCTTTCACATAATAGTATTTCTCTGACCAATGAGAACAAAGTAAAGTCTACCCTGCCCCAATCTCTTGAGTACTTATTTTTGTCCGCTTGTGAAGTACGTGATTTGGATATGTTGAGATCAGCAACACAACTTACGTACTTAGATCTTTCAAATAACAAGATTCAAGGAGATTGGGTATTGCCTAATTGGATGCATCGTATGACAAATCTTAATCTGTCCTACAACATGTTGACAAGTATTGGCCCCATTCCTCCTCTTCCTCTAGATATTATTGATTTACGGTCCAATAATCTTCAAGGCTCGCTACCTAATCTTCTGCCCACTCTGCGATACTTCTTCATATCAAACAATGATCTAAAGGGGGAGATCCCTCTTTCTTTTTGCAATTTGACAATATTAAGAGTTCTAGATTTGGCGAGAAATGATTTGAAAGGAGCATTTCCTCAATGTTTGAGTACCTTGAGTTACCTTGAGGTTTTGGATGTGCAACACAACAGTCTTTCTGGGGATCTCCTAGCAACTTTTATCTTTGGAACTAAACTGAAAAGCTTCAACTTGCACGGCAATAAGCTACAGGGAAAAATCCCAACATCCTTGGCCAATTGCACGCAGTTGGAAGTTCTTGATTTAGGAAATAATCACCTCAATGACACATTCCCTATGTGGCTGGGGACTCTTGCAAATCTTCAAGTTTTAAGCTTGAAATCCAATAAATTGCACGGAGTCGTTAGAACTTCGAGTAGTTCGACATTGTTTCCTCAGCTTCGGATGTTAGATCTCTCTTGCAATGCGTTTACAGCAGAATTGCCCACAAGTCTTCTCAGAAATCTGAATGCAATGAGGAGAATTGATCAGAAAATGAAGGTACCAGTTGATGAAACAAGAAGATATTACCAAGACTCGGTAACTGTTGTAACAAAGGGATTAGAGCTTAAAGTTGTGCGGATCTTGTCTTTGTACACCACTATGGATCTTTCAAGTAACAAATTTGAAGGGCATATTCCTAGTATGATGGGAGATCTCATCGCGCTGCGTGTGTTAAATTTATCTCACAATGGGGTGCAGGGTCATATACCGCCATCACTTGGAAAGTTATCTGTAGTCGAATCGTTGGACCTTTCATCCAACAAGCTTTCGGGAGAGATACCAAAACAACTTGCTTCTCTCACATCTCTTGCAGTTTTAAATCTCTCCCGCAATCATCTTGAAGGATGCATTCCAAAAGGACCTCAATTTGCTACATTTGAGAACAATTCATATGAAGGCAATGATGGATTGCACGGATTCCCAGTTTCCGGAGGTTGTGGAAGTAACCGGATACCAGAGACAAACGACACAATATTTATGCCGGATGAAGAAAGTGATTCGACATTTCTGCTCAGTTGGAAAGTGGTTCTTATGGGATATGGTTGTGGATTGATTATTGGATTCTCCATATCATATTTCATGCTTTCTTCTCGAAATCCAAATTGGCTTTCTAGGGCAGCTGAAGATCTCGAATACAGAATTATTATGAGAAGTCGAAAGAAGCAGCGAGATCAAACGTATTACAGAAGAAGAAGAAGAAATAATGGCGTCTAGACAAGTTTGCCTTCACGCAAGATGTAATGTCGAAAACTTTCAGGTATATATTCATATTTTCTTTACTGTTCCTTATTTAGTTTATCTTAGTGGTATTATATAATATCTTCATTTTAATATTTCTTGTTTCTCTTATCTCCTCTTGAGAATCATGTTAGTCACTACAGAAAAATATGTTCAGCCTCCATCATAGTAGGAAAAAATTATTATTTATCAAAATGTTCTCTAAATTCCAATGACCATCTCCCTTGTTATGCAAAAGAAAATAGCATTGAGATAATTGTACTGTATCTAACTACTAACTTTTTGTGTGTAAATGTAGGCATGCAGTGACTAATGAGAAGTCTTCCGTGAATTTGTCTTTGAAATAGCCAAACTTTAGAAGGTGATGAAGAAGGAATTACATATAGTTATGAAGGCATACACCAAGAAGATGTTGAAAATGATAAGAAAGATCGAAGAGTATGAAAAGACGTTTAGGTTTGTGTGAGAGTGAAGTTTTTCCAATGATATGATTGAGCTTAATGTCTCTCTCCCTCTTTGCGTCCTGCGATATTATCAAAGGCTCCCCTTATATTACCACTAAAAAATGTGTGTAGACTTATATGAGGAAAATTACATTGCGGGCATTTTATGTATATATAGCTTAGCTTCTTCATATTTTGAACCCCTTAATGAATATCCTAGCTCCGTCGCTTGCATCTGAGGTGTCTCCCTAGTATATTATGTTTATATCTAGCCTCCAACTTTGCTTGAAATAATATGCTACTGTGAGACAATTTTTGAGATATTGCAGCTCAAGATTAGATACATGATAAGTGATATCACATGTTCTATATGCTGGAACCTTGCATCTGACAAAAGAAGAAGAAGAAGAAAGAAATACAGTTGGTATATATCAGAGTTATATGACCCTCTTTCACGAGTCACTTTCGTTGACATTCCACGGAAATACTGTAGTACTAAATTACTACAGTATGTTTGATCTGTTCAACAATGATGGCTAAAATCAAAGAGAAGTTAACAACAACCTCAAAAGACTTGTCGATTGAAATTTCTTTGGAAAGACTTGGGCATTGATCGACTTGAGCCAAACATCTGAGCAGTTTTCTTGCTTTCTTCCCTACCAACTTTCTTGCAAAAATGGGTTATGGGCACCTCCTTTTTCTAGTATCTTTCTATCTCTGTCATGAACTTATTTTTTCTTCATCCAGATTAGCTCATTTGTGCCCCAAAGATCAAAGCATTGTCCTTCGAGAATTCAAGCAGACGTTTATTGTAGATGCATCACTCACATTTTTTATTTGCGATTTCTTTGGTCAGAAGCCTTATCAAAAAACAGACTCGTGGAATATGAGCAGAGACTGTTGCTTATGGGATGGAGTGAAATGTGATGAGTTGACTGGCCATGTTATTGAACTTGACCTCAGTTGCAGCAGTCTTGTTGGGACCATTGACTCCAATAGCAGCCTCTTCCGACTCTCTTATCTCCAAAGGCTTAACCTTTCTGGAAATAACTTCTTTTCGGTAATCTCTCCTAAATTTGGCAGCTTTTCGAGCTTGACTCATCTTGATCTTTCCTACTCATCTTTCTTAGGTGAAATTCCTTCCGAAATCTTCCATCTTTCCAAGTTACAGTCTCTTATTTTATCAGATTACCACATAGGGCTCAGACTTGAACCTCACAATTTTAAATTGCTTCTTCAAAACTTGACCCAGTTAAGAGAGCTTGATCTTACTCGCGTAAATATCTCTTCAACCATACCTCCAAATTTATCATCCCGTTTAACAAGTCTGGGCCTTGCTTACACAGGATTACACGGGATATTACCTGAGAGTATCTTTCACTTGCCAAGCTTGAAAGTTCTTAACTTGATTGGCAATGATCAGCTCAGTGGTTATTTTCCAAAGACCAAATGGAACAGCAGTGCTTCTCTCGCGAAGTTGAATCTTGATGGAGTAAATTTTTCTGGTGAGCTCCTGCCTGATTCTCTTGGCTATGCAACTCCATTGCAGATATTGTCACTTAGTTCGTGCAATCTCACGGGGCCAATTCCGAAATCTCTTTGGAATCTCACCCGCATAGAGACCTTAGACCTAGGAAATAACCATCTTGACGGACCAACATTTCCTCAGTTTACAAGTGGACTGCAGAATCTGAAGAGACTTTGGCTATCAAATAACTCCCTGAATGGAGCAATACCGTCATGGGTATTCTCCCTTCCATCACTGAGTGAACTACGATTGCGCGACAACAACTTTTCCAGTCAACTTGAGGATTTCAGGTACAATTCAGTACTAGTCCATATTGATATAAGCAAGAATCAGTTGCACGGATATCTTCCCGAATCAATTCAGAACCTTGTCAATCTAGAAATACTTGATCTTTCATCTAACAGTTTTAGTGGCAACGTAGATGTCAGCCTCTTTTCAAACCTCAAACAGCTTTCCTCTCTGGATCTTTCATATAATAGTATTTCTCTGATCAATGAGAACAAAGTCAATTCTACCTTGCCCCAATCTCTTCAACACTTACTTTTGTCCGGTTGTGAAATAAATGAAGTGGATTTCTTGAGATCAGCAAAAGGGCTTCAGGAGTTGGATCTTTCAAATAACAAGATTTAAGGAAGAATTCCTGATTGGGCATGCTCTAATTGGATGCATTCAATGGCATATCTTGATCTATCCCATAATATGTTGACAAGTATTGACCAGATTTCATCATTTTACCAACTATATAGTATTGATCTACGGTCTAATTTTCTTCAAGGGACACTACCAATTCCACCAACCTCTGTAGAAACTTTTTTCATATCAAATAATAGTCTCACTGGTGAGATCCCTCTTTCTGTTTGCAATTTGACATCACTGATAGTTCTAGATTTGGCAAGAAACAGTTTGAAGGGTGCGATTCCGCATTGCTTGGGTAACATGAGTGACCAACTCGAGGTTTTGGATATGCAACACAACAGTCTCTCTGGGAATCTCCAAACAACTTTTAGCTTTGGAAGTGGCCTTAAAAGCTTCAACTTGCACCACAATAAGCTAGAGGGGAAAATCCCAAAGTCCTTGGCAAATTGCACACAGTTGGAAGTTCTTGATTTAGGAAACAATTACCTAAATGACACTTTCCCTATGTGGTTGGGGACCCTTCCGAATCTTCAAGTTTTAAGCTTGAGATCCAATAAATTGCATGGGCCTATTAGAACTTCAAGTAGTTCGAAATTGTTTCCTCAGCTTCGGATGTTAGATCTCTCTTCCAATGCTTTTACAGCAGAATTGCCAACAAGTCTTTTCAGAAATCTGAAAGCAATGAGGAGAATTGATCAAACAATGAAGGCACCAGGTGATACAACACAAACATATTACCAAGACTCGGTAACTATTGTAACAAAGGGCTTAGAACTTAAAGTTGTGAGGATCTTGTCTTTGTATACCACTATGGATCTTTCAAGCAACAAATTTGAAGGGCATATTCCTAGTATGATGGGAGATTTTACCGCACTGCGTGTGTTGAATTTATCTCACAATGGGTTGCAGGGTCCTATACCACCATCACTTGGAAAGTTATCTGTAGTCGAATCATTGGACCTTTCATCCAACAAGCTTTCGGGAGAGATACCAAAACAACTTGCTTCTCTTACATCTCTTGCAGTTTTAAATCTCTCCCGCAATCATCTTGAAGGATGCATTCCAAAAGGACCTCAATTTGCTACATTTGAGAACAATTCATATGAAGGCAATGATGGATTGCGCGGATTCCCAGTTTCAGGAGCTTGTGGAAGTCACCAGATACCAGAGACAAACAACACAACATTTGTGCCGGATGAAGAAAGTGATTCTACATTTCTAAGTGAACTCAGTTGGAAAGTGGTTCTTATGGGATGTGGTTGTGGATTGATTATGGGATTCTCCATAGCATATGTCATGCTTTCTTCTCGAAACCCAAATTGGCTTTCAAGGATAGCTGAACATTTAGAATACAGAATTAGTATGAGAAGTCGAAAGAAGCAGCAAGATCAAATGCATTGCATAGAAGAAGAAGAAATAATGGCCATCTAGACAAGCTCCCTGTCACACAAGATGTAATGTCGAGAACTTTCATGTATATATTCAAACTTCTTTACTGTTTCTTATTTAGTTTATCAAATTATATAATGATATTCTTATCTCCTCTTGAGAATCATGTTAGTCACTACAGAAAAACATGTTCAGCATGCATCCCAGTAGGAAAATCTCAGTTATCAAAAGATTATTATTAATCAAAATGTTCTGTATCTAACTTTTCCCTTTAACTTTTTGTGGTGTAAATAATGTAGGCATGCAGTGACTCATGAGATGTAAATGGCCAAAGAGTGTGTCTAGCTAAGTATCAAGAATTGGAAGGGTTATGTGAACTGTGTTTTATTTTTGCTTTTTGCTTTTATAGCAGTGATTATAGACTTGTGTATTCACTTAAAATATCTCATTAGTTTAGAATTGTCACTTTCTTCCCATTAAAGATGCTTATATTGACTTGTTCAACAATTGATGACTAAATCAAAGTGGACACATCAGCTTGAAAAGACTCATCTGTTGTTGCATATCTAATTCTTTATTGCAGCAATATAATTATTACTTTTCTTTTGATGTTTCCAATGGAGGACTTCTGTATTGACTTTGAATATTTCAAATGTCCATAAAAACATAGAAATAGGAAGTAGCAAGTTGACTCAAATCCACAGTGATCAAGAAAAAACATCAACTTGAAAAGGTTCATCCTTTGTAGTCAAGTATCATATGAACTTTCATTCTTGCAAAATGGGCTACGGGCACCTGTTGTTGCTACTATTAGCATCTTTCTTTCTCCGTCATGAGCTTGCTGTTTCTTTTTCTTCGTTGGCACCTCAATCATGCCGCGAGGATCAAAGACTTGCCCTTATAGAATTCAACAAGACCCTCGTTGTAAATGCCTCACTCGCAGCTTTTAACTGTCAATTCTATGAAGCGCAGAAAGCTTATCCAAGAACAAGTTCATGGATTATGAGCAGTGATTGTTGCTCGTGGGATGGAGTAATATGCGATGAGATGACCGGCCATGTCATCGAGCTTAACCTCAGTTGCAGCCAGCTTGTAGGGAACATTGATTCGAACAGCAGCCTATTCCAACTCACTTATCTCCAAAGGCTTGACCTTTCTGGGAATAACTTTTCTAATTCACAGATTTCACCTAATTTTGGTAGGTTTACGAGCTTGACACATCTTGATCTTTCCCACTCATCTTTCTCCGGTCAAATTCCTTCTGAAATCTCTCATCTTTCCAGACTACAGTCTCTTGGTCTTTCTGGTGACTTTCCTTTATTTCTTGATGATGTTGAGCTAAGACTCACACCTCACGATTTTAAATTGATACTTCAGAATTTGACTCAGCTAAGAGAGCTTGATCTTAGATTTGTGAACATCTTTTCCACCATTCCTCTAAATTTTTCGTCTCATTTAACGAATCTGAGGCTGGGAGGTACAGGATAATACCTGAGAGTATTTTTCACCTGCCCAACTTGCAAGTTCTTCACTTAGAAGGCAATAACGCCCTCAATGGTAATTTTCCGAAGACCAAATGGAACAGCAGTGGATCTCTCGTGGACTTATCCTTCAGTGGCGTAAATTTTTCTGGTAATTTGCTGCCTGAATCTCTTGGCTATCTATCTTCTTTGCAATTCTTGATGCTTCCTTCTTGCAATTTGTCGGGGCCAATTCCGAGATCTCTTTGGAATCTCACCAATATACAGTATTTGATCCTTGAAAATAACAATCTGGAAGGATCACTTCCTCCGTTTTCAAGCGGACTGCAGAATCTGTTTCAACTTTCCCTTAGAAACAACTCGTTGAATGGAGAATTACCGTCCTGGATATTCTCCCTACCGTCACTATCTGCACTACACTTGAGTTTCAACCGCTTTTCCGGTCAACTTAAGGATTTCAAGTACAACACAGTAATCGAGGTTCGTCTAGGACATAACCAGTTACAAGGTCCTCTTCCCAAGTCTATTCAGAACCTTGTGAACCTAGCGTGGCTTGATATTCCGTCCAACCACTTTACTGGCAATGTAGATGTCAGCTTCATTTCTGACCTCAAAAAACTTTGGTTTCTCGATCTCTCATTTAATAATATTTCGCTAACCAATGAGAGAAAAGTCAAATCTACCTTGCCGGAGTCTCTTAGACACTTGCGCTTGGCCGCTTGTGAAGTAAATGAACTGAATTTTTTGAGATCAGCAGGGCAGCTTGAGCAGTTGGACCTTTCTTATAACAAGCTGGCAAGCATCGACCAGATTCCTTTTTCTCGTCTATATTATATTGATTTACGGTCCAATATTCTTCAAGGGTCACTACCTATTCCGCCACCCTATGTGCAGTATTTCCTCATATCAAATAATAATCTCAGCGGTGAGATCCCTTCTTCTGTTTGCAATTTGACATCACTGATAGTTCTGGATTTGGCAAGCAACAGTTTGAAGGGAGCGATTCCGCAGTGCTTGGGTAACATGAGTGACCAACTCGAGGTTTTGGATGCGCAACACAACAGTCTTTCTGGGAATCTCCTAACAACCTTTAGCTTTGGAAGTGCACTTAAAAGCTTCAACTTGCACGACAATAAGCTAGAGGGAAAAATACCAAGATCCTTGACCAATTGCTCGCAGTTGGAAGTTCTTGATTTAGGAAAGAATCATCTCGATGACACATTCCCTATGTGGTTGGGGACTCTTGCAAATCTACAAGTTTTAAGCTTGAGATCCAATAAATTGCAAGGACCCGTTAGAACTTCAAGTAGTTCGACATTGTTTCCTCAGCTTCGGATGGTAGATCTCTCTTCAAATGCATTTACAGCAGAATTGCCTACAAGTCTTTTCAGAAATCTGAAAGCAATGAAGAGAACTGATCAAACAATGAAGGCACCAGGTGATGCAACACAAACATATTACCAAGACTCGGTAACTGTTATAACAAAGGGATTGGAGCTTAAAGTTGTGAGAATCTTGTCTTTGTACACCACTATGGATTTTTCAAATAACAAATTTGAAGGGCATATTCCTAGTATGATGGGAGATCTCATCGCACTGCGTGTGTTGAATTTATCTCACAATGGGTTGCAGGGTCCTATACCGCCATCACTTGGAAAGTTATCTGTAGTAGAATCATTGGACCTTTCATCCAACAAGCTTTCAGGAGAGATACCAAAACAACTTGCTTCTCTCACATCTCTTGCAGTTTTAAATCTCTCCCGCAATCATCTTGAAGGATGCATTCCAAAAGGAAATCAATTTGATACATTTGAGAACAATTCATATGAAGGCAATGATGGGTTGCGTGGATTCCCAGTTTCAGGAAGTTGTGGAAATAACCGTATACCAGAGACAAACAATAAAACATTTGTGCCGGATGAAGAAAGTGATTCGACATTTCTAGGTGAGCTCAGTTGGCAAGCGGTTCTAATGGGATATGGCTGTGGACTATTTATTGGATTCTCCATACCATACATCATGCTTTCCTCTAGAAATCCAAATTGGCTTTCTAGGATAGCTGAACACTTAGCATACAGAATTATCATGAGAAGGCAAAAGAAGCAGCAAGGTCAAATGCATTACAGAAGAAGAAGAAGAAATAATGGCATCTAGGACAAGTTCCCAGTTGCACAAGATGTACTGTCAAAACCTTCAGGTATATATCCATATTGAGTTGAAATTTCAATACTATCTCCCTAGTTATGTAAAAGAAAATAATGTTCGAAAACAACTAATCATTTGGTGTCGATGTTGGATCTCAATTGTGTTTCCATTATTTCCTTTCTATATAAATGTGTGAGAATTGCGATAATTGTTCCTTCAGTACATACTTTCTTGCCCAGGTTATGCAAAATCTCGAAAAAGTTACTGTTATGTGTTCCTGAATTACAACTCATAGGATCTCCTCTCATACATATGTACGAGATCTTTTTGGTTTGATTGAAACAGTTTATTTTGGAAAGATACGCAAGCAAAATATATTGGCGATTGACATCAGTAAAATAAGTCAAAAGAGATATCCAGGGTAATGCGCATTAGAATTCCATCAAAGTGTAAATAAAGTAATATTTGGCCAAGAAGAACAGACACCAAATCTACATGAATCACACATTCCGATTCTAAGAACATGAAAACTTAGAATAGTACACAGATTCCACGTACAGGTAACAGTTGCCATTTCTCAAGCCAACACAACATTCCATTCTTAACAAGCAGCATAACAGTACCTCAGAGCTCTGGTTGTCCTGCAAGAGGATCGAATGGATCAGCAACCTCGTTCTACATAATCTTAGAATGCATCTTATTCTGAATGAAACCAAGAAGCTTATACCAAGGATCAACCACAAATCTTATTAGAGAACATTGGGGAGAGAGCCAAAGCTCTTAGACACTTTAGTATATCAAATTCAAATGATGAATTGCGCACTTTCTTACAGTTGCACTTTATTTATGTACCGTTCTAAGTTTTCACATTCTTCTGGTTCAATATTTCTCTCTTTCCCCTCTATCTGGTTTCTCCACAAAAAGTTCTTCTAGGTTATGTATAAGAGGATATTTTAAAATTGTAAAGTCAACTGGTTATGCAAAATCTTGAAAACATCACAGTGAGCGTAGATATGTAAATTTTCAAACAGTAGAGCATCATGAACAACCAGGTAACTTTAGGTATCTGCACTTTATTATTAGGCAAGGAATCTGCTATAACAGAGATGAAATTTGACAAAACAAGCCCCCAAATGAACAAAGGTCATTACCCCTCGTCAGCTATTTTTCAAAAAAAAAAAAACACTACAGACAACACAGGCACACACAACTCTATACTCGTCACAAAATCAAAAAACAATTCACGCGACCATTCCAGTTCCTGATATTTCAGCCAGACACATTCTTTGTCCATGTCCATTTCCATAACTTCACAAAAGGTTGAAAGGAAAGAGTTAGATACAGAACAATTATCTCAATTCTCACACATTTATAGTCATTGACACTGAATGATTAATTGTTTCAAACATTATTTTCTTTTACATAACATGGAAAAGCTCATTGGAATTTCAACTCATAATAACACAAGTTGGATTTATAATAATCGTTTGATCACTGAGCTTTTCCTACTGGAAAGATGACTGAACATATTTTTCTGTAGTAGTTAAAAATGATTCTCAATGGTTAAGCATACATTATGACCTGATTATTTATATTTTCCTTTTTTTTTTCTCTTCAGGTTTCTCCCTAAGAGTAGATAGGAATAGCACTGTATACATTTCACGAAATCATTCACTTATCTAATAAAAATAGAAATATTTAAATGAAGGGCAGTCCGGTGCACTAAGCTCCCGCTATGCACAGGGTCTGGGGAAGGGCCCGACCACAAGGAACTATTGTACGCAGCCTCACCTTACATTTCTGCAAAGGGTTGTTTCCAAGGCTTGTACAAGTGATCTCCTGGTCACATGGCAACAACTTTACTAGTTACTCCAAGGCTCTTATTCAAATATTTAAATGAAGATATAATATATACCATAATGAGTTAAGTTGCTCGGAATCTCCACAAATGTTCCCGAACCCATGTCGGATCAGCCAAAAAATGCACTTGTTTTGAAGGATCCAATATGCACCCCATGAAATTTTGAAAAGACCAAGCTACATAGATTATGATAAACTAAAAAAGAATCAGTATAGAGCAAGCTCAATATAAACATATACCTGAAGGCTTTGACATTACATCTTGTGTGAAGGCGAACTTGTCTAGATGCCATTATTTCTTCTTCTTCTTCTGTAATGCATTTGATCTCGCTGCTTCTTTCGACTTCTCATAATAATTCTGTATTCGAGATCTTCAGCTACCCTAGAAAGCCAATTTGGCTTTCGAGAAGAAAGCATGAAATATGATATGGAGAATCCAATAATCAATCCACAACCATATCCCATAAGAACCACTTTCCAACTGAGCTCACTTAGAAATGTCGAATCACTTTCTTCATCAGGAACAAATGTTGTTTTGTTTGTCTCTGGTATCTGGTGACTTCCACAACCTCCTGAAACTGGGAATCCGCGCAATCCATCATTACCTTCATATGAATTGTTCTCAAATGTAGCAAATTGAGGTCCTTTTGGAATGCATCCTTCAAGATGATTGCGGGAGAGATTTAAAACTGCAAGAGATGTGAGAGAAGCAAGTTGTTTTGGTATCTCTCCTGAAAGCTTGTTGGATGAAAGGTCCAATGATTCGACTACAGATAACTTTCCAAGTGATGGTAGTATAGGACCCTGCAACCCATTGTGAGATAAATTCAACACGCGCAGCGCGATGAGATCTCCCATCATACTAGGAATATGCCCTTCAAACTTGTTACTTGAAGGATCCATAGTGGTGTACAAAGACAAGATACCCACAACTTTAAGCTCCAATCCCTTTGTTACAACAGTTACCGAGTCTTGGTAATATCTTTGTGTTCTATCAACTGGTACCTTCATTGTCTGATCAATTCTCCTCATTGCTTTCAGATTTCTGAAAAGACTTGTAGGCAATTCTGCTGTAAATGCATTGCAAGAGAGATCTAACATCCGAAGCTGAGGAAACAATTTCAAACTAGTTGAAGTTCTAACGGCTCCATGCAGTTTATTGGATCTCAAGCTTAAAACTTGAAGATTTGAAAGGGTCCCCAACCACTAGGGAACGTGTCATTTAGGTAATTGTTTCCTAAATCAAGAGCTTCCAACTGCGTGCAATTGGCCAAGGATCTTGGAATTTTCTACCATATTGCCGTGCAAGCTGAAGCTTTTGAGTCCGCTTCCAAAGATAAAAGTTGTTAGGAGATCTCCAGAAAGATTGTTGTGTTGCACATCCAAAACCTCAAGGTAATTCATGGTACTCAGACATTGTGGAAATGCTCCTTTCAAATTATTTCTTGCCAAATCTAGAACTTTTAATGATGTCAAATTGCAAAAAGAAAGAGGGATCTCTCCCTTTAGATTATTGTTTGATATGAATAGGTATTGTAGAGTGGGCAATAGATTAGGTAGTGACCCTTGAAGATTATAGGACCGTAAATCAATAGTATTTAGAGGAATACGAGGAATGCGGCCAATACTTGTCAACATGTTGTAGGACAGATTAAGATTTGACATGGAATGTATCCAATTAGGCAATACCCAATCAGGAATTCTTCCTTGAATCTTGTTGTTTGAAAGATCCAAGTAATAAAGAATCGTTGCTGATCTCAACATATCCAATTCGCGTACTTCACAAGCGGACAAAAATAAGTATTCAAGAGACTGGGGCAGGGTAGACCTGACTTTGTTCTCATTGGTCAGAGAAATACTATTATACGAAAGACTAAGATAGTTAAGGTTTTTGAGGTTTGAAAAGACGCTGACATCTACACTGCCATTAAAATTGTTGGATGAAAGATCAAGCCACGTTAGATTTACAAGGTTCTGAAGTGACTTGGGAAGAGGACCTTGCAACTGGTTGTGTACTAAATCAATATGGGCGACGTTCACAAGGTTCTGAATTGATTTTGGAAGATATCCTTTCAACTGATTATTGCTTATATCAATATGTAGTAGTGCTGAACTGTACCTGAAATCCTCAAGTTGTCCTGAAAAGTGATTATCATCCAAGAGTAGGTCACTCAGTAATGGCAGGGAGAATATCCATGATGGAATTTCTCCATTCAGGGAGTTATTTGATAGCCAAAGTGTGTTCAGATTCTGCAGTCCATTTGTAAACGGAGGAAACGTAGCACCTTCAAGATGGTTATTCCGTAGGTCCAAATACTCCAGATGGGTGAGATTCCAAAGAGATTTTGGAATCGGCCCCAAGAGATTGCAAGAGTAAAGCGCCAAGAACTGCAATGAAGTTGCATAGACAAGAGAATCAGGCAGAAAGTCACCAGAAAAATTCACTGCACTGAGAGATAAGTCCACGAGAGATCTGCTGCTGTTCCATTTGGTCTTCGGAAAATTACCACTGAGGGCATTATTGCCTTCTAAGTTAAGAACTTGCAAGTTGGGCAGGTGAAAAATACTCTCAGGTATTATCCCATTCAATCCTGTACCTCCTAGCTTCAGAGTCGTTAAATGAGACGAAAAATTTAGAGGAATGGAGGAAAAGATGTTCACATATCTAAGATCAAGCTCTCTTAGTTGAGTCAAATTCTGAAGGATCAATTTAAAATCGTGAGGTGCGAGTCCTAGCTCATCATCAAAAAATAAAGCAAAGTCACCAGAAAGACCAAGAGACTGTAATTTGGAAAGATGAGAGATTTCAGAAGGAATTTGACCAGAGAAAGATGAGTGGGAAAGATCAAGATGCATCAAGCTCGTAAACCTACCAAAATTAGGTGAAATCTGTGAATTAGAGAAGTCGTTCCCCGAAAGGTCAAGCCTTTGGAGATAAGTGAGTTGGAATAGGCTGCTGTTCGTGTCAATGTTCCCTACAAGCTGGCTGCAACTGAGGTTAAGCTCGATGACATGGCCGGTCATCTCATCGCATATTACTCCATCCCACGAGCAACAGTCTTTGCTCATAACCCATGAACTTGTTCTTGGATAAGCTTTCTGCGCCTCATAGAATTGACAGTTAAGAGTTGCGAGTGAGGCATTTACAACGAGGGTCTTGTTGAATTCTATAAGGGCAAGACTTTGATCTTCGGGGCATGATTGAGGTGCCAATGAAGAAAAAGAAAAAGCAAACTCATGACGGAGAAAGAAAGATGCTAATAGTAGCAACAACAAGCGCCCGTAGCCCATTTTGCAATAGAGAAAGTTTATATGATTCTTATTAAGCAAATTTGATGGACTTGTTGACTACAAAGGATGAACCTTTTCAAGTTGATGTTTTTTCTTAATGACTATGTTCCCTACTTTAATCACTCTGGATTTGAGGCAACTTGCTACTTCCTATTTCTATATTTAATGTATCAGTTTTAATGGACATTTTAAATATTCAAAGTCAATACACAAGTCTTCCAGTGGAAACATCAAATGAAAGCTAATAATTATATTGCTGCAATAAAGAATTAGATAATTAGATAACTCTTTTCAAGTTGATGTGTCCACTTTGATTTAGTCATCAATTGTTAATATAAGCATCTTTAAAGGGAAGAAAGTGTCAATTCTAAACTAATGAGATATATTATGTGAATACACAAATCTATACATGGAAATATAAAATGAAAACTACAATGAGGTAGTACTTTCATTTTGATATGTTAGACATTATTTAAGTGAACATATATTCTGATACATAGCAGTTAATTATGGGCTAAAAAAAAGATGATCAGAATGTTTTGCCCAATTCAGATGTACAAGTCTTTTGGAAAGTGACATCTCAAGTCAACTCACAATTCACATAGCCATTGCAATTCTTGATACTTCAGCTAGACACACTCTTTGTCCATTTACATCTCATGAGTCACAGCATGCCTACATTATTTACACCACAAAAATTTAAAAGGGAAAAGTTATATACAGAACACTTTTATCTCAATGCTATTTTCTTTTACATAACAAGGGAGATGGTCATTGGAATTTCAATTCATTACAAAACATTTTGATTAATAATAATCTTTTGATCACTGAGATTTTTCTACTGGGATGAATGCTGAACATGTTTTTCTGTAGTGACTAACATGATTCTCAAGAGGAGATAAGAATATCATTATATAATTTTCATGAAAGCAATCAATTATCTGACAAAACAAGAAATATATTTAAATGAAGATATAATATAATGCCACTATGATAAACTAAATAAGAAACAGTAAAGAAGTATGAATAATATGCCTGAAAGTTTTCGACATTACATCTTGTGTGAAGGCGAACTTGTCTAGATGCCATTATTTCTTCTTCTTCTGCAATGTGTTAGATCTCGCTGCTTCTTTCGACTTCTCCTAATGATTCTGTATTCTAAATCTTCAGCGATCCAAGAAAGCCAATTTGGGTTTCGAGAAGAAAGCATGAAATATGATATGGAGAATCCAATAAATAGTCCACAGCCATATCCCATAAGAACCACTCTCCAACTGAGCTCACTTAGAATCGGGCAGAAAGTCACCAGAAAAACTCACTGCATAGAGAATCAACTCCTTAAGGGATGCACTGCTGTTCCATTTGGTTTTTGGAAAATAACCACTGAGATAATAATTTGCTAAGTCAAGTGTTTCCAGGTTGGGCAGTTGAAAAATACTATCAGGTATTATCCCATACAATCCCGTATCTCTCAGCCTCAGTTGTTAAATGAGAAGAGAAATTGAAAGGAATGGTGGATGAGATGTTTACGCCAGAAAGATGAAGCTCTCTTAATTCGGTTAAATTCTGAAGGAGCATCTTGAAATCGTGAGCTTTGAGTCTGAGTTCATTGTCGTATAACAAAAGAGACTGTAACTTGGAGAGATGAGAGATTTCAGTAGGAAATTTCACCTGAGAAAGATGATCTGGAAAGATCAAGATGCTTCAAGCTCGAGAACTTGCCAAATTCAGGCGAAATGAGAGAACCATAGAGGTTATTGAAAGAAGGTTGAGCCTCTGGAGATGAGACAGCTGGAATAGGCTGCTATTATAATCAATCACCCCAACAAGTTGGCTGAAACTGAGGTCGAGCTCAATCACACGGCCACTCGTCTCATCACATATCACTCCATCCCACGAGCAACAATCTCTGTTCATGTTCCATGAGTTCATTTTTGGATAAGACCGCTGGCCGCAAAAAGAAGGTGAAAACGAGGCATCAACACCAAAAGACCGGTTGAATTTTGCAAGGGCAAGGCTTTGATCTCTGGGGCATATTGACAATGAGGAAACAACAAGTCGATTTAGAAAGAAAGATGCTAGGAACAAGAGGTGCCTGTAGCCCATTTTGCATGAAAGTTGGTAATCAAGAAAGAAAGTTGTGCTTTGTGTTATTCCAAAATCAAAATTCATGAGATATATAATGAACTGTTAATGCTATAGTCTTTACAAGTTTGTCATATCAGCGAAAGCTACAACAGACATATCATATTATCATATCATCATTTTATACTAAAAGTGAAAATAACTTTTCACCTTCTGCTTATTATTTTTCATCCGTTAAACCATTTCGTCGAATGTATCTACCAATTCTGATAGGAACCACAATAGTTAATTAGGTATTCTATTTTTTTTTAATTGTCATGGACTTATTTGGTGCAGGGGTGATCAATTTCTCTAATATCTTTCATCTTGTATATCTTTATCTTAATTACTCATGACTTTGACTCATTTTTAAATCTCAATTTGACAACCCCAAATATTAGTACTGTATACAAACAAGAGGGATACGGGAAAATCATAGATTAGGTGGTAATACAAGCGAAAGTTGAAACCATCTCTTTTGAAGTTAACAAAATATTCAATAAATGGAGCTCCATATATATGAGGTTGCTGATATCTTTGATCCTCTTGCAGGTCAAATGGAGCTATGGGGTACCGTTATGCTTCTAGTGAAGAATGAAATGTCGACTAGTGTTGAGAAATAGTAACTGTTTCCTGTATGACAATGCAAATAAATGCTTCCATTTTTACTGTATCAGAGATTCTTTACACCACTCAAATCCAACAATGACGGGGCACAGATCAGTTGATAAGAGATATATATCACTTATATATTTTTTGTCAGGATCAATTTGGACCATACAGTGAACGAACAAGAATTACATAAATCCCGATATTTTAGATTTAACTCAAAGTTCTAACTAATAACAGCTACCAAATCAATCTTCGCTCTTTCTGTACTTAACTAATAACTCAAAGTTCTAACTAATAACATCTTGGGTAAACCTTGTCACCGGGGATAAGCCAAATAGACTTATATTGATGGTATCGTCTGGAATCCAGACTTACAAATTTTTTCTCCTACAGTTACTAACAACACATCACATAGCTTAAAATACTAGATTGCACCCATGAACTAGAAATAACCAATCTGAGAACATCAACGAACTCAAACTACTAGGAGTGTGAGATATACAACATTATATATGCATAAAAAGAGGTGTATCAGATTGACAACGTTAAACATGCTTATAAAGATTGGAACTTCAGCTTATACTGAAGCAAGGTGGCGGAGCCAGCCGTCTTTAGGGGGTTCGCCCGAACCCCCCTCCCCCCCTTGACGGAAAAATATACTATTTATACATGATTAAAATTATTTTTTATGTGGTTATAGTACGTGTTGAACCCCCATCGACGTAGTTTTCTTTGAATATTGAACCCCCTTACCTGAAATCCTGGCTCCGCCTCTGCTTACCGCCCTTTATTCTTACAAGTGGGAATAGGCTCAAATTCCTTGGGCAGCATCTCATCAGATAACCTAACATGGAACTCTTAACATACTACTTATCATCAACATTAATATCTCTTACGAATACCCATAAGAAAAACTTCTTTGATTGTATTTCAAACTCATCACAAATCTCTCAACAAACTCAGTATCTTTCTGATTTCATTTGCATAGTGAAAAAGATAATCTTTGAACTATAGATAATTACACAAGTGTTTTCTCTTTGGGAGAAAGACATTCCTTTTTCAGCAGCACACACTGGTTTTCAGCTCAGAACAAACAAACAAACAAACAATATATGATGAATTTTGCAATTTATACAAAGTTGGCACTCATTGTCACACCACAATTGACTCAAACTACTGGATAAGCAAAAGCGCAAAACTAATACAAACAGCATCAATGAACCCAACCTACAAGTATCATTGAATTTAGACATTATAAAGATTAGAACTTTGAGCAGAACAGAACAATATATATATGAATAATTTTGCAATTTATTCAAAGATCACACCACAATTGTCTCAAACTACTGGACAAGCAAAAGTGCAAAACAAAATATAAACCAACATTAACAACATCAATGAACCCAAACTACAAGTATTATTGAATTTAGACATTACAAAGATTAGAAATTTGACCTCATTGTCACAACACCATTCACTCAAACTACTGGATAAGAAAAGGTGCAAAACCAAAATATAAACCAACATCAATGAACCCAAGTACAATTATTATTGGATTTAGACATTATAAAGATTACAACTTTGACCTCATCAGATTGAAGCAAAGGGAGAATCTTGAGACCCCATATTCTTACAAGTGGGAATATTCTCAAATACCTCAGCGGGCAACTTTTCAGACAAAAACCCAACATGAAACTCAATCATATGAAACTGCTCATCAACATCAATCCCAGTTACAGGCACCCAAACAAACAATTTTTTAGCTTGTATCCCAGAGATATCAGAGACTTCCCCATAGCTCAATTTCCCTTTGATATCTTTTTGGTAGTAAACAAGTTGATTTGGAAACTCCACATAACATGGATGTGTAAGTTGGACAGTGAAAGAGCTGTCTTTTGGGGAAATAGTGTAGGATTCAACATTGTTTGGGAGAAGACCTTTTGGAAGTTTGAAAGTAGGAAGGAGATCATGGACATCAATTTCATTTGGAAGTGAAAGGTTGAAGAAGATGAAAAGGAAAGAGAAGAACAAGAATTGTGACAAGGCCATTGTAGAGGTAGAGTCAGGTAAGGGAATGATTTGAGATGGATGGCAGAGGAACATAATATAGAATTTTATTAGTCATTTCGTGTTACTTTTTTGAAATTTGTCTTCTCAAAGACTTCTTGATTAACTATAAATTGTTTCGTTAATGAAGATGAAGAAAATTAATGTAAATTATTATAATACTCCTGAACTATACCAAAAAAAAAAAAAAAACTAATTAAAAGTATAATTTTGATAAAATTACATTTTTAATTAGTTTTTTTAAGTTGAGGTGTGTGTCTTTCCGTTTTGGGTAGAGTTAGGGATATTTTCTCTGAATTATTGAAAGATGACATGACTTCATTTTGGATGGAGTAAGGACAAGAGATGTGAGAGGCCATTATTGAGGCAGACAGATAGAGAAGGTGAATTATTTGAGATGGGAGACAATGCAGCAGAATAAATAATGGGCAAAGTATTACTCTCCCCGTTTCATATTAATTGAATATGTTTTATTTAAAATGAGAAAATTTTAATTAATTCTACATTGATTCAGTAAGTTCTAAACTATTTTGAGACATATAGTACATATATTTTTAGTAAAATGACCAATTAATATAAGACAGAAAAATTAGAATGTCATTTTCTTGTACAGAGTATAAGTCGATTATAACATACATTGAATCAAAATCATCCAATAATTTCTTCTCATTTATTAGGTAGAAGTTGAGCGTCTTTTTCACATATATAATAAGCTTAAAAGTTACGTTCCAAGGGACATTATGATGTAGACATTCTATATTATTCTCTCTCTTAAAAAGTGTTAAACATACACAAATAACATAGCAACTCAAATAGTAGAAAGATGGGCAATGATAAAAAGCAAACACAACAACAACACATTAAAGTAGTACAAAACTTGGTAACATTACAACAGTGATTAGAGTTGAACATAACTAAAAGGGCTCTCTCCCTGTAATTGAAATCTACAACTAATACATTTGGCTGATAAAAGAATACACCTAAAGAGACATATAAATCAATTGCTGGCAGAAACACAGAGACTCTCCCCGATACACGAGACCGACCAAAATGTTAAAAGCAGAGGGAAGAAAGCAAAGGGAGAAGTTAAGCAAGGTAAAGTAAATCCTAAATCTGTTAGTAGGTAAGTATTCACCACCACCTGCCAAGATTTACACATCACCGTCGAGCCCTAACTATGTCACAGCAACCCAAAACCACCATTGCAGCGAAGACTTCAGAGTATGAAACATCGGAAACTTACAAAAAGGAGCGAAATAAGGAGTAGATACTAAAGTGAGTAGAGATATATCTGATACTGCAAAATTGAAACTATATCTGAATAGGCAAATTGGAGGCAAAAATGTGGCTGGTTAGTCCCAGGCACTAGTCACAGCACCACTATAGGGTGCAGGATATCCACCGGGTGCACCATAGCCTCTGCTCATATTGGCCCCACCGTAGTAGTCTGTGACCCCTCGATTGAAAGAGGAATCTTTTCGGAAATCACGGCCGCCAAAACGATTTCCACCACGACGATTTTTGCCGCCTCCATGTGTAGACCGAGCAGCATAGCGAGAGAGCCAAACAGGTACTTCTTGGTTTGCTTCTTGCATCAGATCAGCCAGTGCTCTTGCCACTGAAGAATTGTTCTCGTTAAAGAAGGCTGTTGCTAAACCTGATTTTCCTGCTCGCCCTGTTCTTCCAATACGGTGGACATAATCATCAATGTCATTTGGAATGTCAAAGTTGACAACATGAGCAACATGGGGTATATCAAGACCACGTGCTGCCACATCCGTAGCAACCAAGATTGGTGTATTACCACTTTTGAAGGATCTCAGAGCGTATTCTCTTTCCTGCCAGCAACGCACAGCAATAATTGATTAAGGGGAACAATGAAATGAAATCCCATTCAGAACAAGCTACTTGAAGGTGTAAAGATAGAAGTGCTGCCACATATCTTAAAGACTAATGATAGCTAAAAGCTATAATCAATTCACATTATCTGCATAATGCAGTTATAGAAAATCGGAAATTATTGTAGGAATTTGTCCACAACCACTTCAAAGAGAACTTCTAGGCTTTTGAGACTCTAGAGATCAAATGAAAGGAATAGTAGAAATTCCAAGTTCTTCCTGTGTTAAGAAATTGAGCATCTCAAATCTCAACTTTCAGCATATACTTCACTCTTCTAAGAAGCTTTTTCAAATAGACAAGAAAAGATAAAAGGAAAAATAAGTAGAACAGAAGTTCCGCATCCCCAATTTCTAGAACGCCTTACACTGCTAAACCCAGAGGATTGTACACTCCATTTTACACGGTATTTCATGGTTCAGATTTCAAAGAGAACACCAGGAGCTGGACCCATTTTAAGCCAGCCAAAAACACAAACCATGAAATTTAACTTGTACTCGATGATAAGAACACAGAAAAACCATAAGAAACTCAAGAAAAAGGACAGAAGCACATCATGTAAAATGGAGAATAAATAACCATATCAGAGCTATATGTCTCATAAGATTAACCAATCAGAATCACAGAGAAATCATCAATACCTGCTGAGTTCTATCGCCATGAATAGCAGTAGCAGGGAAACCGTTCATACAAAGCCAATGCTCCAATGAATCAGCTCCTTTTTTCGTCTCGACAAAAACAAGGGTAAGAGCTTGCTGATAATTAAAGACAATAGCCATTAGAATTTCAAACAACAATTTCTGGTAATTCAACTGAAGAGTAGCTAGGAAAAGGAAAATGCAATTGCTTCTAACAAGACTAATAGTAAAGACACACTCGGCGTCTCTTTGATCTGGTTGAACCTTTAACATAATACCATGCAATACCAGGAATGAAGCATCTTGTGAAAAATGATCATTTTAAGCAATAAATTTCTGATTTGACTTGTTCATTGATCTGTAGACTGTTCTACCTCCAACAACTCAACCTTTAGTCTTTATTGTTAGCATCACCATCAATAATCGATTAAATCACAAAATTACCACACCAGACAACATATTTAGTTTTTTGAGATTCGGTTCTTTGTTAAAGATACAGATAAGAGCTAATGTGATACGGATGTCAATCAAACAAGATACAGTTTCCTATTGTGAGAAACCCTATAAAGAAGAGGGCACACTTCAGAAGAACACAGGCAAGTACCTAATGGGCACTGTGAATACTTCTCCACCAACTAACAATAAAAAAGAAGGCTCAGAAAATATAGTTTCAGGAGAGAACATCAATTTTTTTGCTCATCCTATATAATAAACATCAACAATTAAGTCAAATGGAGTAACAGATGGCTAATACCTTGCCATGAGCACCATTTGCCCTCTGTGCATGAAGAAGATCCATCAAGTGGCTTCTCTTGTCAGTCTCCTGAACATATTCAACTCGCTGAACAATCAGATCAGTACTAGAGCCAACCCTTCCCACAGCCAAGAAGATATAGTTTGAAAGAAAATCCAATGCCAGTCTCTGCAAGATCAAAGCTGAAAACTTCTCACAAAAATGTATATTCACAGTTATCATTCCAATTAACTTCTTATGCTTTAATTGAGCAAAAATATAAGGGAAAAAACAACTGAAGAGAAAAAGAAAAACTCAGGTAAGCTCGAGAACAATGTAGTCCCCACCCTTTTCAATTTATACGCATATTTTGACTGGGTACGGATTTTCAGAAAGAAATGAAGACTTTTGAGACTTGTAGTCTAGAATATGTCATAACATTTTGTAGCTATAAGACTCTTGAAATTTGTGATCTTACACATAGTATAACATTTGTATGGCTATAAAAACTTGTCGTTAAGGGTAAAATGGGAAGTTCAAGTTAAATCATTTCCAAATTCAGAAAAGTGAAATTCTTTTCTGAACGGAGTGAGTAATAAATATGGAAGCAGCTAGATCAGTAACATGGGTGGGTGGGTGTGGGGTGGGGGTGTTCCAACTTTAAGTTCAAAAGTTTAAGTCAACAGGATGATGGAGAATGAAGTAAAATAGAATAAAAATAGAAAATATAGGTCGATGAACAGAGAATACACACAGAGCACTAACCTGAATCTCTCTGGGAAAAGTGGCACTGAATAGCATTGTCTGTCTTACACCAGGTGGAGGCATGTCCATTTGTTGCACAATTTTCCTTATTTGAGGTTCGAAACCCATATCAAGCATTCGATCTGCCTCATCTAGAGCCAAGTACCTTATCATCTGTAACGAGACTCTAGCTCTCTCAAGTAAATCAACTAACCGTCCAGGTGTTGCCACAAGAATATGCACTCCTCTCTCTAGCTCTCGAAGCTGTTAAGATACAACAATATCACGGCTCAAAAACATCTATAAGAGAACTGCTTTTAAATGGTAATAGACATTTCAATCTCCTTATTCGATGCATATGAAGTCTCACATAGTGCATGCATGAAAGCGTACAACAAACAATTTTTATATCCACTGATCTTGTAAAACACTCAATAGTTACCAGTATTGTCCATTACTATGTTGCTCAGATCCTCCAAAATCCGGTGGGATATGTGTTGGATCCTCAAAAAGTTATGCATTTTTGGAGGATGACACACGAGCACGGCAGCACTTTTAGGGAACCTGAACAACTCAGGTCCTTTGCATTAACTATGTAATTAGACCAGAAAGATTCACTTGCTGAAAGAGAATTCACTGACCAGGAAATGTGTATGGTTTATGCAACATAATTTTTTGAGAAAGATAAGGCAGGTTTTTAAGAATATGAAAAATGCAGGCAAGGTCAATCTTCAACTAAAGCAATGTTCCTCTTTTGCAAAAATAAGATATTTCATTGATAGCATGAGAACTTCAAGCAACCTAAACTCAGAGATGGTAAAATTGTGTTATGAGTGGCTATTCCTAATCAATGTATAAGTGTTTATCCCTAATCATTGTAAAAGTGGTATCTCCAGGACAGAGTAAACTTTGTTGCAAGTGTCGAAAACAAGATTTCCTTGTGATTTTCTTCCGATACTGAGTAAAGAAGATAACTTGTTGGTAACTGAGCAAGTATAGGGGCAGTAAAAGAGAAATGCACTTGCATGAAAATCCAATAACATGACAGGCCACAGAACAACGTCAGCTGAATAGATTAGATAAAGCACCATGCAAACAAGAGAAGAAATAGAACCTGTTGGTTTATGGGTGCACCACCATAAGCAACAACCACCCTGACACCCGTCTGATATGCAAATTTCTTAGCTTCATCATGAATCTGCAAGCCAATACACAAGTTCAACCCCGGACTTAAAAATCTTTTTGAAAGGAAAACATAAGCTTTATCTATTCTCCCCCACCCTTTTGAGTGCATAGATCAAGAGACCCCCATAAACTTACTTGGCATGAGAGCTCCCTTGTGGGAGAAAGAATAAGAGCCAGCGGAAATGCCACACGCGGACGAGGAGGTCTTGGAAATTGGCCCCTCATTATTCCACTAATGATGGGAAAGCAGAAAGCAGCTGTTTTTCCAGAACCAGTCTGAGCACAGGCCATCAAATCTCTACCAGCAAGTGCAATTGGTATAGCATGCCTTTGCACGGGGGTTGGTTTAACATACTTGCATCTCCTAATATTTTGGTTGACAGCTTCACCTAAATCAATCTCAAGAAAAGTGTTCACAGGAGGGGGTACATTTTCCCCACTTGTCTCCACAGGAATATCCTCGTATGCATCAAAGTTGATCCCAGAATTCTCTGTTTCAACAAAGCTTTCAACATCATCATCTACAAAGGGGTTAGCTTCCCGCTCCCTCCCACGATCCCAACCACCTGTTCTGTTATTCCAGCCACCACCACGGCCTCCTCCACCACTATAACCAGATCGGAAATCATTCCTTGGACCACTCCAACGATTTCCACCTACATTTGGGCCACCATAACCACTTTGTTCCTGACTGGATGCAGCAGGCCCAGCGTAGGAAGCCTGTGGAGGAGGATCCGTTGAAGTAGGCCTGTTCCTGAGATGTGGTGGAACATACGATGACTTGGGTCGAGCACCAGAAGCCAGATTATCGGCTGCAGAAACCGAATCAGCCCAGGATGTTGGCATAGCGGAAACACCTAGAAATCAAAACCTGATCAATCAATCACCTTTCTGCTAACCCAAAAAATGCAGTTAACCTTTTTTCAACAGGGATAGGTCAAAACCCTCAAATTCGAGCTTACTTCTCCTTTCTAGCACCAAGATTCCACAGAAAATCCAAAAATATAGTTCAACATCAAATCAACTCTCACACCTGATGAAATTACAAAACAAATTTTCTAAAAATCAGCACAGATATACAAATTCCACATGCAGGTCAACCACAATTCAAACACAAAAATGGAAATCTTTACAGATGATCAACCATGTAAACATGCAAATGCAACCCAACCCAACATAAGCTAAGAAAATGCAACCAATACTCAGCTTGTCAAAAACTAACAGATTACTACTGCCAAGTTCACACATCAAACCACATGGAATCCAAACAAAATGAAAGGATTTCTTCCTTTCAAAAAATTCTACCTTTAAGAGCATACACAAAAAATCATGCCAAAAAAAGAGTACATTTTAAGATCAATAAAAAAGGAAAAACAATGGAAAAATACAGCAAAAACAAAAAGATTGCAGATTAAATCCCATAAAACAACATACTAACTTAGATTTAAAAAAATTTCCCATCAAAAACAAGGGAAATGAAGCAAATTTGTGATCTTTTAAAAAACCCAAAAGCATAAATCAAGAATAATTACAGAATATGGACATAGAATTCATAAGCAAAACAAGAAATAGCTATACATACATAAAAAGGAGAAGGAAGGAAGGAAGGAAGAAACCCTAAGTTGTAGAAGAAGGAAGGGAAATGGGAAAAAGAAAATATCTTTAAAAGGGAAAAAATGGAGCAGCCTATATATGCTCTTTCTCTTTCTTTCTGTTTCACTTGTTTTTTGCGTCTCCGCTGATTCAACGTAAACTAGAAATGAAGGGGCATGACTGATACACCAATACCAAAATTACTTCAATTCACACTTCTCCGCACCTTGCGTTTACTTTCTTTACACTGCGTTTGGGATAAAATAGATAAATTCTACCCTTTCTTTTAGGTCATTTATTTATTAGTTAGTTCCGAATAACTTTCATATAAATGATGGCATAATTAATTTTGATATAACTTATTTTCAATTAAACGACCCTTTAGGGTTGGGTTGGTATGATATGACATGTGATCCCATGAGATTTGTTATCTTTATGTCACCAATCGGATAGAAATGATGGAATGAATAATTTTGGGACTAACTATAAAATATTCTTACATCTTATGATTAGATTATTATCCTTTATACTAAACGATTCCTAATAATTCTTCAACGTAGATGACGGAAATTAAAGATAATATTGGATAAGTGGGTTATTCTACAAGCGACTAATATATTTGTTGTAATAAAGTATTCTTGTATTTTATCAATAGATTATTAGTATTTTTTTATCCTTTATACTGAACGACTCCTACTAATACTCCAACGTAGAAAGCGGAATTAAAGATCACATAGGATAAGTGGGTATTTCTTCTGGCGTACTAATATGTTTGTTGTTGTTTTGTGAATTGGTTGATTATTAAAAAATAAATATATATCTTTATTTCAACTTAATTAGCGGATGTTATCTAACATTTACATTTTTGTATATTGCCTAGTGGATAATGTCCAATGATACAATATAAAGGATGCTTGCTTGCTTTTGTTTGATTGTGTAGGACAATATGATGTTTGTTTCGTTTCGTTTCCTTTTTGTTGGGATTCATGGAGCTGATAGCTTAGTTATTGTTCCCTTCGATGGTTGCTCAACGCGACCCCTTTACAATACAGGAAAAAACAGCACCTTCTTCAGTCACCCAAAAGTCAGTCAGAGTCACAAAGGGTACACTTATTCCTTCAGATTTCGACCACATAACAACAAGCAAGAGTACTCACTACCAATAAGCAGCAGGTATATTTATTTATTCACAAGAGTGAGATGCAAGCAAGCATCGTCATTATTATTCGCCACAGAAAGCAAACTTTAAAAGAAATCTAAAAGTAGTTGCTGCTGTAAAAGTTTTTCAGGAAATTAGAGATGCCCTGATCTTTATTTCCAAGGTCCTGCACAAGACCTTGGTTACCTACGACGTATTTGCCAACAAGATGGTGCCTCTGCTTTGAATGGTCGACGCAGTTCTTCAACTCTTCCATGCCCTTGAACAGCAGCATGTCAATTACCTATGCGATAGAGATTCATCACGATCAGGTTTATTGAAAAAGAAGATGCACCAAAATCATAAAGCAAGGGGCTAAGAAAATGAACTTCGCTCTGAAAGGTAGACAAATACCAAAGAGTGTGTATTAGACAATAACACTAAGTCGGACTGGCATCTTGATGACGCACCTTCAAATTCCCCAAGTTCGAGATTAAGGAGCCTTACTCTAACAACATAGCAACAAGAAGCTCATTTTATTTGTTCAGCAATTTCTTTCACTAAATCGAATCTTCTTTCTGCTCTACGTGTTCTTTTTTTTTTTGGGATAAAATGCCTCTACTTTTACAGTTTCTAAACATAAAAAGAGTATTCGACTGATGGTTTTAAGTGCCAACATCAATCAAGCCCATATTTGCATCTTTCTAAGTAGACTGAGATCTCATAACGCTGAACAATAGTAATTGGTCTCTCTGAATCCTACAAGCAATAAACTTGAAAAAGAAACCACCTTTAGAATTCATCAGCTACCAAAATTAATCTAATTCATCAAACCGAAAGGAATCTATAAAGATTTGTTTTACTGATTGAGCAAACCAAAATAAGAAACTTATGGAGACTCAAAAAGCTCAAATGCTATTTGGATCCAAATGAATAACCAGACAGTTCAAATTTGTTAGCTAGTTGTTAGAACCACTTAATTGACCAGACTATCAGTTTAAATTAGCAACTAATTATATCTCATATGTGAAATGAGTGAAAATCCAATACTTGGTGTTTTAAAACCAATAATTCAATTTGATTCAGTTCACAACAACACAACTATCTCGATTCCAGCACATAATACAATATACTCCTTCCTCAAACCCACCCTCGACCCTTGATAAAAGGGAAGCACACCGAGATTAATATTCTCCAAAAGAGACACTTTATTCTTAAATAAAGGTCAAAGCTTTCTCAAATCAAACAAAAATTAAGAAACTTTATCATCAGACTTAGACTTCACATATTTACGTTAACTCATCCTGATCATCGCATCTCCAACCCATTTACTTGCATAATCTTTTCTACCAAACAATTCTAATAGATCCCTTAACCGTTGCATAATCCAAAAGTAATTCAATTTCTAGCTCACTATCAGTCAAAAGTAAGTACCTTTATGAAATCAATCAGGTAAAGTCACCATTTTTTTTATAACCATGGTGTCTGGGGCAGCTTTCGCCCACCTTAACTAAACCTATGAGATACCTATCACCTCCCACCGGCAACAAGATATCAACTAACTCTAACCACCACGGTAGGACAGACGGCAAGAATCACCTAGTGTTTTCGTGTAAAGTTGCCATTTTTACACTAACAATTACCAAGAAGTTAACATTTTGTGCATCCAAAGTTGTAGCCTAGTGGTCCCACGTTCAATCCCAGCGGAGACAAAAAACACAATTGATTTCTTCCCATCAATCCTAGCCTTGAGGCCCTTGACAGACAGATTTAGAGTAACATAGGTACTTGTTGCTGGTGCTGGTGGGAGGTAACACTAAGGGGTTGTTTGGTTGGAAAACAAGTTATCCCGGGATTAGTTATCCCACCCTCAAGGAGGGATATGAAAAACACTACAATCTCGGGATAATAATCACGGGATGAGTCATCCCATTTTGTCCGACCAAACATGAGATAAGCTCCACTTTTAAATTAATCCGACATTAATTATACTTATCTCTACTACCAAACAACCCCTAACAGCTATCTCGTGGAATTAGTCACACAAACTGGCCCACACGCCACAGTTATCATACAAAGAAAAGAAATGAACATTTTCTCTAATTTGAATGTTCATAGTAAAAACAATTAACAATAATAATATAGATAATTAGCAAACAATGTTAATTGATTAATTCAGCTAAATGGGGTTAAGGAAAAGAGTACCTTAGGATTAGTAACGTTGGAATTTTTGCGAACTTCAGAAGCAACAGCAGAGCGAAGTTGAGAAGGGGTAACAACATCGTATAAGTTGTAAATATCCATAATTTCAGGGATTGATCTGCAACACATCCTAAAGAATTCTAACGTCCTTTTCTTAGCTTCTGATAAACTAGTCGAGTTTGGTGGGACCCTCATGCTCCTCGCCATTTGCGCCATTTTTGCGAAGCTTTTTTTTTTGTTTGTTTTGCTCTACAATGGAGAAAGAAAGAGAAAGAAGTTTCAAGAAGAAAGGTATTTGATATCATTACCAAGAAAGTGGGGGGTATATAATGCAAAGTTATTTGGTTTACCGAAAGACTGTTTTGCAATTAAGATAAAAATGGATGAGATGTCAATTTTACATCCAAATCGGTTTCGTTGAATTAGGGGTGTCAAGTGGGTCGGGCCGGGTGATCCAGCCCTCGTAACTAATTCGGTCCGGTTTGATTCGGCTCGATAAGTCCTAGGGCTTTAGGGTTTTGAGTTTCGGGCCGGTTATTTTTTAAAATGGGTTCGATTAACCCGGTTCGAACCAAGCTCGATTCATGCCCGCCGGTTAACTGACCCAGCCTGGCCCGGATAAATTTAAAAAAAAAAAAAGTGAGATTTGGGCTTTTGAGCCAACGGCTAGTTTGCGCCCATTTATTAAAAAAAAAAAAATTAAAAAATATTTTTTAATCCCAAAAAAAAATCTATAAATACCCTAGAACTTCAAATCATTTTTCACACGATTTTTGACTCTCTCAAATCTCATTCTCTCTCAAATCTCAATTCTCAATTCTCAAATATTCAATATATTTAATTTCTTAAAGTGTCCACTTTAATCTTTTTATTTTTCGTTTACAAAGTACGAACGGAAGTTTCTAAAGTCCCAATCTTCGGATACTTCCAAAATTTTGTATTGTCGTTCTATCTCTTACATTTAATTTTTATTTATTGTATTAATTGTTTAATATTTAATTTTATTATATTTGTGTATTTTGAATATTTTTAGTTTAATTTAATTTATATTATGGATAAATTGAGAAACCTCGCTATAAAAGGTGTTAAAATTTTTTGTCCCGAAAGCGGTAGTGATTGTAAAAAGTGAATTACTAGCGGTAGAGTTAGTTCAAGTAGTAGATATACTCGTGTGTCTTCGCCTCCGATACCGCTTAATACACCTTTTGAGGAAGAAATAGGTGTAGGTGCTCACGATATGGATTATGTAGAAGCTCAGGAAAATTACGGTATAGAAGAAGAAAATGAAGTAGATGCGGTTAATTTAGACGAAGATAATGAAAATATTGTTGAGACACCCGCAGTAAGAGATGCTAACATTAGATCTGAATCGGTTAATCTCCCTTCCCGTTCTCCCAGTGCCCCAAAACCTCGTAAAAGAACTAGTATTGCATGGCAATTTTTTGAACGTATATCAGATATTGAGGTGCAATGCAATATTTGTCAACAAATATATAAGCATAGAAGTGAAGGCAAGCAAGGGGGTACGGGTACGTTAATGAGACATGTAGCTGAAGATTACAAAAGAGAGTTAAATATTGTAAAAGGAGGTGGGGATGTTGGTGGGTCAACGCAAACTAGAATGGACCCAGCAACCGATCATGTAGCAAAAAAGTATAATAAATTGAGGGATCGGAAAGAAATAGCTAAAACGGTAGCTGTGGGTTGTTTGCCTTCTAATTTTCCTTCTTCTGATACCTTTACTCGTTATATACAAGCAATTTATAATCCTATGTTTAACGGTATTCCTAGAACTACTTGTCGGTCTGATATTTTTAAACTTCATTAACAGTATTGTTTTTATTTATCAACATTGTTAAAAAATATTCAATATAGATTGTCCCTAACTTCTGATCATGGTCGTTCTGTAAATAAAAATGATTATTTAACCGTTACTTGTCATTGGATGGATAGTAATTTCGTGATGCAAAAATGTATTCTTACTTTTTTATATGATGAAGATTGTAAACATACTGGATAATTTATTGCTGATGCTATTGTTAAAATTATCGGATATTATGGTATCGAAAATAAAATTTTATGTGTTGCTTTTGATAATGCTTCTAACAACAACACTGCTATAAAAAAATTAAAATCTACGTTATCCCCGCCCTTGCCTGAAATTTTTCATATTAAGTGTGCATGTCATATATTTAATTTAATTGTAAAAGATGATCTTGAGTTTTTTGAGTTTTATATTGAAAAAATTCGCCTTGCTGTTGGTTTTATTCAAGGAAATAATCGTAGATCGAGAATTAGAGAATTTAAAGTTAAATGGCAAGAAAATGGACTTACACCGATTTTGATGCCTGAGGAAATTGATACTAGATGGAATTCTACGTATGAATTTTTAAAAACTTGTTATAGATATAGAATTCCTGTTATACTAGCTTTTAACCAACATTGCGGTTCATTTGCTGATTCTGCTGATTGCATGCTACATAATTCTGATTGGGTTGTAATTAATGATCTTGTTAAGTTTTTAGAAAAATTTTATGTAGCTACGATTGAATTTTCCGGTGCTTATTATCCTACTGTTTGTAATATTTTGGCATATATAGCCGATATTTCTGGTTTGCTCAAAGAATATAAAAATAAAGAAGGTTATAAAGAAGTTATTGGCGCCATGTTTACGAAATTTAAAAAAAAAAAATTCTCGATTCCCCTATTTACTTGGTTGGTGATATGCTAAATTCGTGCATGCAATATAATAATATGTGTCACTTTAGTACTCTTATTTATACTAACTTGAAAATAAATACTAACCATGATTCTGAACAAGTACAACCTGATTTGTGGACGGCTACGGCTGATGCAAATGATTACATAGAAAAATTATATAATCACTATGTTGATTTATTTGATTTAGCCGTACCTACAAATATCACTCCAACTGTCTCTCCTCCTCTTCCCGAAGAGCCATCATCTTCTAAAAGGTCGGCACATAGTTGTTTTTCTGATTCGTTTTATGATTTAAATTGTTGGAACAGTGTTGATGAGAGAACTTACACATCAACTTATCGGGAAGAGCTAAAATATTATCCTTGGACGGCACCAGAGGATCGCAGACGACGGATTAACACGTTGGATTAGTGGAGGAGTAATGAAACATAATATCCTGTGCTTTCAAGATTAGCTAGAGATATCTTGAATGTTATAATGTCAACCGTTGCATCAGAGAGCGCCTTTAGTCAGGGACGACAGCAGCTTGGAGACAACCGACACTCATTGGGAAGCAATGCAATGAATGTTCTAGTTTGCCTCAGAGATTGGATTGGAGCGGAAAGAAAAAACCAAGGAATGGAACCGGAGCCGAGCGACGAGCTGAAACTTGAAGAAATTATGACTTCACGGGAGAACTCAGCAGAATCAAGTCCAATGCATGGTTTTGTGTCACACCCCAAATCCCATTGGAGCGGACTGGCACCCGTAGCCGAGGAGGCCCGGGAGAACCCGTTCATAACCTATACTTTCACATTTACATTACTTATGAAAATTAGAAATTTGGGCAGCACTTCATTGTAAATAGAAGAAAACAGTACCTGTATCAACCCAGCAGACACGCATAAATATATATATGAACAGTAATTGGCCGTCAGAGCCATCACGTCTATCAACCAAACACTCCTATGGCTGTACAATATGTCTACAAAAGCCTCTACATAGATACACAACTGAGTTGGGGTCAGGACGAACTCCCGCCCACAAAAGACTTTTATACAAATACCAAAGGTACATATAGAGACGACTTGGGATGCCCCGAAACAACTGGAGCTCACCACTAACAATAGAATGTCCTGGCTCTTACTGCGGAGGTGTACGACCTGAAGTACCTGTTCCTGCAGGCATGAATGCAGGTCCCCCGTGAGGGACGTCAGTACGGAAATATGTACTGAGTATGTAAGGCAGGGAGTATCAACATGAGATACAAAAGATCAACAGAACCCAGATACCAGTGAATAAACAGTATGAGCAGACCACACTTAAAAGAACTGATGGAATACCTGCACATTACTTTCATATCATTACTTCCCGTAATCCTTATCAATACATAACATATGTCATACAATGGCCAACTGATCAGTGGTACTAATACAATACATCAGGGACCACCCCTGGAATAGCATATATATACATAATCTTTATAATACAATGGCCAACTGATCAGTGGTACTAATACAATACATCAGGGACCACCCCTGGAATAGCATATATATATACATAATCTTTATAATACAATGGTCAACTGATCAGTGGTACTAATACAATACATCAGGGACCACCCCTGGAATAGCATATATATACATAATCTTTATAATACAATGGCCAACTAATCAGTGGTACTAATATAATACATCATATCATCAATTTAAAATATAGACATTACATTTCTTAATTCAATTAATCTTTGAGATTGGTTACTTTGTGGTCACACTTTATGGAACTTGAAACCATGATACTTCAATAGGAAAAACATGTAAATAGGTAATCAATATCATGAAAATGGAGTAGAGAATCATGGATACCTCATTAAACCATTTCGGAGTCAACAATAGTATATGGGTATTTTTTTTGACTAGCCGGACATCTTAAAAGTGAAAACAAGTTCAATTGGTAGTGTCGAAGATCATATGATGTTATTATGTGTCATGTGTCGTAGGACAATGTTGGAAGCCTACTTGAGAGTGCCATGGGTCATTATTCATGCCAAAGAGTAGATAGAGTATGTCTTACATACCTTGATATAACCACTTCAATACAAGTCCAACTTGACTTCCCGTACTCTTCGAACACTTATCTACAATAAGTCATTTGTGGCAAACTAGCATTAGCAACCAAACCTTACCATTTAGGTATTAACTTCACCAATTAACGTCTAGGAAGTAATCCTTTAGCTCATCAATAAGAGTACTACATACATCCTCTTATACTCTTATTACATTCACATATCATGAATTTTCATGAAATATCCCTCAACATCACTCTTAGCCTTTATTTCCCTTCTTAAAACCATCCAATACCAACATGATCACTAGGCATACATAACCACTAATATAATGATATATCACCACAATTCATCCTTCATAATCCAATACAGTAACTTCCATAATTTACTACTAACAATTTATACACAACCAGTCATAACTATGTTTCTAGTTATCTTCCAACATCAAGACAATATTCATAATCCTTTATCAATACTTATTCATGGATAAGAATCAAGAATAAACAATATTCATACCTTAACAATGGACTCTTGTATTTAGAATCCTCCTTACATAACCATGGGGTGCTTCTCGAAGCTTTCGAGATGGTGAACACAACTACGGAACCAATTTGAATTTTCTACGGTTGAATCTTGAGTTATTTGGGATTTTGTTTGAAACCCTAAAGGGTATTCTTGAGAGAAAATTAGAGAAAAGGGGTATATTTTGCTGAATTTGGAGCTGAATCAGATGTTATAGACGAATTAGGGGTGAGGTGAAATGACTAAAATGCCCCTAAGAAAACAAGAAAAGTCGAAACTATCCCTCAGTTGACAAACTGACAGGTTGAAGTAAAACGGATATAACTCCTTACTTAGATGTTGGATTTGGATGAAACCAGTTACAGTGGAAAGGGGACTCAAAGCTCTTTCGTTTGATATATTATAGCTAACACATTTCATTATATACAGGAAGTTATGATCGTTTGAAGTTGACCCTGAAATGCTGAAAAAAACTGGGCAACAGGCTATGCGTTTTGCTACTGTTTTGAAATCCAAACGCAGCCTTATGCATTCTGAAAAATTCCAAAACTTATCCGAGATGTACTATGAGATTGTCTGATCGTAACGCAACTTTAAAATCTAAAAATGAAGGTCGAGAAGGTCGAGAAGTTGTATCCCGAAGGTTGTCAGCTAAAATGACTCTAAGTTACACTTAGAAAAATTTTCAAGTTTTTAAGTCTAAGAGCACTCTATTAAAGGCTAATCAATGCACGACTTTTACAGGGTGTTACATTTTGCCCCCGTTAACTTCGACTATCCTATGCAAGTTCCCATTAATATTAACATGAATGAGTTGGAAAAAATGATGCATAATTTATAGATTTTTCATTCATGTAAATTATAAATTTTGGATAATTTTGCAATCAATAAAATTCCCCAAATTCATTCACTCCTTAGTCCTTGCTTTTTATTTTTTTTCATTTAACGATTTAAATTTTTAAATTGAATTTCTAGTTTTCTACTTTAAATTAAAAACTTACTTCTAATATATTATTAATTTACTACCAAATATTATTAATTTATTATATTAAGTAGCATATGTTTTGTATATTTGTGCATATATTTTCTATAGAAGTGTATATTTAATGTATACATGTGTATATGTTTTATAAATTAGTATATAAGTATATCTATATATATTGTAATGTATATATAATGTAGTATATTTTATACGTAGTAGTATATATACATTGAATAATGCGTATACATAGAATAGAGTGTATCTATGTGAATAGATCTTCTATAGACGTGTATATTTAATGTATACATGTGTATATGTTTTATAAATTAGTATATAACTATACAAATATATATTGTAATGTATATATATTATCGTATATTTCATTTAAAGTATTACGTATACATAGAATAGAGTGTATATATGTGAATAGATCTTCTATAGACGTGTATGTTTAACGTATACATGTGTATGTATTTTATAAATTAGTATATAACTATACAAATATATATTGCAATGTATATATATTGTAGTATATCTCTTTTAAAGTATTACATATACATAGAATAGAGTGTATATATGTGAATAGATCTTCTATAGACCTGTATATTTAACGTATACATGTGTATATATTTTATAAATTAGTATAGAACTATACAAATATATATTGTAATGTATATATATTGTAGTATATCTCATTTAAAGTATTACATATACATAGAATAGAGTGTATATATGTGAATAGATCTTCTATAGACGTGTATATTTAATGTATACATGTGTATATGTTTTATAAATTAGTATATAACTATACAAATATATATTGTAATGTATATATATTGTAGTATATCTCATTTAAAGTATTACATATACATAGATTAGAGTGTATATATGTGAATAGATCTTCTATAGACGTGTATATTTAACGTATACATTTGTATATGTTTTATAAATTAGTATATAACTATACTAATATATACTGTAATGTATATATATTATAGTATATTTCATTTAAAGTATTACATATACATAGATTAGAGTGTATATATGTGAATAGATCTTCTATAGACCTGTATATTTAACATATACATGTGTATATATATATAATTATATATATATATATATAATTATATATATATATATATATTGTAGTGTATTTTATTTAAACTTTAAAGTTTAAAGTAGTACATATATATTTGGATGGTGCGTATATATGTGTAATTATGTATATGTGTATATATTTTTTAAATTCTAATGTAGTATATACTATATATATAGTGTATATATATTGTTTAACGTATTTATAATGTATATAGGTGGGTATATATAATGTATATTGAAAAAAAGTTTTTTTTTTTTTTAATATTTTTGACCTGTTTTTTAATCAGGTTTGACCGGGTTGGATTAAGTGGGCCGGGTTAGGATGGTTTTTGATTTTTTTATTATTGGGCCTGGCCCGGCCCACTTAGACCCCAACCCGGACCCGAATCGGCCCTCAACCCGGTTAAATAACACGGACCGATTTTGAGTTGGCCTGGCCCAACCCACTTGACAGTTATACGTTGAATGCATCTTACTAATGAGTTTCCTCACTTTTTTTTTAATTAAGTATTATATATATGAAAATATGATTTTTTTTTTCTTTTTAATGGTAATTCATAGTTTAATTAGCGTGCTATTCCATTTTTTTGTTTTGTGAAACAAATCATACTAAATATATTGAAATTCTAAATTTAACTGTTATAAAAAATAATAAAATATTCATTAAAATCATACAAGTGAGGTCTAAGTGCGTAAAGTGTATAGAAATTTTATTACTATCTCAAGGAGATAGGGAGGTTGTTTCGAAATACCCTTGACTTAAGTGTAGCACATTATAAATCGAAGTATTATTATTTTATATAATCATTTGATACTCCACTTTAAATAGTTGAATTATTATTGTCTATCTGGTCACGTGATATGAAATTATTTGAGATGAAATTAAAGTTTTGTTTAGACATGCAATTTAAATTTCTTAAGTCACATTATTTTTTAAGTAAAAGTGCTTATTTCTTAGGTGTTTGGCTAAACTTTTGAAAAAAAAAATAGACATTTTTGAAAAGTAAGAACAACATTTTTTCATAAGTTAAAAAATAACTTTTTCTTAAAAGCATTTTTAAAAAAAATACTTTTGAAAAAAATACACTTAAAAGCACTTTTAAAAAAATTGACCAAATACTAATTACATTTCAAAAATGTTTTTTAAATTTATTAACCAAACATAAATTATTTCTCACCAAAAGTAACTTTTTTCCCAAAGCACTTTTTAAACAACCTTTTTTCAAAATAAGCTAATTTTATAAACTTGATCAACGGTCATTAATCAGGTCTAGCTAGTAGGTAGGGCCCTCTTTTAACTTAAAGGGGTTGTTTGGCTGAGAAAGAGTTATTCTAAAACAGTTAATCCCAGGATTAGTTATCCCATCATATAATGGGATAACTTATATCATTACTATGGTGCAAATAGTGAAACTAAATAATCTTGGACTAACCTCTAACCAAACACGAAATAAAATAATCTCACATTTTATCCCGGTATTACTATATCTTAACCAAACCATCCCTAAAGGGTTATTGAGAATAGTTTCAAACTTCGCTGCAACATCAAGCAAGCGTTTGTAGTCCAACGGTTAGGATAATTGCCTTCCAAGCAATAGACCCGGGTTCGACTCCCGGCAGACGCATTCATGCATGCACTACTTTTTATTAATTTTATGTTTACCAATTTTTCATTTATAGTCACGTTGGTAACTTGAAACTTAAGCTACACATGCATTTTATTACATTTTTCTCTAATTAGTTATAGTTGGTTCAGGTTATATTTTTATGTATCTATTATAGATGTTGAACCCTCTTCGACTAATCCATATATTTACTTCTGAACCTCCTTAAAGAAAGATCTGGCTCCACCACTGGATAGATGTATTAAAATGTTCGTCAAATATCTACAAATATTAATTTCATTGTGAACCTAACCATCATCAATAACAACATATGAACTTTTTAGGTATTGTATAGTTATATATATACTCTGATCATCTCTTTCGTTTTAGCAGTTACATTATTTGCTTTCTTCTGTTTCTAACCTCTTCTTCATTCAAAGGCGGAGCCAGGTAGGATCGAGGGGTTCACTTCATTCAAATCTCTTTCAGCAGAAAATTACACTATTTGTATATAGATAAAATTATGTTTTATGTATATATAATAGACGTTGAACTCTTTTGACTTCTTCGTATGTTTACTTCTTCACATTCTGAACTCCTTGTTCGGTTGCCATGTCACCATCAACGTCGTGACTTCATGCTAGGATTGGTATGGAAAGTGAAACGTTTACTTATAATAACCAGCCCTATCAATTAATGAATTGTCTTGGTAATTTCCCTTTTTTTTTTCCCCATTATTACTATTTCATCTTCGTTAATTTCTTCCCTCCATGCTATCTATGAAAATAAAAATTCCTCCTTTATTTTTGGGCGTTGATGTCTTTATACCAAAGTAGAATAATTACTTTTATTAGGAACGTTACAGCTAGCTTGGAATTAATAGTTCCAAAATTCATGCATGTGGTCCATCATAACTGATTAAGATTATTTTTTATGTAAATATATAGTAAATACGTGAAAATTCTAGCTGTCACTGATTATGGTGCATAATACTTAATGCAACTAATTCTTTCATTACCGAAAAAAATGATGAAAAAGATGAGTTGTAGATATGTCGTACAACAATAATAAATCCAGTGTAATCTACGAAACTAATGAATTCTAAAATAATTGAACAAAATAAAGAAAAACACGAATAGACGACATATTATTTAGGCCTTTAATTAGTTTCCACAAATTTATCCCAAGGAATATTAAACACACTTAAATTTAATACAAGAAACAAAATAGTTTTACATGAGAAAGATGCGCATGCAATATAAAAATACATTATTGTATTCATTTCTAATTGATTTTAGCAAAATCAATAGTGTTTTTTCCATCATGAGTTTTTCTAAAGAAATGCTTCACATAATCTGAGTAAAGGACTTGTCTCCAACACATCGGCCAGTGAGGGTTAACAAAAATAGGCATAGAAATCCTATTATTGTTACCATTCGCTATAACGCGATGCTCAATGTTCTTGTATTGTCCATTGCTCATTATTTGAAGCGCATCGCCAATGTTAATTACCAAAGCCCCCTCGATTGGTGACACGTGGAGTCCTCCAATATTATCTTGAAGAAGTATTGTTAACGTTGAGACATCAGAGTGACGACCAACACCAATGGTTAATTCAGGATTAGGACATTTTGGATAGTAATTAAAATTAATCCTCTTTGATCCCATTAGAAGTCATTCTTTTGTTTGGTCTATGGATTTTATGTTTAGTCCTTTCATAAGTGCCTCTAATAACTTCTTGATCACAATTTCTGAATTTCTCAACAAATCCAATGCTTCATCCCTGAAATAATTAAGTAAAAAAAAATTTTAATTAAAAAAAAACCATGAAGTATATTTATTTGCAGGACATAATTAGTACGATTTAATTTTTGTATCTGTTATAAAGGGAAAGACATGAAGTGTTTCCCTGTTGTAATGGTGGAGGCTTTCAGTTTACACTGTCAGCGTATGTAACTTAAATTAGAAAATAATAAATAGATTTTTTTTTTGGGTGGGTGGTGGGGATGAATTAATATTGCGAACCTTAGAGCAGAAGGCCAAAGAGAAGCAGCTTCGTCATTAGAAACGTAAAAAAGGCTCAAATAATCTTTCCATTCCAAAGCTTTTTCAGCTTTAGGAGTAAAACGTGTACCATATCTTACGTTATTAGTCGATGAATTTTCCTTGGAATGCTTACTCTTCTCCTCCGTGGGCTGTTTAAAAAACCTATACGTGGCTTCCTTAACGGATTCAAGAACTTGAAGAGAAATATCGTGATTTATTATCTGGAAAAAAAAACATTTCTCAGCTGCGTTACATGTTTTTTCAACAATGATATTGTTGTCAATGTTCCAATTGGACATGTCAATTACTGGAATTTGATCATCAAGAATTGTAGGGGTAGTTGTAATTGATCTCTCTTTAATTGGCTGAATATATTGTTTAGGTATTTTTTGAATGCCCATTTCTGAAAGACCCTTTACTCCATGCCCTTCATTTACTACAAAATCAGTGATATTTGAAAGATCAATTGAGGATTTAGTAGGCATTATATTTTTGAGTTATTAAAATAAAGTAATTAAGGGAAAAAATAATAATAAAGGAGAATGAAGAAATTAAAAGTTTGATGATTTATTTGTTTGTGAGAATATGGTGCAGTATTTATAGGCAATTGAAGTAGAAAAATGAAAGTCATAAATTATTTGTTCGTTAACTCACTGTGGAAAAAAGAAAATGAAGTGATTGGTGCATGCATTGTGTAAATATTTTTTTGTTAATTAAAATGTTTTTTTTTTTTTTTTTTTGTTCAATAATTAATTGTTCTTTTTGTGTAATAACGAGGGAAACGTTTTTTTCTTATTCCGTTTGAAGTTTCAAACTTTGCTTTTCCACATGTCGTAAGCAGAAAAATATGTCTTTTTTTTTTTTTCAAACGATAGTTATATTTGTACACACACTGATAGCAACAGTAGTTGCCCTAGTATTGCAAGTATATATTTACATTCTGCTAAGTAAAACTATGAATATTATACAATATTGGCATCTGAGTAGACGCCACTATCCTAACGTTCCAATGCGATAAACCTCCGCTCTTGTCAACCTGCAAAATATCCACAATGGGTGCTGGAATTCCCACGTTACAGTAGTAATAGTAGTAGAAGTATCTAGTCTCACCAGTGCGTCTGTCAACTTGTTTTGCTCCCTGTAAATGTACTTAATTTATTAGATGTGAATTGTTCAGCCTACACATCAGCCATGTGCAGTCAAAAAGTAAAGGCGAACTATCATAGATAACTTATTTAAAAGTTCCACAACTTAGCAGCAATTCACATTAATCTCCAAATTTATATAACAATATTGAATGACTAGTAAAATTCGAAGCGTATAATCTGAAATTTTGCCTCTAAAGGAGCTTTGAGTACAAACCCTAGTGACAAAATATGTGCTTATCCTTGTATAAGCACAATTGTGGATCTAATTTAAATATAAATATTTCGTTCAAATTAATTAATTAGTAATCTTAGAGGTAGGGATGTACATAGGTCGGGTTGGTTCGATTTTTCATTAAAATATAACCAAACCAACAATGTCGGTTTTCTAAATCTATAAACCAAATCAAACCAATATACAATCGGTTTTTATATTTCCGTTTTAATCGGGTTTTTTCGTTTTTTTCAGTTTTTCAATTTTTTTCTCGGTTTTTTTACAATTATAATATGATTGAAGAAAAAATTAAATGTTTTCACTAAAAAGATTAAAAAAAGAAAACAATGGACATAGAGTAGTTTTAATTAAAATTAAGTTGGCAAATTACTAAGACGTTTAAACTACTCAAAGTAATATTATGTGGATAGTCAGTGATTCAATTTGTAAGTCACTAGTCACAATAACTTGTTTGAAAGTTTCCTTCACATAAACAACAACAACAACAAACCCAGTGTATTCACACATAGTGAGGTCTGGGAGAATAAGATGTACGCAGTCCATACCTCTACCTCTAAAGAAGTAGAAAGGTTGTTTCCGATAGACCTCCGGCTCGAGACACGGAATACTAAACAAATTCATAGTAAAACATGGAACAAGATGGCATAACATAAATACGACACCCACAAGTAATAGAATGTGAGCATAAAGAAGAATGAAGAATTGGAGACAACTTATTAAAAATTTAACTCCATAAAATAATTAACTATAAGATAATTCCACAAGAAAAAAGAGAAACAAACCTAAATCAAAACTTGACGAATGAGGAGAATGATAAAACTAAGATGAGGAAATAATGAGAACTCTCTAAAAACTTGGAAAGTAAAATATAAAGTGAAGCAATTGAAGAGTTATAGGTTTTTATATTAATATTGGGTTTTGTATTAATCTGTTACTAATGGATAAATATTAGGGAAAAGAACAGCAATAGCACCTAAAACTAAAATAATATCATAAAAATATCACTCAAAATTAAATACCCTATAAATAGCCACAAAGTAATTTCACTAGCTAACATTCACTGTCATACGCTTAAACATAATCGAAAATATCGTTAAAGTAACTTTCTCTTTCTTTCTTTTCTTTTCATTCACAATTTCCTTTCCATTCAAACTCCAAAACCTCCATTCTTTTACTTTTTTCGATACTTCAATTAATCTTTCTTATTTCATAAATTTTGTATAAAATCTACATTCAATTTGCTCAAAATTGATACAAAATAATGGCTTCAACTTCAGTTTTAGTTTCAATAATGATAAAATACGAGTCAGTGGATATCTGATGTTGAATTTAAGTGTATCAATGTGGTATAAAAGAGTATCAACTGAGTATAGGGATTGCATGTGCATGCAAACAATTTCCTCTCCCTTTCTAAAAAGTATATCAATGTAGGATAAAAGTGTATCAATGTGACATAAAAATGTATTAAATGGGTATAAAGACTGTATATGCATCCATAGGTTCCCCTTCTCTTTTTTTTTTTTTAAAAAATGTATCAATGTGGTATAAAAGTGTATCAAACTAGTATAAAAGAGTATCAATTGGGTATAGAGACTGTATGTGCATGCAAAGGTTCCCCTTCTCTTTTAAAAAATGTGTATCAATCTGGTATAAAAGAATATCTATTGACATATTCTTTTTTTTTTTTTATCTTTATATGCATCAAAACATCTCTGACTCACAGTGATTGAGTCAGCCTCTAAGAAGAACATCTCCGACTCACCGTGATTGAATCAGCCTCTGAGAAGAATATGGACCAAGACATGGCTTTTCTCTTACCTTGAGACCTCATTATTTTATTTTTTTCTTCTTCAAGTTTAAAGAACTATGACATTGCTTCAAGTTAAAGCGGTCAATTTTTTTCTTCTTCAAGTTTAAAGAACTATGACATTGCTTCAAGTACAAACCTGTATGTAATGATTTTGTAAAATAATCATCATTAACAACAAATTTGAGGTCAAAATTGACCGTTTTACCCCTTAATTTTAACTTTCCTTTATTTCCTATTTTTTGCTTCATGTCCATAGTTTTCAATGCTCCAATGTAAGAAACAACAAATCAATTTTTGATATTGATCGATGCATAATAGAGGAGAAAAAAAGAAGATTTGAGAAAGTATATTTAGAAAAGAAAAGTGATTTAAGAGTAACAACTATAAATAACATTTAATTTCCTTAATTGTGTAAGGAGAGTGGTTTTGGGCTAAGTGGCTAAAAAAATAAAATAAATTGGGCCGACTGACTCCAATTGTCCATATTTTCATAGTGTGGGCCATTTCTTTTTAAAATGGTCAGTTCATGTCTTTTTTCCTAAATATTATAACTAAAGGCCCAAGAATATATATCTATTTTCTGAATATAAGAAAATTATAAAAGTAATTAGAAAGTAGATTATAAGTAATATTTTTTTAAGTATAAAAAGTTAAAATTATATATGTATTACGTCGGTTCGATTTTATTTTATTTTTGCTAATACCAAACCAAACCAAGAATAATCGTTTTTTTTTTAACACCAAACCAATCAAACCAAACCATAAATCATTTTTTTCCTCGGTTTGGTTTGATTTATCGATTCAATTTGATTTAACGGTTCGATTTGTATACCCCTACTTAGAGGTGTATGAATATTTAATTGGTTGACCCAAAGAGACCAAAGCAGTATTACTGAAAAAAAAATCTCCAAGAAATTAATAAAATAAAGATATTAAAGTTTAACCGAAATCTAATACAAACTGAGAGATAATAGAAAAAAAAAAAAAAAAGTTTACGCGTACGAGGTATCAAAATTCAATGCGTGTTGAATAACATTTTATTTCCACACGAGTTGCTTCTATGGTGTCAAATCCAACCTAATCTTATTTTGTTTTTTCTTGGCTACCAGCTATGATTTTTTGCACTTTAAAAAAATATAAAGAAAAATCAGTTACACTTGAGAGTGATGTGAATATTCCATTAAATTTGGGATTTAAAAATACTTCCTCCATTTCATTTTATTTTTATGTGTCGTCATTTAATCGAATACAAAATTTAAGAAATAAGAAAAGACTTGATTATATTTATCAAATTGTTCTTTTATAAAAAAATGTGCTACTATTTTTTTTTAATTAAGTGAGACCAATAAAGGTAAAAGTGGAATTGTACCTTTAAATAGTTATCAAATAAGAAAAGATAACATTCTTTTTGGAATGGACTAAAAAGGAAATAATGACACATAAAATGGGATGGAGAGAGTATAAAAAGCAAGTCTATTAAATAAAATCGACGATATTTTGTTATCTAATTTTATACAAAGGACAAGTTAAGGAAAAAGTTTGAAAATTTTCCACATTGTATATATGGCTGAAAAATTGTTAAAGATTGAATAATTGTTGTTTTCCACATTGTATATATGGTTGAATGTTTCTTAAAATTCTACACGGCATGATGGAAGTAAACAGGTCGTCCACTCTGATGACGTGTTTTAAAATTGATTGGGTCTAGGCCTAGAGCAGACAATATCACCAGTGGATTGGACCGTCACAAATGGTATCAGAGTCACTCCTATGTCAGTCTTGTCAATGTATCATGAAAGTTCAAACTAAGTTTAGGCAAATCTCGGTAATGCGGTGAAAACCTGAATCAAATCCCAACTTAGAATAAGAAGTCTCACATCAACAAAACACATGAGAAATGCTGGGCATACAAGTAAACATATCTTTGAATCTAAATTCAGAACAGACAATATCACTACCGGCACGACTGGACCATTACAGTTTTGTAGTAGTATCTTGGTGGTCAAGATGCATGTAAAAGAAAAAGGTAACATAATGTATGAACGATATATATCTTCCAAAAATACTACTTATTTTTATGAACTCCTAATAAATACAAAGATCAACTATTTTAATACAGATGGGAGTAAATAAATAAAAAAAACTAGTTTTGTTGAGCATATATTATTGTGCAATTAGTTTGGTAGTTAACAACATGTAAAAGGGTAGGTGAAAGGAAGCAAAATAAAAATTTGAAAGAAATTAAGTGTCACACCCCATTCCTCTTTGCCCACCTACCATCTCATATCGATCATTTATGTAGCACCTTATAACAACAAAGGTCAATATCGACCTCGGTAGTTGACTTGTTGACTTGTTTCTACTTTTAACTACCTACCACCTTATCACATTTTATAAACCAAAAATAACAACCATTTTCCGATCACTACCACCGCCGTCCGTCCACCGGAAAATATGGAAGTAAACATCCTCAAAACCACCACAATTTGCCCTTCTCAGTCGCCTTTCGGAGAAAATCATGTTCTTCCTCTCTCCCACCTCGACACCGACAATAACCTTAATCTCACTTTCCGTTACCTTCGTGTCTACCTCAACCATCCGACCCAACAAAAACCCGACGACCCGTATGAAGTTGTCACCTCTTCCCTATCCGCCGCTCTCTTCCACTACTACCAATTCACTGGCTGTCTCCGCCGTCGTCCATCGGATAATCGTCTAGAACTTTACTGTCAAGTGGGAGACGGAGTTCCGGTAATTCTGTCGGAGGTTGATTGTAAGTTGGAGTCAATCAACTACTTGGATGATCCAGATTATAGCTTTGCTCAGAAGCTGGTAACGTTGGATTTTTGTTTAAATTAAATTAAATACTTACTATAATTTAATGAAAAGGTGTCTTTTCAAGTTCATAGTTGATAATTTGCGGAAGAATTTCTTCAGTATTTGTTAGTGCAGAATTCTATTGGCTTGTTATATCCACTAAAATTATTTGCACAGAATTTTATAGCAATCTCGCAGAGGGGAGGGATACAACTTTCCCCAAAGAAAAGGATCAAGTTCATAGTGGATGTTTTGCAGAAGAATTTCTTTACTATTTGCTTAATGTTGAGTTTCGCTTGTCCTATCCACTAAGGGGTTATTTGGTAGGAGGGATGAGGAATAACTTAATTTGGGGTTTAATTTTAGATGAGCTTATCCCATGTTTGGTTGGGATAGAATGCATGGGATAACTCATCCGTGGATTTGTTATCCTGGATTGTAGTGTTATTTCTATCCCTCTTTTGGGATAGTTAATTTTAGGATAACTAGTTTCCCAACTAAACGGCCCTAAAACTATTTGCATACAATCCCATAGCAATCTCGCAGAGGAGAGAAAACAAATATCGTTTTTTAGGAAAGCATTTCGTGCGTGTTTCAGGCGTTCATATTGTTAAACCTTAGTCTTGTGTTCATCTTCGTATATTTTGTGTTCATGGAACATATTTTCCTAACAGGTACCCGACCCGAAAGACGATGAGGCATTAACCCGGCCTTTGATACTACAGCTGACCCGGTTTAAGTGTGGTGGGTGGGTTTTTGGAACGGCGGTTCATCACGCGATGTGTGATGGAATGGGATCAACTTTGTTTTTTCATGCTATGGCGGAGATTGCTCGTGGGGTGAATGTGAATGTCACGATGATTGAACCGGTTTGGGACCGGTCGAGTTTGCTTGGACCGAGGAAGCCACCGCGAGTTGAATTCCCGGTTCATGAGTTTCTTAGTTTGGACAGGGATTCGGTTCCGTATCTGGAATCAGGTAAACCTGCGGTTCGGGAGTGCTTTGAGGTGAAAGATGAGTGGTTGGACCGGCTAAAGGGGTTTCTTCATGAGCAGTCTGGTTCGACTTATACAACTTTTGAAGCTTTGGGAGCTTTCATATGGCGAGCAAAGTATGTTCTTTTCACTTAATGTCAACTTGTTTAGTAGTTTTACAAATGAAGGGGAGCATTAAAGTAACCGGTCACGATTTCAAGCACCGTAAACAGCCTCTTGTAGAAATACAACTTAAAGTTGCGTACAACAAGCCCTTCCCTTGACCCTGCGTATAGTGGGAGCTTTAATGCACCGGACTACCCTTTTTAGTAGTTTTACTAATATTTTTGTGATTTTATAGTCGATTCCAACTTGTTTGTGACTCAGACGTAATTGTTCTACTAAAAGGGGTGATGACTATTGAGTATCGAACCGTCATAGGTTTATACTCATTAGTCACCACAAGTTCTTAAAGATAGTTCCTTTACCTTTTCATCTTCTATCATTGTCATTTTGTAATTGCCAGAAATTTTATGAAAAGTTAGCCCGTCTTGGCTAGGTTTCATGTTTTAATATCTACTAGGCAGGACTGATCTATTAACTTATGAAACAGGGCAAAGGCTTCTAAAATACTAGATGATGAGACGGTGAAGTTTGCCTATCTAACCAATATCAGAAGAAAAGTGAAGCCACCATTGCCAGCAGGCTATTGGGGCAACGGCTGTGTGCCAATCTACGTTCAGCTCCCGGCGAAAGACCTCGTCAATGAACCCATCTGGAAAGCAGCAGATGCGATCAAGAAGAGCAAGAACATCATCACGGATGAGTATGTTCGTTCGTTCATTGATTTCCAGGAGCTGCATTATGATGAAGGGATCACATCAGGGAATAGAGTGAGTGCATTTACTGATTGGCGACATGTTGGCCATGAGACGGTTGATTTTGGGTGGGGTGGCCCTGTGACCGTCTTCCCTCTGTCTAAGCACTTAGTTGGGAGTGTTGAACCTTGCTTTTTCTTGCCGCATTCTTCCGCTACTGAAGGTAAGAAAGACGGTTTCAAAGTCTTGGTCTGTCTGCAAGAAGAAGCCATACCCGTTTTCAAGGAAGAGATGAAAACGTTGGAGCATGGGCTTTCTTGATTTACTACTATACATCGGTCCTCTTATGTTTTGATAATGTAATATTTGTTGCTCTATAATAGAAACTGTGTTGTGTCAAGGCTAAGTGGGAGGTAAAGAAGAAAACCATGGCATAAAATCTGCAATAAACCGAGACACAATAATTGGTAACTAGTGCTGTGTTAATTTTTCAAATTGGTGTTGTTCAATCGAGTTTGACCTATAGGTCACGAGTTCGAGCAGTGTAATTAGTCACCTATGCTTGCCCTACAATACATCCCCTTGGGGTGAGACCCTGCAAAGATACTTCGTGCTTGGGGACCTTTGCGTGAACGCAAGATGAATATTTATACTCTTTAATGCTACAAGTTGGCATACAGACACTCGATGGCTAACATAAATAAGTCACTAGCATACTAGTGTTATTAAATAATGATAACATCATACACCAAAGATTAGTTGAGTACGTTAGCTAAAGTTTACTCTCTATCATAAGATGTTGCTTCCACTGCTCTCTTAGAACTCTCCTCAACAACTTATTTGAAGCTGTTCGAGGGAACATCGGAACTATCTTTACTGCGCTCACCTATTAATCATAAGAAAAGAAAGAAATTCCCCAGGTCTGTTTACTTGATGACGAACAAGTATGTAACAAACTTGAAGAGGTACAAACCTTGAATAAAGGATTAAGATTGCTTTGAATGGCTTTTGAGAATCTTTTCTTCAGTGTGTCTGGTGAAATAACCATCCCCTCCTCTTTGAGAACCACAAATATAGCCAACTGTTCTGGACCACCATTTGGTGGTGCAGCACTGACTGCAGCAGTTTCCACGACACTCTCATCAGCACGATCACAAACACGCTCAATTTCTATTGAGCTTGTCTGCAGGTAGAAAACAAGATTTGATTCGACTACTGCTCCATAAAGCTTCAGCAATGTAATAAATTCAAACACATGAACATGATTATAAATTTGTGTTTGTGTTCTGGTCTCAAGTCATAACTAGTGCTGTCTATTAGCAACCATGACAGTAAGAGCAGCTTTGTTGAACATCTACGAGAGGAAAGGAATCTCAATAGCATATAAGCGCGCAAGCTAGCAAACTCGGGTTGTAGCTGTACCTTTATACCTCCTAGATTCATGGTGTCATCAACTCTACCGAGAACAAGAAGATAACCTCCAACAGTTCGCTTTACGATATCACCATGTCTCCTTAGTTGCTGGAGGAAACAAACTGAGCATCAGTTATAGCAGCAACGACGGTGATCAAGTTACTTAAAAGCTAGGAAGAAAAGAACGAGACAATCACCAGTTACTCCAAACTTCAATTTCACATAGTTTTCAATAGTACAACGCGCCGTGTTGTGGGGTTAGTAAACTGTTTTCCTACGACATGAGCTTACCATATCTTTGTACATCGGCATTCCCTCAAAGTACACCTTCTCATGATCAGCATTCAGCAATCTATCAGTAGCTCCCATTTGGGTAGGAAACAAGCCAATTTCGCCAACACAAGCTTGGTCATCTGGCTGGAAACAGATGACGATATTTAAAATGACAACGGATTCAAAAAAGATATTTAAAATGCTGTAAAGCTCTCTTACATAAGGGCGCCCGTCTTCATCTAAGATGACGAAACCTGTGGACATTGTTGCAGAGCTAAATGCTCCAAAAACTTGCGGTTGAAGAAGGCTTCCCATAATGTAAGATGACGATAGCTCTGTGCCTCCACAGCATTCAATAATGGGTTTATAGTACACCCTTGAAGAAAGCCAAAGGTCATCATCAACATTAGAGGCTTCTCCAGTACTAGCAAACATCCTGCAGATGCTATCATGTCAGATTATCGCATAGAAATAGATCTTATCGTTAGCACTTGAACTCACGGAGTACCTTATCCTTGTCCAGTCGAGGCCTTCCATACAGCCAGTACTTTTCCAAGTCTTCACTAAGCTAGGGACAGTCCCCAAGACAGTAACTCCTGCATCCTACCCACACATGGAGGGTAGCGAGAATAAATAAAATTTAGAGAAGCAAGCTTAGCTGAATTAGGTTATTACACAACGTGATCAAGAGTAAAATTTGGTTCATTAGGAAATTGTGTTGCCGAGAGACACTTGGCCAACACATTAATGGGCACAAACATTCACCCATGTGACCAGGAGTAACTGGTAAAGTTGTTGCCTTGTGACTAGGAGGTCACGGGTTCAAGCCTCGGAAACAGCCTCTAGCAGAAATGCAAGGTAAGGCTGCGTACAATACAGCCTTGTGGTGGGGCCCTTCCCCGGACCCTCCGCATAGCGGGAGCTATAGTGCACTGGGCAGCCCTTTTTAAACATTCACCAAAAGATGGAAGTTTCTCTTTGCATGGGAGATTCAGTTCATCACCTGCACAAATTTCCCAAAACCATGGCCAAGAGGAGATCCATGATAGAGAGCTACAGTTGCACCAGTTAGAAAGCAGGAGTACAGTAGAACTGGTCCCATCACCCACCCCAAGTTTGTGGGGTAGCAGTAAACATCTTTAGCATGAATATCAAGATGAGCCCATGCATCAGCAACACATCGAATGGGAGATAGGTGAGTCCAAGGTATTGCTTTCGGATCTCCTGACGAAGGCCAAAAGGAACAACAGAATCAACAAGATACACAAAATGCCATAGCCAAAAGTAAATTATGTGGTCTCAGCAAAGGCAATTTACCTGTAGTTCCCGACGAGAATAGTATGTTGGTAACAGAATCTATGGATTGATAAACTGGAAAATAATAATTTGGCCTGCCAAAGAAGAAAACATTATCAACTCTTCTTCTTTTTTTTTTTTTACAGCAAAGGCAAATAAAGATATTATTCGATCGCTGGCATCAATTCTTTATACATTTTTTTTGCAAAATTTAGATACCCTGGGAGAACTGACGAAGTAGAGAGTAAAAGACCAAATCCAGCATAATCCTGGATTGCCAGTGAAAGTGTTATATATATATATATATATATTTTCACGATAGATGCGCTGATTTTGAACTATAATCAGGGTCATGCACACAACTACAAGAATTTACCGATTAGAGACATGAGAAAGAAAGTCATTATATTACCTGGGAAGGTGACCAACACTGGCAAGAAAATCCTTCCATGATAGATCTTGGTTCCTTAACTGGACTTGTACATCCTCCCCAGTTGCAGGAATTACAATAGCTTTAAGTGGAGCAGCTTCTACAACTCGACTGCAAGAGTTTGACGGCATGAACCATGTATTCACTATGTTAATGAAAGAATTATGTTTTTATTTTTATCTTGCATGGTGAAGAATGTGTAATTTTTAGTTGGGAGGAAGATGAATTTTACTCATCACTTCCTTGAAGGGATTTCACCATTATCACAGTTTTAGCATCCAACGTAAAATTAGTCACTTACCTATACAAGGGGAATCTCCGGCCTCCTCGCACTATGGAATCCTAAATTTGCATAAAGCTTAGATGTTAGAAATAATCATATACAAGTGAAATATAGCTCTACTGATATTTAAAATATAGCCATACAACATAGCCGGCCGGACTGCAACTCTGTAGAATTTGCTTTTAAGCTTGAGAGGCTAAGGGATGTGGTTAAGTCAGGCTGGAGTTAGGAGAGTTTCGTGTAGCTTGGTTGGTAGGGCTAGGGTTGGGGGGAGGGGGGACCTTTTGTTGGTTCATGTACTTATTTGAGGTTGTTGTATCGTTGTTATTTTATCATGTTGTATGCTTGCGATATTTGAACACGGTCTCGGTCCTTTTCTTGAGCCGGGGGTCTATCGGAAACAGCCTCTCTACTTCTTCGGATGTAGTGGTATGGACTGCGTACATTCTACCCTTCCCAGACCCCACTATGTGGGAATATACAGGGTTTGTTGTTGTTGTTGTTAATATTAACTCGCCATAGAACTGACTCAGAGACAATAATAAAGCTGAATATCCGTCCAAAACTTCATAACTCGTGATCAAAATAAGGTCCTACAAGTTGAATGTCTTTTTAAACATAAACTGGAAGCTAGAGATTTATTATTTGTATGTCTAAGAAACTTCAAATCCTGTAACAATGTCGGATTGATCATTACCCAAAAGGGAATAACGGAAGAATCACGCAGTTATGGAATTACTGACTTAACATGATATGGACATCTAGGACAAGTTGTTAAATACACACAGAAAAAACATCTCTGGCTGGATTCCTATTCTTACATTTCAATGCAGAAAATATTCTGGAAAGTGTTCCTGTTCATCTCGTCCATTGACAACTCCTTTGATTAAAATCTTATGCACACTAGAAAACAAAAAATACCTGTGTAAATATAGCCTTAGCATTAGACACTCGTAAACGGGCTGCAATCTCCTTTGCAGCAAAGCTATCAGCAATTGATACTACCACAAATCCAGCAAGAACGATGGCCAAGTATATAACGACTGCTGTGACAGTCATTGGCATGTCAATGGCAATTGCATCTCCCTTTGAGAACATGTTATCCAGTGCATTTGCCACCATCCTGTGGAAGCAATAACGAGTTTTAAATGTCTTCTAAATTATGAAAAGAGTGATTATGAGAAGAAGGGAGCATGAAGGGGGACGTATAGAAATGTGTTTTTTACAAAACGACACCTTATGATCATTGTTGCCTGACGATAGCCTCAGAAGACCAAAACCAAAGGCAGGAAAATATATCGTGTGCATAACACCAAATGCAAGAAAAGAGTATAGTGCATGAGATGAACCACAAGAACAATTTAACCAGTGAATGGCTTTACATTCACCAGAACAAATTAGAGGACATAAACTCCATTCATCCAAATACGAAACAGAAAGAAGAGATATTACAACGTGGAGTCGGAGCTTACATTACTTGTTCTCTCAGCTGTTTCAATGTCATGCAATTAACTTCTTTATCATCATCCCCTTCTGCCCTCCATACAACGGCGACGCTATCATCCTGCTTGTTGCTGTAATTACTCGAACGAACACAACTCTCGGCTATATTCAGAACTGAACCAGGAAGCCAATTTCCTCCACGTTTTGATTTGTCAGAGGTATCCAGGATGCATTTAGGGGCTTCCAGAAAATGAATTGGAAGTTCCTTTAGAACAATTGACCAGTAAATCTGAAAAGCATTCCAAATTATAAGCTCCAATTATGAACAGAATGTGGAATAGAATTCAGCAACCAGAAATTCAAAGTCAAAACTGGAACAAGAACTTGCCTCAGGATGCTGAACAGAAAACCTCTGAAAGTCTTTGAAACTTGAGATTGGATCCTTGTATGATGCTCCGAAAAGCTTTGGACAATGAGTTTCCATTATATGGCCCAAATTTGTGCATCTAGATTCATTCCTGCATACAGAGATAGCAGTTAATCAGCTGATAAAGAGCAAGAAGGTTCAGTTGAGATTTAACTAATATGCAACTCTAGAAACATATCAATTAAATGGACAGTTAACCTATGTCATCTTTCAAGTTTCAAGAATAACTTGGAAATCCATAGGAAGCAAGCCGGTGTGCAATTTCACAGTATGATGGTCATACAGTCATAGGGTAGCTGGTTAGAATTATGTCGGTATTTAGTAAGGCATCTAGCATTAGTTACGTAGGTATTAGCTATTCCATCTTCTACCCTGAATAAGATAATAAGCCAACTCCCTCATAACTACTTATACATGTATTAGTTATACGGGGTTCTACATTGCAAACCAAATGTCGTATTAATGAATAACTCACTTCCTAACTAGCTACCAAACATTGTATAACTTAATACAGAAATTAACACATGGATAAGCTACCACTTTACTAGCTACCAAACGACCGACCTAGTTGCAATAGGCTATATTGGATCTTCAACATACATTCAGCTTAGCTTACATGCAGATGCAGGCAATCACATCACAACAAACTTTGTCAAAATGACAATAACAGAAAGAGAATAATTTACACCTCTTATTAGTCCAAGAAAATTAGCTATCACAAACCCAATAATCATAGAACATGAAAAAAGATTATTCTTCTAAGAGTAAAGCATCTACTACCCCTGAACTATGACCAAATTTGCTACGACACACTTTAACTTCACGGGGGTCTATTACCCCCGAACTAAATTTTTGAGTATTTTTGTCATCTTTTTAGTTGACGTGGCACCTTTTGTCCGTCTTTTTAGTTGACATGGGCCCCATTTTATGTAATAAAGGTGTCACATCAGCACAAAAGCGTGACAAAAATACGCTAAAATTGAGTTCAGGGGTATCTAATAGATAGGTGACGTGGCACCTTTGACGTGAGCTCCATTTTATGTAATAAAGGTGTCACATCAGCACAAAGGCGTGACAAAAATACACTAAAATTGAATTCAGAGGGTAATAGGACCCTGTGAAGTTGGAGTGTGTCGTAGCAACTTCAACCATAGTTCGGTGGTTACCGAATGCTTATCTCTTCTTTTAATAAAAGATAGATTGTTTTAGCATTCCATGAAAATCCATAAAGGGAAATATATATAAAGAGAGATAGAGAGAGAGAGATTACAGAGAAGGGAACCAGTAGAGAGGAGGGCCATTGTGATAGTTACGATAAACAGAGTAGTAAATGAGCTGGTGCAGTGAATGAGGGTGTGATGGTTTCAGCAATTTCCTAGCAGTGATCTCATGCCATAACTCCTTTTCACAGAAACCAACTTTAGCAATTGCAGCTTTCAGCTTTGCCATCAAACATTTAGCCTCTTCTTCATCTCCTACTCCTCCTCTTACCAAATCTTCCAACCCAACTTCTTTTATGCTCTTTCCCATCTCTCTCATCAGTACAAATACAATACAAAAATGCTCATTTAGAGTGTATTTTTCACTTATTTATACTATCCATATGTGGATTATATGATAATATTCAACTCATTGTATAGAGTGTGTGTCACTTTTAACTTTAATAATAGAGGTAGAGTGGTTGGGCAAGTAGGTAGGTGCATGGGGTTAGTTGGAGCATGTGATTTTAAATGGACGAACGTGGTAGGATTATGCCTAACCTTTTTCTTTCAGCAAACACCCTTATTGGTGAACTACTTTTCTTTTTAAGACATTCCAATTGAGCACCTGAAAAATCAGACAGTGTGTGTGTGAAACACGTGTTCAACTTAACGATACTACCATCTTAAATAAAACTCACCAACAAGTTCAAAGAACTGTTCTATTCAACTTTCCTTTCGCTTCCAAAATAATATCATCCAGAAAGCTCAAAGAAAATAAGCGCATGCAAATCGAGATCAATAAATTAAACTGAATAAAAGAGTTGATCAAAGCAAACAGATTGTAAGTGAATGGATCGAAGTGAAGACAAGCAACAATAGCAATATACTGAGTCTCACAATAGTCAAATGCCACACATGAAGAAAGAGCAATGTTATCCACAATCCATAAGTACTACTAATAAGGTACAAACAGGCAAAAGAGGCAAGTTGAGAAAATAATCCCATATGGAAATGTCACTACTGGCAACTGCTGAATTCCCATGGGAAAACTAATTAAACTGAAAATCACATCACGATGGTCAAACTACAGCATTCGCCCTCGGAAGGAGAGTTCAGCGCCTTGGGGGCACGTTGCTGTCGGGATTCCTGGAATAACGAACGGCATCAGGGCTCCTGCTATGGCTTTGACTAGGGCTCCGCCTCCTGCTGTGACCCCTAACTGGAGAACGTGCTCTAACTGGACTCCGGCTGTGACTCCTGGAACCATAAGGCGGAGCATGCTCCCTGACTGGACTCTGACTGCGGCTTCTTGACCCATTGAATGGTGGAGACTCCTCCCTTGGAGGGGATTGTGAATATGATCTCTCGCGGCTGTATCTTTTCTCTTCAGGCGAAACAGACCTACAACAGGAGGAGATATATGCTCCTATCACAAATCAGAGATAGTATGCTACCAATGGATAAAGCAGGAGCAACAACATCCGGACCAAATTAATAAACCAAGGGTTTTCAAGTACGAATGTGAAAGCAAATATGGCTTGAGTTTCAGCAAGTTTCTATTTTATGGATAGGATGAAGCAAAGAACTCTCCCAAACGCTCTAAGAAAGTTCGAAAGATGAGGGGGAAAAAGCCAGAGAAGTTCATTTTCCATCAATCACCACAAAATTTCAATTATATTACCTTTAGTGTCTAACAATCATACCTTGAGTATTGCCTTCTCTTAGGTGGAGAGTAGTAATTACGGCCACGGGGAGGCGGAGATCGTGAATACCGAGGAGGGTTATGATACCTAGTGGGGGTACCTCTCCGATCATAGTTGCGGCCACCCCTACCACTAAAAGATAGTAAATTATAGTGTTAACATCTCATGAAAGAAAACATATGGCAATCCTTTTTGATAATGAAATTTGAGAATTCTTATAGGCACTAAAATGGAACAAACATATAAATTTGTGACTAGCAAATTAGCCATTTGGAGAACTTAACTCAATCTTCATTGAAATCCATGCTTCGCAAAAAGGGATTTAATAACGAGAAGAATACAGGAAATGTAACAGAGGCTTTACAACTCTATTGCCCAAGAATTTGATAAGAGCAACAGAAATGACTTGCTAAAAGAGAACATCCTAAACACAAACAAATTCATCCTTTAAGATAGTAGTTCACATAACCAATTTTAGTACTAAACCACATGAAGCTACTGCTCAAGTACACATAAAGTTCAACAGAGAATTCAAGAATGAGCAAAAATATTACAAAGAACTACCTTCCACGCTCCCTAGCTCTCATTTCTTGAGGCTTTTTCCTGTTCTCCTCAGCAAAAACTACGGTCAGTGGCCGACCTTGAAAAACCTGACCATCCATCTGATACTTAGCTTCTTCTGCATCAGCAGCATCCAGATATTGGATAAATCCAAACCCCCTTGGTTCGCTGTGAAGTAAAAGAGAAAGGACAAGCAAGAGAAGAGGGAACACAAGAAAATGAGTTAGGCATCATTGAATTACAGTACGATTCACCACGTGGGTGTTAATCCATGCTACAAAACTTGAGGGCTGTTTGATATACTCTTTAGAATATGACAGCACGCAAATTTGAGTTTCAGAATTGTAAGGCAACTCTGACGGTTAAACTTACCCCAACAATTAGAATTAAAACAAAAATATTCTAAGAGAAAAAAGTGTGCAGTAAGAAGAGACTTGCCTAAACACTTCCAATATTTCAAAACAGCCCAAAAACAATAAAACTAAAATAATCCCCATAACTCGGACGCCTTGATAAGCACAGAAGCAAGCACATGGCTGCTGACCTTGCGTGTATCAGTTTAAAGATGACTTGAAACTCTTCAAGACGTGAAATCTTGAAATCTTCACATCCTATTGATATCCATATTCCTTCCAATCTTCACTACCATTAACATCACCTTGAACTCTTACTACTTGATTGATTGTCAAGAGCTCTCTTACTACTTGAAAGTGTCAACAGAACTCTTACTACTTGATTGAAGTCTCCCAAATATCACTGCTACATCTCAACAATTTTAATAAAGTGTTACCCATCACGACATAACAAAGAGTAAACAACAGAACCCAATATAAAATAAAAAGTAAACAAACCTCGGCAGAGATTTCTATGTCAAACTTGAAAATAAAATTTGAAAAAACTGATGTAAATTGACTCTCAAATACTAGAATATAAAATATTTAGTTCCAGAACATGAAAGGGCATATGTTGGACTGTATAGGACAAAGTATCTAACTAAAATATGATATGTCTTAAAGTAATAACTCCCTCGCTTGTTTATTCTCTCTTCCTTTCTTCTTTCTTCTTCTTTTAAGGAGGGAGAAGAATTGTGCAGATAAAGACAATGCAAAACAAGCTCACCGAGTGTAATAGTCCCTCGGCAAGTAAATGTCCTTGACAGGACCAATTTGCCCAAATGGCTTTTTAAGGTCTTCTGGCCTGCACACAAACAGCAAAGTAAATGGAACGCCGGGCTACATGCAAAAATTCATGGAACACCTAAACCTAACTTCATTTAACTGAATTAATCATAGGAATTATAACAGTGTATTAGGACCAATTAGCTCCTGCTCAAATAGACAAGAAGAAGGTAAGTAGCTCCTACAGATGGCTCCAAAGAGAGGATACATTTCATTTGGTTAACATGCTTCGATCTTATTTTGGCCCTCCTTCTATCTGTATATCTAGGGGATCTCTCTATACATATAGATTTTTTTTATTGGATGATACGATCGGCTAGCCGTAGACGCATATTAGTTACACTCGATGCTGTTGTATCAGCTCTTTTGGGAAGCTTTTGGACCTAGCGAAAAGGGCTCTAAGCCTTCACGCAAGTAAGCGCCAGAGAAGCAGAGCACGAAGCTACCGCTTCCCCCGACCGACTAAAATACAACAGTCGCAACCTACTTTGATTTAAAATAAAGGCGAAGGGTTTGGCAACAAGCAAACGACTTTCTATCATAGTTGCAAGGGTTCCACCAAATCTTAACTACTTAAGTACCAAAGGCTGCTTTCGGTGTTGTGGTCCCAAAACAAAAATCCTATGCATGTTTTCTACTTTATGCACATAGCATCCATTACAAGTATGTAATCAATCACGCGTCCACAAAGAAAAAAACAGCCAATGAATTAAGCTAAAAGAAATGAGCCTGGTATGCTTCAAGAAAGAAAAAAGTGATAAAATGCATACCGACAGTCATGGCGAAGATTGCGCACTAATAGAGTAGTTGGTTCATCTCTGCTACGACCACCATAGTGACCCCCCCTGGGGATTGGGCTCCTTCCTCTCCTTCCATAACCTCTTGGGGGTGATGGGCTGTAACTTCTTCCCCTCATTTGCACCAAATTTGTCAAGATCTATCATAAGTTCATAGAATTAGAAGACTAATATATAGACAAAATTAAAAATACAAAAACCAACATAGTTAAGAAAAGGAGGCTTTGTTCCTGAGAAAAAAAAAAGAATGTATACCCGACCTTGTTCAAACTTATCATTATAAAATGCACCCATAAGCATATGACTAGCAGTATCAATCTACTTTATCATGTTGTAAAAAGTAGTATCACAATCCTTATAATCATAAGAACGTTCATATTCCTCCATTGGCTCCACCTAATTAACTATGTTATTTGTACTCTTCAAAAATGCCTAAAGGGTGCATGTGCAGCATCGAAAGTGATGAGTCCACGCAACTTAGCCCATAAGCATATGACTAGCAGTATCAATCTACTTTAAGATGATGTTATAAGACGTATTATCACAATCCTTATAATCATAAGAACGTTTTGCATCATATTCCTCCATTGGCTCCACCTATTAACTATGTTATTTGTACTCTTCAAAAATGCCTAACGGGTGCATGTGCAGCATTGAAAGTGATGAGTCAATGGGTGCATGTGCAGCATCGAAAGTGATGAGTCCACGCAACTTAGCCCATAAGCATATGACTGGCAGTATCAATCTACTTTAGGATGATGTTATAAGACGTATTATCACAATCCTAGTAATTATAAGAATGTTTTGCATCATATTCCTCGATTGGCTCCACCTATTAACTATGTTGCTTGGACTCTTCAAAAATGTCAAAGGCAGCGTGTCAAATTCTCCCAAAGTAGTGTATTTTTGAAAAATCCGACACAATGAAGGTCCAAGCTCCTGTCTAACTAGAACAAGAGAGAGTCAAAGCATTTTTTTTTCTTTCTATCTATGGGGTCCAAACATAATTAAGTTGGAAAAACACAAACAAACTAACAAGACTATCAAAATACTACCACAATCATTCATATAGGGTAATTAAGACCAACAACAGTTGAGCTATCAAGATGAGGTTTTTTTAAAGACAAAATCATTCTCAAAATTGATAAGTAGTTATCCAGATTCTCCAGGCATCTAAAGCGAAGAGTATATTACATACATACAGGGTATAAGAGAGAGATATGGCTAACCAAAAGATTTGCACAGAGAGAGAGAGAGAGAGAAACAGAGCGTTGAGAGTAGAAATTCAGCTGAATGCGCGTTTGTTAGGGCTAACGCTATATATATATACATATATATAATACTACGGTACCAATTTATGCAAAGTAGTTTTACTCTATACGGATGCTGAGAAAGAAATATTTTATATTTGTGTGGATATAAATTATTTTATTAATATAATAAATATAAAATAGATACTATAAACCTAAAATGTTAGTACTAATTAAAAATGTGAAATTTCTTTTAGGATCAAATAATAGGAGAGCGAGTGATATAAATTGGAATAGAGGGAAAGTATATTTTGACCCTTAATGGTATTATTATGAAAAAAATGTAATTTATAATATATTTTTTATAGTTTTTGAGTATTTAAAATATTAAATTAAATTAATTTAATTTAATTTTAAAGAATAGTTAAATTAATTTTTGTAAAGTAAAATTAATTTTATTTAAAATGTGATAAACTAATTTTCAATAATCTGTTTTTTAAATGAAATGATGACCACTAAAAGAGCTTGTGAGTTGTGATGGCTCAAAGCACAATCGATCAGTGTGAGATCAAAATTATCAGTCAACCTAATAAATTATCTTTATTATGAAGACACAAAATTTATTCACATCAAAATATGCTCTTAATAAATTTATTTTGTGTATATACTAAAACTTTAATAATCAATCCTTTTATCTAAAGATAGGCACTGTCTTGAACAAATCATATTTCTCATCTCGAAAAATTTATCTAATTGGTTTTAGAGCATATTGGCTAATTTATGTGAGGCAGATGAAATTTGAGAAGCCGATATTTGTGTTTCGCCTTCTTCATGCCCCTTTTTAGTTAGTTTATTGAAAATCTTGAATTGCGTCTATCGGATAATATACATATAATCACTGCCATCTTGAATACCAAATTGCTTTTTCTGTAGGTTGTATGTGTGTGCTAGTAGGAGGATCACCCTGTTGCATGCGCGGAACCACCTTAGGCGAAGGGTGATCCGGTGCACAACCTTTGTCACAAAATTATGGTGTATGCAGAGGTTAAACGTAGAGCGTATATTGAATTTTACACCCCCTTAACACAACTAAGAAGAAAATTTGCACACCCTTCGCCAAATTCCTAGCTCGGCGCTTCAGCAAACACTGCCACTAGCCAGACTGGCTTCAATATGGCCATCCCTGCAACCTCAACAGCAGTTCAATGCTGCTATCATCATCATAGTGCTGTGAATGCAAAATGAACCTGCCAGGCCTGTAGCTATGTGGGAATTGAATATTTGATTCTCCATTCTTTCTCATTAGTCATTCATTTGAGTCTCTGTGCCAGCCTGCTGTTGGTTATGGCAAAGTATGCCAGCAAAGGTGTAAACCATTTGGTTCATGTTCGTAGAATTTGTGTACATCACGAGAAGTTTTGCTTCAGTAAGGATTGGAGCATCGATGATCATGGTTTGCGAGAGGTTTTGTTGGTCAAATGTGTACGGTTGAAAGGGTTGCCAGGGTGACAGCTCTCAAGTCATCTTGTTTTCTTGATATTATATGGTGTTTCATTTGTTGCTTCTGATTGTGATTATTTCATGCCTTGATATCTTTTTGTTTATTCTTTCTAATGTCATGATGTTACAATGAGTGCATTTGAGAACTGGAAACTATACTCTTGCGTTGATCATACGATGGTTTCAAGGCACTGATGCTCCTTGAGAACATCCAGTATCGGATGGTTGAAGGCTAAGCCTTACCATATCAGAAACATTAACAAGAGCTGTGCGTTTGTGTTCCTGGTAACTGGACAGTCAAAGGTTCATCACTGCAGTGTGCAAAAATAAGTTGCTGAGAGCAATACCCAACTGCCTGAGCAATGAAGTTGCTGACAACACGACCATCATCGGGGACCATAAGTGTTGAAGATCCGGGCAATTCTAACTTCTGGGTTTTTTTCGGTTCATGTTAGAAGAGATGAAACAATTGCATAAAGTTAAGTTTCAAAGGCAAGAAGTGCAATGTATTTTGGAGGGGAAGCAACACGAACATATGCTCATGGAAGAAAAGTTATACCTATTCCGTGCTGCCTGTGATAATCAAACATCAAAGTCTCAGCCACTCTTTTGCCTTCGTCGTAACAACTTTTAACTACTGAAAATTTGCATACAACGGTGAGCATGCGAAATTCTTGCATACTACATGCTTTCCAAAAACATGATGCTGCAATATCATAAAGTTAAAAGAGTACCAATCAGGTTAACATTGCCCCAATAGGTCTCATCTTGAGGGTGCATGAGTGGATCTCCATAAACCTCAGAAGTTGATCTGAGTAAAATCCTGTTTTCCACAATGCACAAATGGTGAGATACGGATCTACATTACTAAGAACTAAGAACAGAGAGAAGCCGATTCCAACCTTGCCCCAGTTTGCTTGGCAAGTCCCAACATGTTCAGGGTTCCGATCACATTTGTCTTAATTGTCTGGTCATAAACTAACAGAATCCATAAATGTACTTTTCGGGGCATATCTAACTTCAGAGAAACGTAACAGCTAGCAGTGTTCAGGGAGGCGTGATGCAGAAAAAAGCGACAAGGTTCCGCACCACGCATTACACGAAGCGTGAAGCGATGCGAGTGCATCATTGAAGTGAAGAAGAAGAAGAAGAAGAAGAAGAAGACGCAGTAGTGGTAGTCCCACAGTGAAGAAGAAGAGGTCGCAGCGGTGGACTTCAAAGTTAACCTTAGAATCAGCTAGTGTAGCAAACACAAAGAAAAAAGGAAACTTTTGCAGTTACAAACCTCAACGTGATTATACTTGTAAAAAATGGGGGAAGCAGGGCAAGCAAGGTGATAAATTTGGTCAACTTCAATCAACAATGGTTCAGTAACAACTGCATAAGAAGAAAATCAACACAAGGGTATAAACAAGACGGTTCATGAAAAAATCAGAGTGACAACTGATAAGCAGTATGCTATTCAATAGAGCGTTGACAGCAATTTTGAGTGTCATTGTATTAGATTATCGGCCTCATCAGCCTGCTAATCTTCATTGTTGTTGTTCCAGCAACCAAACTCATAGTTGAAGTTACTCAAACATACATACTCCCAAAACAAGTTCGGATAAATAAAATACAATGTATCTGCAGAAATAGACAAACCAAAAGCAGTGCTTTACCAATATGAATTAGCTAAAATTTTGGATGATCGATCCATTGCTTTAGATTATCCTTTGATCCAGTGAAGTAATTATCTACAACAATCAACTGAGCACAATGCAAAAAGTTTATGTAAATGTACCATATTTTACCACTGATCTACGAGGACGAGATACAACATAAAATCAGGACCAAAACTCTGTACCTCATTCTTCTCGTTTTGCATTAGTTTGTCAACAAGGTGAGAGCCTATAAATCCAGCACCACCGATCACCAGAATCCTCACGTTAGCCTGTGGTTCAAGCAGTTCAAGAATGATAAAGAACTAACAATTATTAACTATATCAAAAACAGCCTCTCTATCTTCACGAGGTAGGGATAAGGCTGCGTACACACCACCCTCTCAGACCCCACTTGTGGGATTCACTACGTAAGTTGATATTGATATTGATAACTATGTCAAATTATCAATCCCAAACTAGCTAGGGAATATCGACAAAGATCAAGAGAAAAAAAATACCCCCTAAACAGGAGATATAAAAACTCCTAGTGTGAGATTCTGAGTTTCCTAAGATTGACGGTCTCAAGCCTGGATAAAGGAGGGGGTTTGCAGTAGGTTGACAACTAGTATAAAACTAGTCAATTTACGATGAATCTTCACAGTTGGACTGAAACAGACTTAAATGGAGCACAGACATTGAAAATTGATGCAACCGATCCCAACTTACTTGGGATTGAGACATAGCTATAATTATAAACATGATATGTAAAGCTAATTAAGATCCAATAAACCACATACTACACTAACTAATTTGTGTGTGAATTATGCACATTTTATTATTACTATTATTTTTAGGTAGCTACATTTTAAATGTGTGTTAGGTCTCTAACTTCAATTATTCTATGCGGTAGAAGAGGAAGAAAATGAGGATCTCTGGTCCTTTTACTATTTGAATAGATGAGACTGGCCTTTTCAGATCTCGTATGTAATAATAAAAGATTTCTTACCTGTAAAAGAGACATAAAACTAAATAAGATTGTAACGGACTAAACTATTTCTCCTCAAATATTCTCTTGTTGCATTTTGTGACACTATAAATTATTAAGCCAGTAGTCATCAGGTAATGTCACTTCACTTCAGAAGTATACTAATCCTTCTACAGTGTTTGTATCAGGGGGATACTATGTGTAATTATTCAATATAATTAGATCAATGTATTGACATTTTTACTATGAAATTAAGTGTCCTCCATTGGTCTGTTAAGGAAACATGTCTACCGATGGTACCTCCCCATGTTTACTCCCCTATCCAAGAAAACTACCCAACAACGATCAAGAATTGAGCTTTCCAGGATCCAGAGCTGTTGAGTCAAGAATTTATATCTTTCTTGATCAATTATCACAATGTAGAGATCAAACGAAAACATGAACAATCACTGTAGTAGGAATGTCAAGTTACAATGTAGACAATAACTGATAGTTGGAAATATTCAGACGTGAATGGAAAGAAATTGTCAAATTACCATGTGGACAACAACCGATAGCAAATAACAACAAAAACATATGCAAGGCTTAGGCCAACACTGCCTTCAAAGTTGTTGGTCTACATCAATATTCTTCACCGTCTTCCTCGTCATCAGCTCCTTCAGCACCAACTTCCTCGTAATCTTTTTCAAGTGCAGCTAAATCTTCACGGGCTTCAGAAAACTCTCCCTCTTCCATGCCTTCTCCGACATACCAATGGACGAATGCCCTCTTGGCATACATGAGATCAAATTTGTGGTCAATGCGTGAGAACACCTCAGCAACTGCAGTATTGTTACTGATCATGCAAACAGCTCGCTGCACCTTCGCGAGATCACCCCCAGGTACTACTGTTGGAGGCTGATAGTTTATTCCACATTTGAAGCCAGTTGGGCACCTGTTCAAATCCCAAAACTCTACATTAGAAAGGTTTATGCACTTTGTTCAGATAAACAAGTTCACGCTAGCAAATTGGTGCAAAATCCTTACCAGTCGACAAACTGAACCGTCCTCTTCGTTTTAATAGCAGCGACAGCAGCATTTACATCCTTAGGAACAACATCCCCACGGTACATCAGGCAACAAGCCATATATTTTCCATGCCTCGGGTCACATTTAGCCATCATGCTCGATGGTTCAAAAACTGCATTAGTTATCTCAGGTACGGATAATTGCTCATGGTATGCCTTTTCAGCTGAGATGACAGGTGCATATGATGAAAGCATAAAATGGATGCGCGGATATGGCACCAGGTTTGTCTGGAATTCAGTAATGTCCACATTGATGGCTCCATCAAAGCGCAAGGAAGTGGTCAAAGATGATATGATTTGAGAGATGAGTCGGTTCAAATTAGTATACGTAGGCCTCTCAATGTCTAGGGATCTCCTACAGATATCATAAATGGCTTCGTTGTCCAACATCACAACCACATCAGTGTGTTCTAGAAGTGAATGAGTTGAAAGAACACTGTTATAAGGCTCTACAACAGCAGTGGATACCTGAAAATAATCATCAATCAGATAGCGAGACAAATAATCTTGCTGTCACAAATAAGATATACTACATGATTGCGCATCGCATTCACCTGGGGAGAAGGATAGATAGTAAACCCAAGCTTGGATTTTTTACCATAATCAACAGAAAGGCGCTCGAGCAACAATGAGCCCAATCCAGAACCAGTACCACCACCAACAGCATTAAAAACCAAGAATCCTTGCAAACCAGTGCAGTTATCAGCCAATTTCCTAACGCGATCAAGGCAGAGATCAACAATCTCCTTGCCAACAGTGTAATGTCCTCTGGCAAAATTATTAGCAGCATCTTCCTTCCCAGAAATGAGCTGTTCAGGATGAAAAAGCTGGCGATAAGCGCCAGTTCTAACCTCATCAATAACAGTGGGTTCAAGATCAACAAATATAGCTCTTGGTACGTGCTTTCCAGAACCTGTTTCGCTAAAGAAGGTGTTGAAAGCATCATGTGACGCACCTACTGAAGTGTCACTGCAAACAAAACAAAACAAAACAAAGAATAAACACGAATGTGATTTGGAATAATTGCCTCCTATATAATGCAAATTAAATGTGAATTGATATACCTAGGCATCATGCCATCAGGTTGGATGTCGTGTTCGAGGCAATAAAGCTCCCAACATGAATTTCCCACCTGAATACCAGCTTGACCTATGTGTATGCTTATTATTTCTCTCATATTTCCTTCTTCTTCGCAATCAAATATGTTATCTCGATTGATTAACGAGAAGAAGAAGAACAACAACAAGAAGATAGACTCTTCTCTATTATTATGCCTTTTTGGGAATTAATAAAGTGTTTGGAATCCGTAACAACTATCAAGGCCCCGCCATTTCGTGCCAGCCTTTTCCACCACACCATATTCCTATTTTATCCCTCCACTTTTTTTTTTATTATTTATTAGTAATTAAATATCGGTATATCTAATTTGGCCATAAATACCGTAGTAAATGAAAAAGATAATTATGCACTTTGTGCCAAATTGCTCGTAGCTATAATTGATTATTCATAACTTTTCATCAATAATTTATGTTTATTGTGTACTGAATAACCTAATGGGCTATTATAGACTATATTTTATTTTCTACTAGTTTATTCTGACTAAAATTATATTTTGTCAATTTGACATTTAAAACTACACTATAATCTTTTTCTTTATTTGTAATTTCTTTCGGTGACGAAGAGTTTTCTTATTTAAAAAATTGTATTCTCAAGAGTTTTGGTCAATCTAAAAATTAATTTAATAAAGTGAGGAATTTAACAAATAATAAGATTAGCTTTTTTCTATATAACTAATTCAAAGTTTTTATTATTTTTTCACATCATCATAGAAAATAATTTATAAGTATAATTATAAAAAAAAAAATTATTTTATTTCGATTGCTTAATTGTGTAGAAAAACTACAATTATTAACTAAATAGTTATAACAAGATTATTTATTTTATTTCGATTGGTTAATAGTGTAGAAAAACTGTGATTATGAACTAAAATTTTACTATTTTCTCCTTTTCTTTTACCCCATGTCATTCCAACAACAACAACATACTTCACAAACTTTTAGGAGTGAGATCTGCAGAAGGTATAGTATTCATCCAAATCATTTGTCCTCATCAAAAAATTCTTTTAAAATAAAAACAATATTATTTTACAAATTGCTATAATAATAATTTCATGTAGCGCCGCCTTAAAAAATTAGTGCTGCATATTGTCAGTATGTATAATGAATAAGTGTAAGAACTATTACATATTTACTATGACATCGTGCATAGCGAAAGCTTCAGTGCACTAGACTGTCTTTTTTTTACATGATGAACTATGCTAATGAATACAATAAGACAACGTGAATCAAATTAAAACCAATATAAGATGAAAAATTGAAGCAGAAGAAGCTATGTTTATAGAAGAGACATATACTATTAAGTAAATTTGGTAAAAATATCACTTAGATAGAAATTTAGAATTTCTTTTTTTATATAAGAAGGAATTTAATTGATTTAGAGGTGATAGATTTTATGATTTTTTACCTTAAGCAAATAAAAAACTAAATTTAAAGGGAATATTATTTATACATTTGAAGTCTTGTGTAAAAAAAACATTGTGTGTTTATAATAGAATCCTAGATATGATTAATTGTAGAAATTTTCTGACGTGTAACAAACAAAATATGAATCACATTTATGGTATGCTCAAGTCGTACAACATAGGTCTCTTGCGTCTGTAGTGGTACAACCACAAATTCTGCCTCTGTAATCTCTGTAATATAAATTAAAAAAAAAATTCTACCAAAAAAAAAAAGAGTTTAGGAATCTTCTCATATATTAATAGTCTTTTTATTTATTTTTTCATATATCTATTATAGTTCGTATCAATATTTTAAAATAATTAAATAATAATTGAAGAAGAAAGATGAAAAAAACGATTTTATGTAAAGAGAGTTTTAATGAAGGACAAAAGGTTTAAATCACTTTTCGAAGAGTATTTACAGTTTTAATATGCTGTAAATTTACATTTTTTCTTATTCCTACAATCCAAACTCACAAGTTAAAATTTAAAACTCATTGTTCTAGGTTCACACAGAATGGTTCACGAGTCATGAACTAGGTTCATGACTAAGTAGAACTACTCGTGGAACCCATTCCAGTTATTTAGTAATCCACAAATTGATTCACGAGTTGTGGAACCAGACCACGGCTTGTGGAACTACTCGTTGAAGAAGTTGTTCGGTTCATTAACTTCTCAGGTTTCCAAACTTAACAGCACCATTGCGGAATGGAACCACGAATCGGGAACCAAATCGTGATACCTTACTTGAGAATTGTCAAAATTTATTAAAAAACATTAATGACGGCACAAGTCGTGAAATCAGCCTAGGATTCGTGAAATCCATTTTAGGACTCATGAAATTGATGTCACTGATTGTTCCAACGACTTTTAACAATGTCTTAAAAGGATATTTTCGACTTTTCTTGACCCAAGACCCAATTTCACGATGTTCAATCTCCTTAATAAAGTTATTTTCATAATTTTATTGACATCCCATTGTCCTTCTCGCGACCCCCCCCCCCCCCCATAGCAAAACGAAGTTTCTCTAAAAATCAAGTCTAGAATTTCAAGCAAGATTTCCTTCAGTTTCTTCACCAACTTCATGTTTCCTTCTCAAATATGTAAGAATTTGGTAAGGGTATCCTTTGATCCTCATATCAGATTTTGAAAAAGTACTATCGTATCATAATTTTAAAGTTAGGAATTTTATCCTAAGTTGATAAATCTTTTAAATTCCAATCTTAATTAATTTCAGTAGTCCTTAACATTGTGTAGCTATAACAAAACACGATAAGATAACTAATTTTGAAATAACTCATTCCCCAACCAAACGATCCTCGATAGTTAATCTTAATCATGTACGTATAATTCTCACTTGCTACTGTAGATAGCAAAGCATGTTTTTTAGCTGGAGAATAATCCCACACTAAAAACAATCAAGTGATAGCACGCTCACCAAAGCGTGAACTCTGATTGGTTCGTGATATTACTCGCGCTGTGAGGTAGGACAAAAATAAAACCGAGCTGTTATTTTTTACTTATATTTGTATTTACATTACAACCACTGACTGACGTTTCAGAATTTTATATCCACATTAGTTCACTTTGTATTTGTACCTTTACTTACTTTACTCTTCCCTATTTCTCTCTCCCTCAAGCCTGCCTAGTTAGGGTTTTGATTTTTCTTACAGTAATTTTGACTCACTCACTCACCCACAGGGTCAGCCTGATTTGGAAGCTGAATTATATTTGGGAATGTCTCAGTATTAGCTTTTGTTGAGCTAGGTAAATACTATCAACTGAGTGCATCAGCTAAAATTGTTATTATTGTTGTTGTTGTTATGTTGTAATGATTATGTGATTTTTGTGACAGAGAAAGGAGGAAAAATGGAAGGAAATGAGCATGAATTGATGTTAGCATGTGTCATTTCGGGGACCCTTTTCTCCCTCCTTGCTTCTGCTTCTTTTGCTTTACTCTGGGCTGTTAATTGGCGCCCATGGCGAATTTATAGGTATTTTTCTTTATTTACTAGGTTTTCATACAGGGGTGCCTCAAGGCTAAAGCTAGTAAAGTTTGCTTTAGGCCTCAAAAAGTTTAATATGAATTTTATGATTGTAGTTTCACTTTAAAAAAAAACATTAAAGATTGTAAAATATAAAAGATAAAAATTCAAATTAGATTAAAAAGAAAGAAAACTATCTACATTTCATTGAAATTTTTGTAGAACTTTTTGCCAAATCTTCACATAAGTAAATAAAGTTTTCACAATAATATTCAAGGTAATGCATTGCAAATAAATGACTATCATCTTATTAATTAAAAGTAGTCCTTACTTTTATAAATAATAATATTACTACGTGAAGTTAAATGCTTAATGCGAATACCACACTAAACAAAAAGTAGTATGTAAGAATTAAAAAATAACTCGAATTTATTGATAATATTTTTGTTATGTGTTCATATTTAAGACCTCATGTTAAAATTTTGCTTTAAGCCACTAATTTTATTGAGACGGTCTTGTTTTCATATGCTGTACTACATAGTGCGAAACCACCTAAATACATCCCAACGTAATGTCATGGTAATCCCGTAACCGCAATGTAGAAGAAGGTGATCCATGTCTTTGCTCGCATAGTTCTGTCTAACTGATCAGTTTAGTTTCTGAGATTGGTTTTCCCGGAGCATAAGAGCAAGTTGATGTATCTGTTCACAGATGGATGTTTTACGGATGAAAATGTTCTTTTTTTGTGGTTTATATCTCTTTTTTGCCTTTCAGTTGGATCTTTGCTCGAAAATGGCCGGGATTCTTACAAGGGCCCCAGCTGGGAATTATATGTAGTTTCTTGTCGCTGTCTGCATGGATAATTGTGATCTCTCCGGTTGTGGTGCTTGTTACATGGGGATGCTGGTTAATGTTGATATTGGGGCGAGATATAGTTGGTCTAGCTGTAATAATGGCGGGAAGTTCTTTGCTTTTGACATTCTACTCAATAATGCTTTGGTGGAGAACGCAGTGGCAAAGTTCAAGTATGCATTACTTCTTCTCTTGTACTTGCTTGAATCTCTTGTACTTGCTTGAAGAGAACCTATTATGAGGAAAAAATATGGATGTTCTCAACACATTCATACACGTCCACATATATGTTTACCTAATATTTCAACTATCATCATATTAACTCATCTAAGCATAAGAAATTTTTTTGTTAAAACTTGATTAAAAGACTGTAGTTATGTGTCCTTAAATTCCCCATTCCCGGTAAGCTGTAGGAAAAATGAACATTACATAAGTAGGTAAATAATCCAATACACTGTTGATGAGTATGACTCTATCACCCAGGCATAGATATTGTCTTTTCCAAGTTGCAAGTTTCTTTCAAATGTCTCCTTCTATCTTTTGCAATACTTGCTTGGCCTTATATTTAGCACCTAGGGGTATGCCTTGATATGTAGTTGGAAGCTCACATGTTCGACACCCAAATTCTCTCCTAATATTTGCAAGTCTTCGGCATCATTAATAGGAAATAATGTCTCTTTCCCAGATTAATCTTCACACCAGACAAGAAGTAATTACTCATCAATTGGGTAAGTTTCAAATAACTGTAAGCTGACTCGTAAATATCTCAATTGGGTCTCCTTTTTCCCAGAAAGGATCGGTGTATCATCAACATACAAGAAGTTAGAAGTAGTTACTCTATTAGAATCCTCTGTCCCCATTATGAACCCTTGGGCCAATTTAGAGAGTTGGCCTTGCACATCATTAAGTTTAGTCCCTCTATTGTCTGAATGAATAAGAAGGGAGATAGTGGATCACCCTATCTCGAGCCCTTGTATGTAAAGAAAAAGCCTTCTGGTGACCTATTTACAACTACTGAGAATTTCACAATAGAAATTCACCAATCAATCCACCTGATCCCTTCTCCCCCAAAGCCTATTATTTTCCAGAGATTTTGCAAGTCAAATTTACATGATTGAAAGCCTTCTCTATATCCAACCTACAGAAAATATCAGCTTCCCTTGCCTCTTTTTATTGTCTAGACATTCTTTTTTGCAATAAGCACCGTGTTCATGATTTGTCTTGCTTAAATAAAAAACGTTTTGAGTGTCCATGGCCAGCCAGTACATCACCTTTTTCAAGCTTTCTGGCAAAGGTTTGGAAATGATCCGTTAGAAGCTCCCTACTAAGATTGTTGGATTAAAGTTCCTCATTTCTTCTGTCCCTTTCTTCTAGCGAACTAATACTACGGATGCTTTATAACTATTTTCGAACTTCCCCGGAAAAAAAAATTAATAGCCGCCAACAATGCTTTTGAAATGCCATATTGACCCCATCTGGACTCGGCTTTTTCGCCTTTGCAACTTTTTATGATAATATTCACTTGTTCTATTGCGAAAGGTCTCTGTACTTTTCTCTATCATTCTCTGAGATTCTAGGCTAGTTAGTTTTGAAGGTTGGTCTCCAGTTCTCACTTTCCCTTTGAAGATTACTTTTAAAGTTCAAATTTTCCCTTCTGATTGCTATATGATCCTATTTTCATTGATTTGCGGTCTTAATTATATCTCATGTTAGCATTTGTGATCTTGTGAAAGAATTTGGTGTTTTTATCCCGGCCTTAATTCACAAAACCTATATCTCTGTTCGGTAAATCTCTTCGAGCTTTTGAGCCTGCTGTAGTTCCATTCAGAATGTAGCTCTCTTTGGTCAACTTATCTTTCATTCAACTCCCCAGTCTCCAATTTCCTTGAAGCCTTCTAGTTCTTTGAGCTTGCGTAGAATCATTCTATATTTTTTCCAAGTTGCCAAATAGACTTGTTGCTCCACTCTTACAACTTTAGCTTTAGGTTCATTAACTCGTAGGCTAGTACATAGTTTGGAACCTCTTATATTGGAAGGAGTCACCAACCCTTTACATAGTCTTGAACCTCTTAAATTGGAAGGAGTCCCACCAACCCTTTACTCTTCCCAAAAACCCTTTGAAGGACAAGTTGATTTGACTCAAATTTAACATAAGATCTTCTTTACTCCTATTTGCATACTGTGTTGTTTGACTTGATTGTAATTATCATCCCACACAACGTTGAATAAAAATCTGCCTAATCTTGAAACTAACACTGTACAACTGTCCATATGAAATATGTGCAAAAGAATCAAAACGAACCATACCGAATTTAATTAGGTATGGTATTTGTATGCCATCCTTTGCCCCATGGCCCATACTTTGAGATGCTCTTCAATGTCGTTCAAGAACCCATTTTTAACTATGAAAAGGATCAAGGGGCTGCAAACCTGAGATATTATTATGGTAAATACAACAACATACCTAGTGAGATATTATTATGGCAAGTGATGAACAAAAACCCGGAGCTATGGTTCAAATTTACCTCGATTCACCCCTCATGAGGAGTTACCAAACACTTTAACCCTTTGCGCATTCCAATAATAAAGGATTAGTCAATCAAATAATAGTAAATGAGGCGGTTTGATAGTAAACAAATTGCGAGTCTTTTTGGAAACACGAATACTGAAAATATTTTGACTGAAATGTATAAAACCATACAAATTCTACTGACGAGCACTTTTATTACCAAGCACACGTGCAAGCAGGAATGGTGATCCAAGCATTCCTTAAATTTCTACTTCTCTAAGAAAAAAGATTGTCAAATAAAAATAGTAATATGTTGGTGTAGGGAGATCGCGTTGAAGGAAGCATTTCCGAGTTTATATCGCGGTTCTTGCTTGAGAGAGATGACAGTCCAACAAATTTGTAGGTCTAATGAAACTGGGATTTAAGATTCAGAAGGAACGTTCATGATTGGCAGATGGTGGAATTTCACAATTTGTTAGAGCTTTTATATGGGCCAGACACATCAAACACCTTGTTGGATGCACGGAGGTGGCAGGAGAGTGATGACAGCTTATTCACTGGTAGCTCTTGTATAAGAGGTTGCTAGTGAGAGAGGAATGTGCCTTTCCTTATGACTCTGCTTGGATCCCTAGAGCACCAAGTAAGGTGTGCTTCTTTGTATGGTTAGCGGGCTAGGGATGTGATATCAACAACGGAGAACCTGAGATGAAGAAAATCACTCATGTCAAAACATGTTACCTTCTCAAAAAAAAAAAAAAGAAGAAGAAAGTATACGTGCAAAGCATGGACGACAAGTTCTATAAAATACCCCCCTGTTCCATAAAATATAATCACCCAGTAAATCTTTTTTTGGTGTATTTCTACTTATTTGTCCTCCTTCCTGAAGGTTCAGTTATTTATTCCATTTTAGCAATATAAAAGCTATTTATTCTCGTTTTCTCCATTCCAAAATATAACAACAACAAGAACAACATACCCTGTGTATTCCCACATAGTGGGGTCTGGGTAGGGTAAAATGTACGCAGTCCATACCATTACCTCCGAAGAAGTAGAGAGTCTGTTTCTGATAGACTCCCGGCCCAAGACCAAAGACAGTAAACAAAGTCGAAATAAAACATGAAACAAGATGGATTAACAGGAAATAACAATCACAAAGTAGTACTCTACACTATCAAACCGGGCTCACACCCCTCACCCCAACCCTCCTATGACTACTCGCAAAGTGTTACCAAAGCAATCCTATCTACTAGCTATGCCCCACCCACCCGCACTAGCCCTCTAACCTAATTCAAGTCTTCCACAACTTCCTATCTAGGGTCATGTCCTAAGTAAGCTGTAACTGATCCATATCACGTCTAATCACCTCCCTTCAGTATTTCTTCGGCCTACCTCTACCCGTCCTGAAACCATCCAAAGCTAACCTCTCACACCTACGAATCCTCATCACATGCCCAAACCATCTCAACCTCACTTCTCGCTACTTGTCCTCCACCGAAGCCACACCCACATTCCAAAATATAAACAAATATATATCTCAAATAACAAAAGATAAGAAGATGTTCTGTACAGGGAGTAAAGGAGAAATGTATCATATGTTTGTATTTTTGGTGTAAAGAGGAAGGTATAGAGGAGGTAGAACAACTAGTAGATATGCTAGGATCCTTGTAATTAGATTTGCTATTCTTTGGGATCCCTTTTTGGAGGTCTCCAGCATATCCTTAATGCTGAGGAATACAACATTATCAATTTCAAAAAAAAGAAAATAATAGATGAAAAGATGTGGCAATAGCACCCAAGTGGTCAATAAAGTTTGTTGAAAACCATGAAGTGTTCGGTTCAAATCTAGCGGAGGCATAAAACTAGTTGATTTCTTCCCATCTTGTCCAAGTCTTGGTGGATAGAGTTTCCCAGTACCTGTACGGGGAAAAGTAGCACATACTTATCAAGGAGCGTGCAAGCAGCAAAGTGGTCCGGACACCATAGTCTTAAAAAAAGACGAGGTTATATTTTTGAATGTGAAAAAGTCAAGTAAATTGTTAATAGGGTCATTCATTTTAATAAAGTGATAAATTTCATCAAAGAGCGGCAAGAAGTATACCAAAGAAGTAGAAAACCTTAAAAGAAGACATGGTTTTCCACGAATTAACACCCAATCATCTATGCATGTAGGAATCTTTGAGAGAGTCCTATAAAGTCAAAACACATCTTACCATATCAATATACAAGTCTATTTTTTTTTTAAAACCCAAGGATACAGTTGTGATAGCTTATAAAACAAGTTTTGTTCAAGAAAGGTTGAAATGTAATGATGTGTTTGGGTTGGTCTAGTGGGTGAGGAATCAGAATATCAGCGTAGAGGTCAACTGCAACATTTGATATGAACCTATCTACTCCATCCTTGGTGAGCACTAGGCAGAATTACCTTGCAAACTTCTACATGCGGGCTGAAGGTGCTGCCTGGTGAACTAGATGACCAGTTTTGAGGTGTGTGCAATCCGAACATAGTAAAATAAGAAACCATTAGGACTACTAGATAACCGAAAAAGGGTCATATTTGCCCCTGTACTGTCAGAAAAGGTTCATATTTGTTCCTTCCTTCCATAAGGGAAGTTCTCATTCGGCTCTTAATTATCGAAAGAAGACCTTCGTCATACTTTTTTGATATATTTGCCCTTGCCATCCAAATTTGGTCACATATTTCCCTTTGGCTGCTAAGTCCTATCTCACCACTTTCATTATCTTATGTGGTGCCTATGCATATATTTTTAGCATAATTAAAATATTATTTTCTATTTAAATTTCTACTCGACCCACCCAATTGTAAAAACCCATCTCCTAAATCCTTCCCACTGCATCACTATTCCCAGGAGATTATGTTTGCGAGAGACTGCTACAGGAAGCTAATAACGAAGTGAAGGTCAATAATTGTAAACTAGCAAGTAAAGAATTGAAGGAAATAAAATGATTGATTAACTTTAAGGGATGGAAAATCCATCAATTAGATGCATCGAATGTTTTCAGAAAACAGAGAAAGCAGAGGAAGAAGAAGCCGAGGAAATATGAAAGAACATGGTGATGGGACAGAGCATAAAGGTTGTGGGCAAATTTTTATACGAAAATTATGGGAACTAAATGATTTATAAAGTGATGGAACAGCCATTGCAGCGTTGGTCATGGCAGCAACATCTTGCTATTAAAGAAAGAAACCAAAAAAAAAAATAAACTTCGAGTTGTGTGCATGCATTAATCTGAAAACTTTTTTTGGTACTTTAATTAGTCCAGCATAATCACCAGTTTTGGGAAAATAACATTCATATAATCTCCTGGGAAAAGTGACGCAGTGGGAAGTTGGGTTAGATAGGTCTTTATAATTGGGTGATTCGGTTTTTAACAATTGGCGGGTGGAAATTTAAATAGAAAATAAATTTTAATTATGCGAGAAAGATATCCACTTTGTTTTGTGTTCTTTCAGTCCCTTCACTTCACAATTGAATCATCATGTTATGTGTTCTGCAGGGGCTGTAGCTGTTCTCCTTCTACTAGCTGTTGGATTGCTTTGTGCATATGAACTTTGTGCTGTGTATGTCACAGCCGGTGTTAGGGCATCTGAAAGATACTCACCATCAGGGTTCTTCTTTGGTGTATCGGCAATCTCCCTTGCAATCAATATGCTATTTATTTGCAGGATGGTCTTCAATGGTATGTTATGATGTCTCATGAACTCTCTATGTGTTTTTTGAAGATTGATCAGCAGCTTCTTGTGAGCATCTTTGCTTTATTTTTTGGCTCAAAGTAGGACAAATATTTAGGGAAATTTGTTGGTTATTGTTTCCTATTCAGGGGTCTATTCAAATCTTTACGGGAATCGTCACTCTTGTTCTCCTTCTTGTTTTTACTCCCTTCTTAATTCTCTTTCTACCAATCCTGGCAGGGAACGGCTTAGATGTTGATGAGTACGTACGGAGGGCATATAAATTTGCTTATTCTGATTGTATTGAAGTGGGTCCTGTTGCTTGCTTACAAGAGCCACCTGATCCCAATGAGTTATATCCTCGACAATCTAGAAGGTAAGCTATACATTGCTTGTTTTTAAGTGATGCTGCTTTATTTTAGCTATGGTTTCTTTTTTCATTATAATTTTCTCTTCTCAAGATCAGCCTCATTAAAATCTTATATTCCTGATGAGGTTCTACCGCATGCATCTTAGAATAAGAAGAATTGTTCCTCTATGCTAGCTTAGAATAGTTGTACCGAGTGAAAACTTCTTTCTTAGGATGACTAGTATAAAGATCTCCTTCATCGATAACAAGTCTTTCATTTCTTCATGAAGGAAGAGAACCGGAACTTGATGCGAGGAAAGTCAGTCTATAAAGACAGATTGATTCTCTGTCTTCTGCCTATCGCTTTATCTAAGCTCAGCTCCAGTTAACCCAATCAAAGAATCAGCTAAGGCTCTATATCATTAATATGGCCATATTGCACCCAAACTAACAAAGTAATACATTTGTATTTATCTTAGACTTGGATCGAGGGATCATTTGATTCCGAAACATAAAGTACCAAGACCATAACCCCATGCCCCCGCCTTATACAATTTTTTTTTTGTTCTCAATAGTTGTATTTTTTTCTTCCATATGGACCACCAGATCGCTGTTGGGATGGAGTTCCATACCTTCATGCTGTTTCCCTTGGTTTCTGTGCCAACATTGTAATAATTATATTGTTAATTGTGGTCGAGTCATAGTCTGTAAGTAGGAGGGTTAGGCGTAGCTTGGTTGGTAGTTCTAGATTTGGGGGAGGGGGGTCTTTGGTTGGGTAATTGCACTTCTTTTTTGTGGATGATGCTTCTCTGTTATTTTATCATTTTGCTTGCCGTTTGGTCTACGGTCCTTCGTCTTGAGCCGGGGGTCTATCGGAAACAACCTCTCTACTCCCTCGGGGTAGTGGTAAGGACTGCGTACATTTTACCCTCCCCAGACCCCACTATGTCGGAATATACTGGGTTTGTTGTTGTTAATTGTGGAATTGTCCAGCTGACCTGGCAATATTTGAGAGATGATTCCAAAGTTGTGAAGCGAAGTTGCAATTCAAAAAAGATGATTAACATCTTTACTGGTGGTCTTCACAAAGAACACATCTAGTACATACATTAATAGCCTGTTTGGGATTGGTTATTTCTCAAAATAAGCACTTATTTTGAGAAAAAAGCACTTTTTAAAAAAAGAAGAGTGTTTGGTAAACTTGCAAAAGTGCTTTTAAAAATAAGTAGAAGCAGAAGCAAAAAATTATTTTTTTATGACAAAAATATCCGTATCACACACACAAATATATATATATATATATATATATATAATTAATGTTTGATTTTTAAAAATTTATATTTTATATTTACAGTATAACCTCGATAAATTAATACTGTTGGGACCGTCAAATTTTATTAATTTAGCGAGGTATTAATTAATCGTATAAATTAATAATTATTAATTTATAAATTATATACTTTTTGGGTCCATATTATAAATGTACCTAGGTGTACGTGAAAACTAATTTCTACATTGACTATTAATTATGCATACTTAACCAAATTCATGTATTTTTGCTGATACATTTTCAATATTCTATGTATATCTTAATAAAATATATAAATCTACTTAATTATTAATGTAGTTACATGCTACATTCATTAAAATGTATAAATCCACTCAATTATTAATGTAGTTACACGTACATACATTAACTAAGTTACTATATAAATAGATGTATTATGCAAGTCTTCAAATCAAAAAACAAAAAAAATGGCTTCTCATCTCAAAGGTGTTAAAAAATCAACCATGACTAATGGTATACGTAGAGAACTGTGTGAGTATAAACAACAAAATCTAGCATGCACTCAAAAGCAATTGCAACAATGGGTGTTAGAGAAGTTTAATTTGCAAGTGAGTCAAGCCACAATATCAAACACGATCAAGAGGTCAGCAGAGTATCTATCAGCAACCGACATTCCAAAAGATGAGGCTAAAAGACATAAAGCTGCCAAATTTCCAGAATTAAAGAAGGCTCTGTTCGAGTGGTTTATTCATTACCAAGAGCGTGTTAATATGAATGGGGAACTAATTGTAACGAAGGAAAAAGAGCTTCTAAAAAAGATGTATCCCATCGATACACCTGATTTTCATTTTTCTCAAGGCTGGCTAGAGCGTTTCAAATCAAGACACGGTATCAAGCAATATCGTCGTTTTGGAGAAAGTGGATCAGTTAATATGGAGGCCATGGAGAGCAATTTACAATCCATCAGAGAGAAACTTGATCAGTTTGCTAAGAAAGATGTTTTCAATATGGATGAAACTGGATTGTTCTTTAGGCTAGAATCAGATCATTCTCTTGCAACGAAGCAACTTGAAGGTAAGAAACAAGATAAAGAAAGACTTACAGTTGTTATTTGATGTAATGAGGATGGTTCTGAGAAAATTCCTTTATGGATCATTGGGAAGTATTTAAAACCACGTTGTTTCAAGAATGTGAATTTGGGAAGCATGGATTGTGAATATCGAGCCAATAAAAGAGCATGGATGACTGGGATTCTATTCCAAGAATATGTTCAACAACTTGATGCAAAAATGGACGGCAGGAAAATTCTTTTAATTGTTGATAATTGTCCTGCTCATCCAAAAAATGTCGAAGGTTTGAGAAATGTTGAATTATTTTTTTTACCACCTAACACAACATCAAAGATTCAGCCTTGTGATGCAGGGATCATAAGAGCTTTTAAGATGCATTATCGTAGGCGATTTTATCGAAATCTTTTGGAGGGTTATGAAATTGGGATCTCAAATCCAGAAAAGATTAATGTTTTAGATGCAATGAATCTTGCAATCTCGGCATGGAAAATGGATGTCAACTCAAGTACAATTGCAAATTGTTTTAAGCATTGTAAACTTAGGTTGTTAGATGATGAATCCTCGAAAAATCAAGAACAGTTGAATAATGATGGCTTACAACAATTGCAGAATCTAATCAATGGATTGAAGTATCGAAATGCAATGAATGCTGAAGATGTTTTGAATTATCCGGGAGAAAATGATACGAGTTTTGAGCTACCTACGGATGAACAAATAATTGAGAGTGTTATGGAAACACATAAAGAAGATGAAGTGGAAGATGATAGTGTGGAATTAGAACAAGTTTCGCGCAAAGATGCTCTAAAAGCAACAATCACCTTACATCACTTCCTTTTGCAATATGAGAAGACTACACCTGATATTCTTAATGCAGTAAGAAGGGTTAGAGATGAGATTCAAGGTGATATTGATTTCAAGAAGAAACAAACAACATTAGATTCATATTTTCAGAAACCTGTTTAGTTTACTTATGTATTATGTATGAAATATTTTGATACAGATGAATTATTAATTTATATATCAAATGGGACCTATATGAATTTTTTTTTTGTATTATCTTATAAATTTAGCGAATTATTAATTTACCACGTTGATCCCGACTCGGGACCGAAGAAAATTATTATTTTAGCGAGGTTATTAATTTATCGAGTATTAATTTATCGAGGTTATACTGTACGTCATAATTCTTTATGATTTATATATTATTATTTTATTTTCACTCATTTTCTTTAAATAATTTGAAAATATCATTGATGATGATGACTAAAGAATATATAAATTATTTTATTATTATTAATGATAACAATTGACAGATGAATCATGTTACAAGATTGTATTTTGATATCACATATAAATTTTTTCTCGAATATTTAATTTTAAATAAATAATTCATGAAAAGTGACATATTTGTTAAAATATTATGACTGCTTTTTCGTTGTAAATTTTGACACCATAAAAATATATTAAAAAAGACTTTAACTATTATGCTAACAAAGGCATCATCACAGAGATCGAAGAAGTAGACCAGCCTTTTGGTATACCTTTAGAAATACAAGACAGATGTTCTACAAGTATAGAGATATTGCGTAATAAAATTAGGGATGAAATTGTTGAGAATTTTTGTGATGTATGAAGGTCTAATTATTTTTGTCGTTAATTTTTTCATATATAGTGATTTAATTTATGAAATAACTTCTGTATTCATTTTTGTTTGATGTTTTAAGTAATATTTAAATTATTTAAGCAATATATCACCATTTCATTTTTTTAATGTATTTATGTATATAAATATTGATTGAAAATTTTAGAGTACGTGCTTTTTATTTAAATTAAAAAAGATTAATTAAAAATATTATAATAGATATTTAAAATAATTTTTCTCTATAATTTGATTTTAGTAATAAAAGTCTATTGATAGATGTCGTTTTTGGTCATTTGTCTCAAAAAAACACTTCTTGAAAAAAATTATACAAACACAATTTGATTATCGAAAACACTTTTTGAATGAATTTACCAATTTTATAAAAGTGCTTCTCAAATAAGCAGTGCAATCCCAAACGGGTTCTAAGTGTTTTTTTCTCTGGTGATTTTGTGTTAAAAACAATTTCCTTCACCAATTGGTATAAAAAGAAGCAGCTTCCTTCGGCATCGTTCAAGTGCAATGCTCCACCTTAAGTGGAGCCCCGTTATTTATTTCTATTATGATTATTCTATTTTGATTACCATGGTCTCTAGGTCAACTTGCGTGCGCCCTAGTTAATTCCACACAGATCATGATAAGTATAAGCCAAGTAAATCAGTAGAAGACCTTGAATCTCTCCATCATTTTCTCTCTGAACAACCTTCAGGGCCTTCCCTTAAACTCTTCTCTTTGTAGATCACCTTGCCTGAATGGAAAACTCCATAACCCCCCCTTCCCACAGTAGCGGAACCATAGTTTTTATTAAGGGGTGTCAAATATATGGAAAACACACACGAAAAAGACAACAAAATAAATTTACTAATGAAAGTAGAACGTAAGTACATTATCACAGCCCTTCTCGATAAGCTTTCATCTATTGAAATGTTTTACTATAAAATCATTAGCAATATTCATAAGTATATCTGTTTCTGCATGAATCATCAAAGTAACCGCTCAAAAGTTCATCATTCCTCCGCTGTTGCATGTCATTCTTAATAAACTTTGTTGTCGAATCAAACAAATGTGTTTTTCTCACACAAATAGCCTAGTGCTTTTTGAGGAAAATTGGTGAAGTTCAGTGGGTTTTCTATTTTCACACACAAATAACCCCGTTTGTATTCTCGGAGTCTCGGTCCACGCTCCAGTTGAGCCTGACACGAGAGTGGATGAAAGTCCCACATTGATTGGGAATTGATTCACGGTCTACTTATATGAACTTGAGCAATTGTCCCCCCTTGAGCTAGCTTTTGAGGTTGAGATTGGTCCAGGTATCATATCTTTAAATGGTATTAGAGCCAGGTCCATCCACGTTTGAGCTCCCGGACCACGCTCTTGTTGGGCCTGGGCGTGAAGGTGGTGTTAGAGTGGGTGAAAGTCCCACATTGTTGGGGAGTGAACTGTCGGTCTTCTTATATGAACTTGAGCAATCCTCCCCTCATGTGCTAGCTTTTGGGGTTGAGTTAGGCCCAAGATCCTTTCTTTACACAATCAACCATCTTTTCTTACATTGAAAATGGACAGAGCAGCTGTAGAGAATGTTTTCAACCTGAAGGGGATCAGGTGGGTAGGACCTGGGAGCATTAAAAAAGTACTAAGCAGCTGGAACGGGGATGTAAATGTAATAAAGGAGGAGAGATGGAAAATTGTTCAACATGTATATGGTGGACAGTTTGGACAGAAAGAAACAAGGGTTGTTTTGAGGATGTCCAGAAGATCAACATGAATAGTTTAGCACTTCTTTATTTTTGGTGTAAACACGATGATTAGCTCTAACAGAAGACATCATTGATGTGCTAGACTGTTTATAGGCAATAGAAAGACAGAGTAAGATGTAATACTTTTTGAAGGGGGACATCATTCTTGTTGGCTAGGGATTTGAACAAAGATGGGAAGAGCTCTATATAAAGGACAGGGATGACTAATATGGCAACTCTTTTTTTGGATGGAACATAATTTTTGTTATAAGATATGGAAGATATGAAGATAGGCCAAAATGTTATCAACTAACAGACTTTGAAAATTAAGAGCCAAAGAACGCTAAACAATGGGTGTAACTCAAATCTATTTGAATAAAAGGAATACCAACTCTGAGAGAACAAAACACACTCTCCAGTAGTCCAGTAAATGCAGTAGATCTTAAAATCCCACTGCTAAGCAAATTAATTTAAATGCTGCTTTAGATTAGAAAGTCACCTTGTTATATTATGTGTTCAGTGGGTTCTCATTTATACTGCTCATCATATTTTCTGCACTATCTTTTCAACATTTTTTCTCTGAAGTCTATAATTTACTCTTCTTCACTTTGAACTTGGGCTTTGCAGGGCTCTGCATCTTGGACTTCTATATGTTGGTTCACTTGTAGTACTTCTTGTGTATTCTATCCTGTATGGTTTGACAGCAAAGGAATCAAACTGGCTTGGGGCTACAACATCAGCTGCCGTGATAATCCTTGGTAGTTCATTTCCTACATATATCTGTCTCCTTTTCTGACTCGTATTGTGAAATAATTTCTTATTTCTTTGTGGTAAGTAATGAATTCACTAGCTTTTCATTCAATCAGATTGGAACTTGGGAGCTTGCTTGTATGGTTTTAAGCTTCTGAAAAGTCGAGTCGTCGTACTTTTTGTTGCCGGTACATCTCGGGTGTTCCTGATCTGTTTTGGAGTTCATTACTGGTTTGTTGTTAACCCATGCTAATTCATTTTCTTCCATAATCAAGTCTTCTTATACTTGTGGAATATGCATCCCTTTTAATATTATTTGTTGAATAGAAACTTCTAATCTTTTGTTATCAAAAAAAAATCTTCTAATCTTTTACTGCAACAATTTTGTTTCAGGTACTTTGGACATTGTATCAGTTATGCAGTTGTAGCATCTGTGCTGTTGGGTGCTGCTGTTTCACGGCACTTATCAGTTACAGACCCATTAGCAGCTAGACGAGATGCCTTGCAGAGCACAGTTATCCGCCTTAGAGAAGGTTTCCGCAGAAAAGACCAAAATAGCTCCGCAAGCTCTTCTGAGGGGTGTGGTTCAAGTGTCAAACGCAGTAGCAGTGCTGATGCTGGTCATCTTGGTAATGCAACTGTGCCTTGCACTGGTGATGGCAGTACCTGGAATAACATTGAGGGGATTAATAGTGATAAGAGCATAGACAGTGGAAGACCGAGTCTAGCTCTACGTAGTAGTTCCTGTCGTTCAGTTGTTCAAGAGCCTGAAGTAGGATCATCATATTTTGACAGAAATTTAGAGCATAATAGTTCATTGGTTGTTTGTTCTAGCAGTGGCCTTGAAAGCCAAGGCGGTGATTCTAGTACATCCACTTCTGCAAATCAACAGATACTGGACTTGAATTTGGCACTTGCATTTCAAGAAAAGTTGAGTGATCCCAGGATTACATCTATGTTAAAGCGGAAAGGAAGACACACTGATCGTGAATTAGCTAATTTATTGCAAGATAAAGGGCTTGATCCTAATTTTGCAGTGATGCTGAAGGAGAATGGATTGGACCCAATGATTCTAGCCTTGTTGCAGAGAAGTAGTTTGGACGCTGATCGAGAACATCGCGACAGTAACCCTCCCGTCACTGATTCAAATGATGTTGAGGATGTGTTACCTAATCATATTTCATTCTCGGAAGAACTTAGACTCCAAGGATTAGGAAAGTGGCTTCAACGTTGTAGAGTAATGTTGCATCATGTAGCAGGAACTCCAGAGCGAGCATGGCTTCTTTTCAGTTTAATCTTCATTCTTGAAACCGTCGTTGTGGCTATCTTCCGACCAAAGACAATAAAACTTTTGAATGCTACACACCAACAGGTAAGAAATGCATTAGTACTTTTAAAGTTCAGTTTTGTGTATTTGGAGTACGGTGCAGCTAAAATGTACTCCATATGGTTGTATTTTCCATTTTCTAACAAAATTTAGTGAACGACTTTCTGTAGTTTGAATTTGGCATCGCGGTTCTCCTTTTGTCTCCTGTTGTCTGTTCTATTTTGGCCTTCCTACGGTCGCTGCAGGCTGAAGATTTGTCCATGACTTCAAAGCCTCGGAAGGTATTTACATTTTTGGTTCTTTGCCTGAGATTATCTGTTTTTAGTTGTTTTTTCTCCCAAGTATCTTGTTGCTATTTGAGGTTTTGGTTGTGATAACTTTATGCCATTGTTACTGGTGAAACTTTGTCATTTCATCAGTTATTTGCCTAGAAATCTTGTTTTCAAGTGTATCATTGTCTCTGTGCAGTTTTCTAATGTTGGTTGATTGTGATTTCCAAAGCTCTCGTATATTTTGATGCTACCTACGTTGGTTTCTATGCTTCTTTTCTTTTCCAAGAGTGATTGTCTTTAGGTTCTGGGTTTTCAGCACTAGTCCAGGCTCTTCTCCCTCTTTCTCTCTTGCATTCTAAATATTAATCTTAATTTTTCATGTGTTCACCTGTGATGTGAGGGACAACGTTTTGTTCTATGGTGCACAAGAATGTTTAGGCCGCTAGAAACCCAGACTAAAGTTTTTTGTGCCAGCCAAGTTTTTGAATTCAGTTAAGGGGGTATGTTCTGCTTGTTTAGCTATGCTGGACCTTTAAACAGTTGAATTATAGCTCTAGCTCCAAATTGGTGTTCAAGATCAGCTTATGTTATTCCTAAGAGAGGTCAGGTGAAATAAGAGAAGAGAAGATGCTTTGATAATTTGACAATTGATGGTTGATCACGTTTATAGGTATCAAACACAGGACACTTGATATTCGTACAGTGACCTCTCTTTCTGATCACATAGCTGTGTGACTAGTGGACATCCACTTTTAACTTAATGATGGGTTTACCAGTGCAGTACTATAAAAATCGAGATTCACTTTAGCATAATACTTTCTGAAGGCAGTCTGACCTGTTGTCTCCTTGCATTAGATGCTCAGTGTTTCTACTATCAATTTTTGGGTAAAATTTTCTACGTTGTTGCAGTATGGCTTTATCGCTTGGATGCTGAGCACTTGTGTTGGTCTGCTGCTTTCATTCTTAAGGTAAACCCTTCTTGTATTATTAATTTGGTGTCTCAATCACTGTCAAGTTACAGAAGCAACTTATATTGCATATATTCTATTAAAACATACTCATTGCAAACATTTAGATTAGTGTGAAGAAGTTTCCTTTAGGCACACGAAGTCAAGTTTGTGATTGTCACGATCCAAATCTCCCTAAGCCGTGATGACCCCTAACTCTACTCGTCAGGTGATCCAATTTAAAAGTAATCTAGACTTGACCACATTATCAAGACATTATGGCGGCAATGAAGTACAATAGAATAATGAGAAAAGACAAAATCACCCCTAATCTTATACGTCTGAACTTAAGCACTTTAACTTTACAAACATTTAGATACCCCTAAACAACTTTCAAGTGAATTAAATACCACCCTAACAGTATAATACCATTCTCACAATGGAGAGTGCATTACACGTGCCATATCATTGTCGTGTCAGCACCACATCATTGCCACGTAAGAGCCACATCAATTTTTTTTTTAAAGGGAACCCCACTAATATGTATATTATGTATTAAAAAAAAATAGAAAAGACAAAAGGTAACCCACGCCATTCCCCCACTTCCTCCTTCTTCAACCCCCCCTCTCCACCTCCAACCACCCCCTTTATTCTTCTGCAACCCTCACTCTCCTCCTACCCTTCTGTACCCTAAAAATCCAACCATTTTACTGCAAGTCCTTTTTTGAGAAGCTTTTAGTGAGGGAGGTGGAGGAGGCTTTCCCCGTAAAGTCAATTTGGCTTTCCCTGTAAGGTCAATTTGGATTCCCGCTAAAGCTTTTAGCGAGGGAGGGGGCAACCCCTACTTTTTAGTGTGGGAGTATAAATGATTTGGGCAGTTGGAGTAGCCTCCGGTCCCTTGTTTATTTTTGGCAGGTTGTATAGAGGATTGGGTGTCTTTTGTAGAGAGCCATGTCATGCTGTAGGCTCTTTACTTTTTGGTATATTGCTTGTATACGACCTAGTTTGGACCTGTGATTAATGAAATTGTTTACCTGATAAAAAAAAGAATCCAACCAATTTACAATCTATAAATTTGGAAAAAAAAATCAACAAATTGATCCAGAGGTTGGATGCAGCCACAAGTAGAGCAAACAAGAAATTGCATCGTATTTGAAGAAACATAATTACAATAATTTCAACAACAAAAAATTTGAGTAGTTTCAGAGCAAAAAATGGTAGAAAATCATATCTTGTTTTCAAGAAAATCAAGTTATAGAGATCGTAAAAATTAAGAAAATTGCTCTACTTTTGAAAAATTGAATTGGGTTTTAAAAGAAGATATGGTTCTCTCTAAAAGATACTCAATCCTGTTATTCAAAACCGTTTCAGTCTCAGCTCCCAAGCTCAATCCTGTTATTTCATTTATTTGTTAAGATCTTATTAACTGTTTAGGTTAAGATCGTATCAGTCCGAGCTTCCAAGCTTCAGAAATAGAAGGAAAATACCATGTCCCAAAGATCTTATTCTTATACCTGAAGCTCTATCCTTGCGCGATCGTGACCATGCCTTACATGATTACGAAGCATTGCTAGGGCATGCCGACGTGACCGTGAAGATTACCCACCAACCACACTCATGATCGTTATTAAGTTTGCACCAATAGAAATTTGCATGATCTAATTCTTATGCCTGAAGCTCTATCATTGCGCGATCGTGACCATGCCTTAGGCATGTGACCGTGAAGGTTACCCACCAACCACACTGCATGATCGTTATTAAGCTTGCACCAATAGAAATTTGCAATTGCTGTCTTCTCCCCGCCGGGGGTCTATCGGAAACAGCCTTTCTACTTCTTTAGAGGTAGAGGTATGGACTGCGTACATCTTACCCCCCCAGACCCCACCAGGTGGGAATACACTGGGTTTGTTGTTGTTGTTGTTGTTGTTGCTGTCTTCTCCCCAAGCGTGTCGAAATCCACCCAAGCCCCTCAGGTCCCAATCCAAACATGCCAAGAAATCGTAAAACATAATACCAGCCTGTAAGAAGTTTCAAACACGAAACAGAGCATAAAATCTCAAAATGAAGGGTTGAGTAATTACAATGATCTATTCGTTATATACGTTTTATTCCTTATTTGTATATTAATTGCACATGCATATCTTCTGTTGGTTGCTGTGTCTTGAATGCTTGATCATTGTCTTGTTTAGTTGGTTAAATCCTCAAGGCAACATGATATGCTCTTGGCTGTATCTTTTGGTTGATACTTCTGTTGTACATATTGGATTTGCAGCAAATCATCAGTTCTTCTGGGATTATCATTGACTGTACCGTTAATGGTAGCGTGCCTATCTATTGCAATTCCTATATGGATTCGTAATGGTTACCAGTTTTGGTCTTCAAGAGCTGAGAATGCGGGCCGTGCAGGAAACCATCTTACACTAGGGATGAAAGAGGTTAGTGTGTTTTGTAATTTTCTCCTATTTATTTACTGTTAATATCGTTGTGGTCCTCTGCACTTTTGCTGTTTATTTGGATTGGGTTTTCTTAAATTTTTTAAGTATTACTTTTACAGATCAATTTTTTGTTTTCAGCGAACTCTAACTAGTTTGAATTGGGGTGTTTGATTCACTGAGCTGTACACTTCTATGTTTGAGGAGGTCTTTATCTATCGTTGAAGTCAATTCCATAATCTTTTTATTTCATGACTGGTTGTTGATGTAAGAACCAAAAGTCTCTTGTATTTGTCGAAATGACGAAGGGAAGACTACTTTAAAAGGAGGGATTCTCACTTAATTACTTGTAAGAGTGGGGGTAACCATAGTCAAATAGACTTTATCCTTAAAAGAAGATGAGACTGAAGTACATTCAAGGACTGAAGGTTATTCCAGGAAAAGGGATTACCTCCTAATATATGCTTAGATGTAAAGTTTAGGAGTAGAGTGAGTAAAACAATGACGTAGAAACAACCACGAATTAGATGGTGGCATTAAAAGGTGCTACACCGTTAGTGTTTCAGGAAAAACTACGCGAGAAGGGAGCTTGGTATGTAGAGGAAGTCGTAGACACGCTATGGAAAAAGTGTCAGGTTGCATTAAAAAATCAGCTACAAAAGTGTTAGATGTGTCTAGATGTCTATGACCTTGACCACATGAATCATGCCGTGGAATAATGAAGTACGAAGAATTATTAAAGCTAAAAGAGTGTTACAGGAAGTTACAAAAGCAGAGGACAAAGAAGCTTTTGAATAATATGATTACAGTAGAACTTCATTGGAAGCTAAGAAGGCTCTTAGTAAAGCCTGAGGGGATGCTCTAGATGGCTTGTATCAAATTCTAAGGACACGAGAAGGATAGAGAGAATTGTTTAAACTAGCATGACTAAGAGAGAAGAAAAGCAAGGACTTAAACCAGATGACAATGCTCAGCTAGTGTTGATGGGAGAGACAAAATCAAGGAGAGACAGAGATTACTTTGCTAAATTGTTCGACTTGAACAAGGAGTATAACATTTTAGATCTACTGTATGTGAATGATAGAAACTTTAGGCATACTCACCCTCATAGATATCAGGTGCCCACATATATAGAGTCGAAAGATATATAGAGTCCGAAGGGTATTAAGATGCCATAGGTGAATGATGTCATGAAAAATATGTGGATTAGAAAAGCTTGTGGCCCAAATAGTATCCCTATATAGGTTCGGAAGTGTCGTGGAGATTTAGCAGTGGAATGGCTCACCAAGCTATTCAATTCTATACTAAGAAGTGGTAGCATGCCCGATGAATGGAGGAATAATACTCTGTTTAAAATTTACAAGAATAAAGGAGATATTCAAAGCTATGCAAACTATCGTTGCATTAAACTCACGAGTCATACAATGAAACTTTGGGAAGAGTGATAGATCATTGACGTACTTTTTACTTTTATCGATGATGATATGATATGAGATTACATGACGAAATAAGGAATCATATAACTGATCTCAACTTATTTGGGACTGAGGCGTAGTTGTTGTTGCATCAATCCTCTTTTTTACCTCAATCTAATACGAGGGATATGACATTTCTTGCAAAGGATTCACGCTTATACATTCTTATTTTACTTGCTATATTGAATCATAATTGCCCATTCTGTTTCCAGGGTGTTGTTCTTTTCATTTCCATCTCCTTATTTGCTGGGTCCATTTTAGCTCTTGGAGCAATAGTGTCTGCAAAGCCTTTGGATGATTTAGATTATAAGGGGTGGACTGGTGGTCGGAACAGTGTTACATCTCCTTATGCATCATCTGTTTTCCTTGGCTGGGCAATGGCTTCTGCAATTGCGTTGGTAGTTACTGGTGTGCTGCCAATTATATCCTGGTTCGCGACTTATCGGTTTTCTCTATCATCTGCTATTTGTATTGGCATATTTTCAGGTAATCCTTCCACTTTAATCTCTCGTCTTCCCTTTCTTATACTACAAAATACTAGTAGTCTCTCTGATTTTCAACCTTTTGTTTGGTAGTTCATTCTCTATGACAACCTTTTGTCTGGTTTTCAACTTTTTGTTTGGTAGTTCATTCTCTATGACAAGCCTTTTACTAAAACTTTCTTCTCTTTCATCTTTGTAGCGGTTATTGTGGCCTTCTGTGGCATATCCTACTTTGAAATTGTTGGATCTAGAACCTATCAGATTCCAACAAAAGCCGATTTCCTTGCTTCTTTGCTTCCATTGATATGCATTCCAGCAGTATTGTCTCTCGGTGCTGGTTTGTTCAAGTGGTATGTGTTATTTATTTAGAAAGTGCTTATATCTCTAGACTAGATATGCTTCTTAAAGATGATCGGTGATTTTTTACCTAGAGTCATATTATCTTATCTGTACCATTTTCAGGAAAGACGACAATTGGAAGCTCTCTCGAGGTGCTTATATGTTCATAATTATTGGTCTTCTTCTTTTGCTTGGAGCCATTTCAGCTATTATAGTTACAATTAAACCCTGGGAGGTAAGTGATCCTCCCATGTGCTGTAGTTTTCATGTTCAAAACAGTTATTTGACATTGTTTGTATGTTTTTCTTTTCCCCTTTGTGTTTCAACAGATAGGGGCTGCATTTCTTCTGGTGCTTCTCCTTCTTGTTCTAGCTATTGGTGTTATTCACTATTGGGCGTCAAATAACTTTTATTTGACAAGGATACAAATGTTACTCGTTTGTTTTCTTGCATTCCTTTTAGCTCTTGCAGCATTTCTTGTTGGATGGTTTCAGGGTAAATACTCTTCTCCCGTCTTAAGATGCTTAGATAGTTTAATCTAATGTTTCTAGCGGTTCTCGATAAGTGATGTCAATTGCATATTTCTCTTTCAGATAAGGCTTTTGTTGGTGCCTCTGTTGGTTACTTCTCATTTCTTTTTCTCGTAGCTGGAAGGGCATTAACAGTAAGTTATACTTAATAACGACAAATAAAGTATTGAAGTGTGTTGGAGAAATTTTTGATTAGTCCCTAAAATATTGGCAAATTCTGATTTTTGTCCTTGTGACGGTTAAGCTCCTCATTTAAGCTTCATTAATTGAAATGTACACTTTTGATCCTTATGCTTGTGAGTCCACCAATTTAACAAATTATTAATTGTTAAACTATTTGAGGCTAATTAATCTAACTATAAAATATTTTAAATTTAGGGACCAAAGACAGGTTAAATATGCTTAGTGAAATATCACAAGGACAAATCATATTTAACTAATGACTGAGGGATCAAAAGTGCAGTTATTCCAATCATGTTATTTATGTTTATCTTTTGCTTATTGGAGTTGTTTTATCTTTGCCTTGTGGTCTTGCTTGCGTGTGAATTGTCTTTTGTTCCCCAAAACCCTTTTCTTTCAGGTCCTTCTTTCACCTCCTATAGTAGTCTACTCCCCAAGGGTGTTGCCTGTTTATGTTTACGATGCTCATGCGGACTGTGGGAAAAATGTCAGGTTTGTCAATTTCTTCTACTTTTCTTTTTAAGATTTACATTGTGTATAGCAGAGCTTGAGCCTTGAAATGCATAGTTAAATTAAATTGTGAACTCTTACAACACCAGTTCCTTTCCTAGGTATTTTTATTACAAATGTTTCACCACTTAAGTTGCTACTTGAAATTGCACGATTTTGACAGCTAATTCTACCTGAAATCATTTGTTGACAGTGCTGCATTTCTTGTGCTCTATGGCATTGCATTGGCTATTGAGGGATGGGGTGTGGTTGCGAGTTTGCAAATTTATCCGCCATTTGCTGGTGCTGCTGTGTCAGCAATTACACTCGTTGTGGCCTTTGGGTTTGCTGTCTCTCGTCCATGTTTAACACTTGAGGTTTGCTTAGATATCTTGGAATAGTTGTACTGATTGAGCTACATGGACTTACTTTTTCTTGTGTCTGTTTGGTGTCTTTATCATGAACTCTTTATACTATAGTCAACATGGTAACCTTGGAGATTGGTTTTCATAAAACAATTCTTCTGCTTGGACTACTTCCTATAATATCCTGGTTTACTTTCTAACATTTTCTCTGATATTAGATGGTGGAAGATGCTGTTCATTTTCTTAGCAAAGAAACCATGGTCCAGGCAATTGCTCGATCTGCCACAAAGGTACGGCCATTTTCTATTACCGCTGCCAACACTTTCATTCTATATTTTTGCTCCTTGGTTATTAGTCAGTGTTTTTTGTTTCTATTGTCGTTTATGGTTTCAGTCCCATCTGAAGGTGATCCTTGTTTTCAATTGGAAATAAAGAACAGTTTGCCACTTAAAAGTTCATCGACTTGTTTATCGGAATTGTCCCACCTTATTGCATAAGATTTGGATGGGGATGCCCCTAAACTGGCTTAAAAATAATATGGTGCTGTTAGATTGATGTACTATTTGAACCTAAATCATGAAAATATTGGTGATTTCTGTTTTGTTATTCACAATTTGAAAAATGCTGAATCTCTAATATTCCCTTCTGTACCGTTGTTGATGTCATCAACGTGTTTTGTATTTCAGTTTGATTGGTATTCTGGGATTGTTCTATTTTATTTTGCTCGAGTGCTTGAGTGCTTTACATGTTTTTCATTTCATTCATGTTGGATTTTAGTTATCAATGATTTGTCATTTAAATTTTGTGTTATGTTTTTGGTATCAATTATAAATGTCAAATAATCACAATGCATCCATAGAGGTCTGCCTATAGAGAGATGTGAATATCGTCTACGCTTTGCTTGAACTTCGATGTGCTTAATATAAGCATTAACACAAGGTTCGCTAGTATTGATATAAATAATGAAACTTTCATGGTGATTGGTTTGGTGAAACTTCTCGAGCGTTCAATATGTCTTCTGATTCTTGTACCTGTAAATTTTAGATTAGCTTCTTGTTTTATTATTGATTTTCTCCTCGAATCTCAATTCTGTTGATATTTTCTCAGACCAGAAATGCTTTGTCTGGAACATACTCTGCCCCTCAGAGGTCGGCAAGCTCAGCTGCTCTATTGGTTGGCGACCCAACAATGATGAGGGATAGGGGAGGCAATTTTGTTCTTCCAAGAGCAGATGTCATGAAATTAAGAGACCGTCTTAGAAATGAAGAACTGGCTGCTGGGTCAATTTTCTCGAGATTAAGAAATAGGACACTTAGGCATGAAGCAACTAGTGATGTAGGTCACCGAAGAGAAATGTGTGCCCATGCTCGAATTCTGGCTTTAGAGGAAGCAATTGATACTGAATGGGTTTACATGTGGGATAAGTTTGGCGGTTACTTGCTTCTCTTGCTTGGTTTGACTGCTAAAGCTGAGAGGGTACAGGTAACTATGCGTTGCAAACTACTTATCTGCGTTTAAGCTTCTCTAATCCCCCCCCCCCCCCCCCCCCCCCCCAACCCCACCCTATGCTGAACATTAGCATGCTTTGCCAGGATGAGGTTCGTCTGCGACTTTTCCTTGACAACATAGGATTTTCAGATCTAAGTGCCAAAGACATAAAGAAATGGCTCCCAGAAGATCGTAGGCGATTTGAAATCATACAGGAAAGGTAAAAGTATACTCGGACTGTTCTGGTAATTCTGCTGCAGTTATGAGAGTTAGAGTTCTTCTAAATTTTGTTTAATTGGTGTCTGCAGTTATATGAGGGAGAAGGAGATGGAAGAGGAAATCCTGATGCAGAGACGTGAAGAGGAGGGAAGGGGTAAAGAAAGGAGGAAAGCACTCCTTGAGAAGGAGGAACGTAAATGGAAGGAAATAGAGGCGTCACTTATATCATCTATTCCTAATGCTGGGAATAGAGAGGCAGCAGCGATGGCTGCTGCAGTCCGTGCAGTGGGAGGAGATTCTGTTCTTGATGACTCTTTTGCAAGGGAAAGAGTTTCAAGCATCGCACGTCGTATTCGTGATGCTCAGCTATCTCGTCGGGCACTACAGGTCATTCCTACCCTCTACTTAAAGTGCAACTATGATCATGAAATGCGATGCTGAAATTCTACCTTATGCCTTCACAAGGTTGTCACGACCTGAACTAGGGAGCTGTGCCTGGCACCCAAAAAGTGCCCTAAGTCTGTCATAACAACCATCAATAGAACATGCCTTGGGTCCCAAGCGTCCCTTTGCCATCGTCAATTACCCATGCAAAATCCCGAAGGCATAACATGTCTAAAATGAGTATCGACCTGAGGCATCCTTATGTTACACTCTGAAACTGTATATACTTATCCACAGTGAGTCTATGGAGCTTCTATGAGATACATTACATATATAGAAATGGGAAATAACCCGACATGTGATAGTATGTTAATAACAGAAGAAAGTGACAAGAGAAACCCCCACAACTCTAGTCTGGGCTCACCACTGAAAGTTATGAAACCCTCACTACTATCTTTTAGAATAGGTCTGAAACTGAATTATCTTCCCGTCACTCTTTTTATGATGGTCCATCAAAGCAATCACAACTTAACCCAGTACTTGATCCAAATTCCTGTATGTTGAGCTGTTGTTTAATCTTTTCTGTTGCAGACTGGGCTTGCTGGTGCTGTGTGTATTCTTGATGATGAGCCCACCACTAGTGGCAGACAGTGCGGTCAGATTGATCCTACTGTGTGTCAATGTCAAAAAATTAGCTGCTCCCTTGCTGTAATGGTCCAGCCTGAATCTGGACCTGTTTGTTTGTTCGGCACCGAGTTCCAGAAGAATATTTGCTGGGAATTTCTTGTGGCTGGCTCTGAGCAAGGCATTGAAGCCGGACAAGTTGGGCTTAGATTAATTACTAAAACTAACAAGCAAACTACTGTAAAGGAGTGGAGTATAAGTGCCACCAGTATAGCAGATGGAAGGTTTATAAGCTTTTCCTCCTTGTCGTGTCAATTTTTGTGTAAAGATGGTCACTGTAGTTGCTTAGGACTTCTGTCTTGTCTTATCTTCCATGAATTTTATTAGAACACACCAAGGTGGTGTGAAATGTACAAGAAACAGTGCTTAAATTCCTTGAAATAAAAATAGAGGCTCCAGTGTTATTTCTTTCCTGTCGCCTTCATTCTTGAGTTTTGAGTGAACTCAGATGGTTGTCTCACATGTAAAGGCATTATTTTGCAGGTGGCATATCATAACATTGACTATTGATGCTGAATTGGGTGAAGCAACTTGCTACCTGGATGGAAATTTTGATGGCTACCAGACGGGTCTACCACTTAGAGTGGCTAGTTGCATATGGGAGCTGGGAACGGATGTGTGGGTGGGCATAAGGCCACCCATTGATGTTGATTCATTTGGGAGGTCAGATAGTGAAGGAGCCGAATCAAAGGTGCACATAATGGATGTATTTCTTTGGGGAAGGTGCTTGACAGAAGATGAGATTGCATCTCTTCCTGCGGCTATGGGTTCTGCTGAGTACAGCATGATTGATCTGCCGGATGACAATTGGCAATGGGCAGATTCTCCAACTAGGGTCTGTGTTTTTTAGTCAAATAATTTGTTTCCTCCAATGCATCTAATAATTGTCATTTGTAAATAGAATGGTCTGTAGGTCTTTGTCTTTTAATTTTGCAGATTCTCAAGTTCTAGATGTTTGAAGGTTTTTTCTTTTTTTTTTTACAATCAAAAACTTTAAGAAACCAGATTGGTGGAGTTGATTGATAGTTTTTCTGTTGCTAATTTCAACATATCTGGTAAACATTAAAGGAATAGTTGCGTGTCTTTTGGAATTTGTCTCATGTTTGGACTTTGGTTCTTCTTGCTTAGGTTGATGGGTGGGACAGTGATCCTGCGGATGTAGATCTTTATGACAGAGATGATGTAGATTGGGATGGACAGTATTCAAGTGGGAGGAAGAGAAGGTCAGATCGTGATGGGGTTGTGTTGGACGTGGATTCTTTTACTCGAAGGTTGAGGAAGCCTCGAGTAGACACGCAGAAGGAAATCAATCAACACATGCTTTCAGTGGAAATAGCTGTGAAGGAGGCTCTCTTAGCAAGAGGAGAATCACATTTCACTGATCAAGAGTTTCCTCCCAATGACCGCTCGTTATTTATGGATCCGGACAATCCCCCATCTAAATTGCAGGTGAGTCCATTGGCCTCACTTTGCTCATAGTTTTATTGGTCTTCTGGTTTTCTGGGTTTGATTATGATGTGTGGTACGTTAGCTGATATTAGTTTTCATCCCAGGTTGTTTCTGAATGGATGAGGCCTACTGATATAGTGAAAGAGAAGCATCTGGGTAATCACCCATGCTTATTTTCCGGAGTAGCAAATTCTTCAGATGTTTGCCAGGTTGTGCTACTCTTGCTTCATACTGTTTGCTCAAAGTATCTCCTCTTGCCTCCTCTTTTCTTTTGCTTTTTGGGAAACAGGTCTAAGTTGATTGCTAGTATTGTCTTTATAGATCCAGTTGCTCACCGTAATACTGTACTTTTTAATCAGGGACGGCTGGGTGATTGTTGGTTTCTAAGTGCTGTTGCTGTGCTAACTGAGGTTTCACGAATATCAGAAGTCATAATTACACCAGAATACAATCAGGAAGGAATATATACAGTTCGCTTTTGCATTCAGGTTAGGCTTCTTTATTTGTACAGTTACTTGTGCATGCAATGTGTTCTTCAAAAGGGCATAGAATCATCTTAGTTCCCACCAGACATGAACATACTGGATTTTTTCAATTGATTAAATTATAAGTTGTTTTAACGTGTCTCTTGAACTCTGGACAGAAAGGACCGTTGGAGCAACACCTTGGAAGCTATAAATTTCCTGTCTTCAAAATTTAGGATCTATGAATCTATAGAGATGAACCACTAGCCACTATGATTATAGATTATGGAGGGGTAAATCATTCGAAGTAAAAAAAAAAAGAGAACGTTTGGAAGTGGAGAGTGAGAGACCTTGAACCTTTTCATTAATTTGCTGCTCTCTGGTCATGAAATATTCCAAGATCACTAGACATCTGAACCAAATAGTGTAGTGCATGTTGACATTTTTCTCTGATTGAATCTAAGATTTTTCTGAATTGGCTTTATTTTATTGGGGTGCTTAGGATATAAGTTATGGACATAGGGTCCTTTGGGTGCAGTTTCTGCCACAAAATGCGATGTAGATGGTAAAACTTGACTGCTCATATTCATACTTCCTCTTTGAGTTGATTTGGTGTTATCTATGTTTTGATTTTTTTTCTTTGTCTGTATTATGGTGTTTTGAAGTTTAACCACTTCCTTTCCTTTTTTGGGTGCAACAACAACATAGTGTGGTCTGAGGAGTGTAGACCTTCCCGTTTTTGGGTAAGAAAAGAAAAACTGTCGGTCAATTAGGATGGCGAGGACTATAGTTTGTGTGTCTTCTTCTTTTCTGGATTCAGAGTGATCCTTCTGTTCTGGAGAATAAGTGTGGATATGGGCCTCAATCTGGTCATTGCCATAAATTGCTTTTTCCTTGCTCACATTGTACACCTACGTGAAAAAAAATCATTTCTTTCCTGTGAACTGCTGGTATGTAACTAATAGTGTTATTAATTCAGCAAATACTGCAACTTTTATTTTTAACTGCTGCTGGGCTTGGGGAAAAGCACAACTATTCCCAGAGTTACAGTACCTTTCACTGAATTCTGTACCTGGAATGTTGACATTCATGTTCTATTTGACTTCCAGATTTCTTTCTATGTTAATCTCCTTGAAGTTGTTATCCTAAACTGATGAGAGGACCTCAGTCGATTATATACTGGTTCCTGTGTGAAACAAAAATATGATTGCGTTCTCTTAAAAGATTACTAAATCAAGTTAATCCTGTCACTATGTCTATTATAGGGTGACTGGGTCCGTGTTATTACTAAATCAAGTTAATCCTGTCTTATGTCTATTATAGGGTGACTGGGTCCCTGTTGTGGTAGATGATTGGATTCCATGCGAGTCACCTGGTAAACCAGCATTTGCCACCAGTAGGAAGGGTAATGAAATGTGGGTCTCCTTGTTAGAAAAAGCTTACGCAAAGCTTCACGGCTCATATGAGGCATTAGAGGGTGGACTTGTACAAGATGCTCTTGTAGACCTCACCGGAGGTGCTGGTGAGGAGATTGACATGAGAAGTGCCGAGGCACAGATTGATCTGGCAAGTGGAAGACTCTGGTCTCAGCTGCTGCGCTTCAAACAAGAGGGTTTCCTACTAGGTGCTGGTAGCCCTTCAGGTTCAGATGTGCATATATCTTCCAGTGGTATTGTCCAAGGTCATGCCTATTCAATATTGCAGGTGGAAATTCAATCCTTCAATCTTATGACTTATCCACCAGCCAAGAAAATTTCAGTCACACGGTCATTTTTCGCATATTTATTGCTCAGGTACGAGAAGTTGATGGCCACAAGCTTGTTCAGATTCGGAATCCATGGGCAAATGAAGTTGAATGGAATGGTCCTTGGTCTGATCCATCACCTGAGTGGACCGACAGGATGAAACACAAGCTTAAACATGTCCCACAGGTTGCTCCCCCTTCCTCCCTCTTCCAAGTTATTGTTTTTTGACTTTGACTTTGTTTTTACCTAATGAATTCTTTGGTTAAGAGCCAGAATTTACAAACAACAACATACCCAGTGTATTCCCACACAGTGGGGTCGGGGGGGGGGGGGGGGGAGAATCAAGTGTACACAGACCATATCGTTACCTCCGATGAAGTAGGGAGGCTGTTTCCGATAGACCCCCTGCTCAGGACAGATAAACAGTATAAAAAGACGTAGTGAAAACAACAAAATGGAATAGCACACCAATAGAGAAAATCAGAAACAAGACACTGGCAGAGTAATACTATAAACTATCTATCGGATAATAACAAACATTATCAGAACACCATGAACAAGAAACTGCGAGACGCGCACATAGCACTACGACTACTGGCACGACTACAACAAAGCAACCGTATCTACTAACAAGAACTCATTCCAACCTATTAACTCTCTACCCTAATTGCATCCTCCACACCTTTCTAGCTAGGTTTATGTCCTCAGTAAGCTGTAACTGCCCCGTGTCATGTCTAATCACCTCTCTCCAATACTTCTTCGGCCTACCTCTACCCCACCTGAAATCATCCATAGCCAACCTCGCACCTTAATTCCACTTTTAGGATTGAATAACTCCTGATAGTTTATCTGGTGACCCCATCTTATTATCTAGTAGCTCCCAATTCCTTCTCGAAGAAAAAAGTAACTCCCAATTGTTGTTCATCCAATTGTACGCCCTTACTCTCGGTAGCACACCTTCCCTAATCTCTTCCTTTGCTTACTTTCATAGAAAATCTAATATGCCAAATAAAAGAAATTGACAATAACACCTCTTACAAATCGCTTCTGGAGGGATGAGAGAGCCCCTCTTGTCTGATTGACCAGATTCACTTCCACATACTGGTCCTTTTGTTCATCAAGAAAATGTGCGAAGGATTATGCTTATACACCTTTTTACTGGATGACACTAATTTTTGCTGTTCTGTTGTAAACAGGCAAACGATGGAATTTTTTGGATGTCTTGGCAAGATTTCCAAATACATTTTAGGTCTATATATGTTTGTCGTGTCTACCCACCAGAGATGCGCTACTCAATCCATGGTCAATGGAGAGGCTACAGCGCTGGAGGATGCCAGGATTATGACACATGGCATCAGAATCCCCAATATCGACTAAGAGCAAGTGGTCCTGACGCTTCCTTGCCCATTCATGTATTTATCACCTTAACTCAGGTGCACTGTCATGATTAATCTGGAACAGAGTCGTTGATTATTGGCATTATCTTTTTGTTGATCAAATAAACTAATCAGAATGCTATTTTAGGGTGTGAGCTTCTCAAGGACTACAGCTGGTTTCAGGAATTATCAATCAAGCCATGATTCAATGATGTTCTATATTGGGATGAGGATACTGAAAACTCGTGGTAGACGTGCTGCATATAACATCTATTTGCATGAATCTGTTGGTGGGACAGACTATGTAAATTCTCGAGAGATATCATGTGAGATGGTCCTAGATCCTGATCCGAAGGGTTACACAATAGTGCCTACTACAATACATCCTGGTGAAGAGGCGCCTTTTGTTCTCTCTGTTTTTACTAAAGCTTCGATAAGTCTTGAAACTTTATAATTTTGCATTGATGGCCCATTTGGTTTGGGTTTGAGTTTGGTCATCACTTGTGGGTCCTAAGCATCTCCCCAAAGGGATTCTGCACGGACTATCCCCAATCATTCACACGTGTTTGAGAGCTGGTTGAACGTTGCAGTAAAAAGCTCGGTAAGTTTGTCTAACCTCTTGCCCCCTTTTCTATGGACAAGAAATTGTCTGATACATTTCATTCTCTCGGATTCTGTCTAATATCTTGTGATGTTTGGTTTGGTAGGCATGCCTAATTCCCCCACTCTACTTTTAACATGCATAGAAAGAGGAGAAAGGATGGTCTGTCCTTTGCGAATGGATGAAGCAAGCTGTCTTATTCTGGGAAGTCCATGGTTGCTAAATGTCATTTCTGCATGGGTGCTGGAAGTCTCTAAAGCCAATAGAAGGAAGATGGTCCATTGATTCTAGTCTTCAGCTCTGAACATGGTCTCGAAGAGGGTTCTCGGGGATTAGAATACTGTACATGAGTAGATGTAAGAAAATAGGATTTAGTTATGTAAATGAGGGTTAACAAAAAGGAATAGATGAAAAAAAAAAAAATAGGAATAGATGTGAGGGATGCACTACTGGATGCATGTTGGAGTCCACGATATGGGTGAAATATCAATTGAAGTTTCAGCATCAGTTTTGAAGTACTTGTAGACATCACTTCATTAATTGTAAAAACCGAACATTCTTACAGCAATGGAATTAACTAACACCTTTCTACAATCTTCAATCGTGTGTTATTATTATCCTAAGAACTAAGAAAGAAACAAGGAACTGGTTGCTCCTTTGACAAGGAGCCCTTGGAAGTACGACAGAGGTACAAACTTGGGATTGCTCCCGAGTGGACACAATAATTTGAGGTCAAATAAGAGTCTCCAAATTCATGGGGGGATTGCTCAACAAGTTTCACCGAGATTTTTTTTTTATTTTTTAAATTGTATGCATCGAAAATTGCAAAAAAATTGCAATTTGTGTCGTTTCACATGTTTGACTTGGAAAATGACTCTCCCGGCCTTGTCAATGCAATTAGTTTTAAAATTCTTACCATTTTACAATAAATATAATTAATAATGATAAATTTGAGGAAATAAAAATGGACCCCTATTCAAAAGGGTAAATAATTTCCCCCAAAAAGAAAAAAGCTAGATACAAATTAATATAAGTGCTGTAACTTTTCTTTTTAACCAAAATAGTCAAATCCAATGTTACTCTTATCACCTCTCTTAAGCAAAAAAAAATAAATAAAAAAAATGATAGATAACAACAGAACACAGGTCACAACAAAACAATATGATTAAGAATCGAATTTCTATATAAAAAGTCATAAAGTCTGACTAAATATTCATCTACCACATAAAATAACAACAGAATAGAAACTACAACAAACAATACAATAATTGAGATATCATAACAATATTAAACCTCACCTTTACACAAATTCCTTAAAGCTCGATCGAACTTTTATCTATCACCTATACTGAGCAGAAAAAATAACATATATCAATTGAACAATACAATAATCAAGATATCTGAATAATACAATTAAATTTAATATTTACATTGAAATTCCTTAAAGTTCGACCTAACATTTATCACCTGTATTAAGCAAAAAAATAAAAAATAACAAATAGCAATAGAATAAATGGGCATCACAATAACAATATTTATTTTAGAGTCTATAATACACTCAACCCTAAATAAAGAATAAATATGATAAAAAATTTAATTATTTTTACCAATAAATATCGTATACATTAAATCGAACCACTATAAACACAAATATAAAAAATCAAAGAAAGTCTTTTGACAATGACAAAAATAATGTGGGATTAATTACCAAGAAAACAATACACCTATAATGAACCAATAATTGGTAGAAAGAATTCCAGCAACAAAAAAAAGAAATAATTCGGTTGTATGTATTTTGGTGGACGAAGTGTTGTCCTTATAATGAATATATGTGTGAATTGAAAAACTAAACCTAGATCAATTACAAAATAAAAACTATCTCTTGCCATATATTTTAGAACTCCTAATTTAGAAAAAATAAGTTTTTTTCATATATTTTAGGAGACAATATTATAAATAAATTAAATAGTAATTAAAAAAAGTGAAAAGACTATTTTATCTATTGTTCAGTGTTTTAATGAAGGGCAAAAAGTTTAAATCACATTTCTAAGAGTTTTCACACTTTTAATATATTATAGATTATAGATATATATAAAAGAGGTTTAGAGTATGCTGATGTGGCATACTTCTAAAGCCTCCATTTCTATTTTTCTTTTTTCTCAATTTTTTGAGATTTTTTTCAATTTATTTATTATATTAAAATAATTTACAGCTCCCCATTTACTATTCTTTATATAGGTTGACACCCATATATTCCACACAGAGCCTCTTTGTGGCATGACACATGCAACATGTATGTATTTTTGCTGAATATTTTTTGAAGCCATTCTCTCTATTTCATCCTCTAGGTGTAACCATTCCAAGATTCTATACTTAATACTGTATTTTACTTGTTTTTCAATTCAGTTGTGAGATGAAAATGTCTATAGACTGATGAGGGGAGGGGTGTTAATTATTCGGTTAATAAGCATATTATAATAAATTTAAAGGATGTATATATTGAAGTATTGAGATAGTAAAAGAATATAAAAAGAAAGAGGAAGAAGATGTTAATTGGCATAAATTTTGAAGTAAAATGTGGATTTTAATTTACTGATTTTAGGCAAAAATTTGGACAAAGCAATTAAAAAAATATTGGCAAAATAAAAAGTAAAAAATTAGAGGTGAATATTTGCATAGATTTGTCAATCATTGCAAACAATGAAGAGAATTATATTCTAACTTACAAAATATATTAAATATCTATTAAATAAAATATGAGGAAGTGCAATATTTGTAAAAATCTCTTATGCGTTAGAATGGGTATATCTTATGTATAAAAATAAAGATCTCTTATAAAAAGTTTGTAAAACTAAATAAAAAATTATAACATACAAAATCAGTTCTCCTCAATAATATAACCATGTACGAAAGTATATATTATCTATATGTATATATTGCGAAAAAAGGGATAACAAACAAGTAATTTCACCTATAATTAAATATATATTTAATAATAAAAATAATATATATTACTCTTATATATAAATGAAGAGTTTTGGTAGTACTATTTTGTCTTTTAGTGCCTACTTGCTATTATTATTATTATTATTATTATTATTATTATTATTATTATTATTATTATTATTATTATTATTATTATTAAAAAAGGCTCAAATATGCCACTAAACTATCAGAAATGACTCATTTATGCCATCCGTTAAAAGTTGGGCTCATTAATATCATCGCCGTTACAAAACCGGCTCATCCATGCCATTACTTTTTAATAGATGATTTTTAAAAACAGCCTTGCCATGTGGCAGCTTATTAGAGGGTCACGTCATTTTTTATCTTTATTTTTTTATTTTTTGTTTTAATTTTTTTTAAAAAAAATTAATTTTTTTTTGATCCATTAAAAAGAATTCACGCAAATTTCTAATCCATTGAAAATTAGTTTGATCTATGCTTTTAAAATTTGATTAATTTTTCATGAATATATTCTTAAAACATTCTCGTTCGATTCATTTTTTTGTCATTTTTGACATATTAAGATTGTTTTCATATTTTACCTTTAATATTAATTATTTTTTTCTTCAAATTAATTTCAAATACAATAGTAAACATTATTTAATAAATATATTATAATAAAATAACTATTTTAATTGACGGGCGAGTAACTAAAAGGGAACGAAGAGAGTATGCACTCCACGTTTTTTATCACTTTTTTTTTTTTTGTAAAAGATTCACGTTAACTAAATTTTTTGTCATTTTTCAGTTGAAACTGAAGGGATATATAAACATCAAATATTATTATTATATTATTAATAGTTAGCTTGTCATTTTGCCAACTCTACGTATACTATATATGTCGGCAGTTGTCGCCTTCCTATTTTTGCAATGATAAATGATGATGCATAAAGTGTTACAAATGTTGAATGCTGATTAGGGGCGGCTCAACCCTTTAGGAGAAAAGGCGGCGGCCTAAGACCCCAAAATTTGAGGGACCGATTTTTGTTTAGTATTAATAAATTACAAATTTTAAGAAATATATTAAATACTATTTATATAAAAAAGAAAAATTTTATATAAAAAAATAAAATGCAAGGCCTCCATTTGATTTTTTCCTTAGGCCATAAATTTGCTTGAGCCGCCCCTGATACTGATGATGTCATTCTATGCTTAATAAAAAAATAAAAAACTAAAAAGTTACTTATATTAAACTAACAAAATATTTCATGTATGCTAAGACATACTATATGCTTAATTAGAATAGCGTTTGGATATAAATTTTAGTAGTAGATTTTAAAAAAAAAATTCTTTAAATATTTGTTTGATCATGAAAAATTAATCAAATTTTAAAAGCATAGATCAAATTAATTTTTAATGGAAAAAAAAATTGGGTGGATTCTTTTTAATGGATCAAAAAAAAAATTAAAAAGAAAATTAATTTTTTTTACAAATAAACTAAAACATAAAAAATGATGTGGCCCTCTAATAAGCTGCCACGTGGAAAGTCTGTTTTTAAAAATCGGCTGTTAAAAAGTAATGGCTTGGATGAGCCAGTTTTGTAACGGCGATGACATAAATGAGCTCAACTTTTAACGAATGACATAAATGAGCCACTTCTGATAGTTCAGTGGTATATTTGAGCCTTTTCCCTTATTATTGTTGTTATTATTATTATTATTATTATTATTATTTATTTATTTATTTTTTTACTATTACTATTACTACTACTATTATTATTATCACTTTTTTTTACTATTACTATTACTAGTATTATTATTTGTTTCTCTACTAATATATATAATATTTAATGTAAAAGTTTGATAATACTACTAATTTGTCTTTTATTAGTACCAAACCTTTACTTTATTAGTAGTAGAACATTACTATTATTACTATTATTTCTATTTCTATTCTATTCTATTTATTATTATTATTATTATATTATTATTATTTTTTACTTGATATATAAGTGAAGGTTGGGGTGACTACTAAGGGTATTTCGATAATTTTAGTCATCCCAACATTCACTTCTATATAGTCGTAAATAAAATGATTACACATGCATATGATTTTTTCTTATATTTATTAGTTTTGTCCTCATTTTTATGGTGCAATAAAATAGTTACATATGCATATTTTTTTTTCTTATATTTATTAGTTTAATTTTGTCCTCATGTATTATTTTTATAATATTTTTATTTAGATCTTTGTAATTGAATTATACATGGTAGTATTTTTTTTTTATAAATATCTTTTTGATCCTTATAAACATCTTTTTGATCCTTTTTTATCTTTTTGATCCTTATTATGTTAACATCGGTTCATTGTACTACATTTCTTTTCTTTTACTCTTATACTAAACAATTACAATAAGTAGAAAATAATCTTCTGCAAAGTTGAATCTCTTTTGCACATTAGTGTTGTTAAAATAGGCACGGGAACAGGTATCTAGTGTGTGTGTGTGTGTATATATATATATATATATATTAGTGATAAGGGTAAAGTTGAAAAAAACTGGTTAATTATCTCATGATCTCTTAAACATGTAAGCTATTTTGAGACAAATTTTTTTAGCTAACATATTAACTATTTTGAGATGGAGAAAGTGAAATTTTGCTAAGAATTTTCTCATAATCATTAAGTTTTAAGAGTTGCACGTCAAATTTTGGCACTTCCAGTAAGTATATTTAAAGGCAAAGGTGTTCCGTCGTGCTTAAATTCTAGTCTGCCTCTGATTAACTAGGTGTATAAAATTAGTGTAATTTTTTTAATTCCTTATATTTTATCCAATCAATGTGAGAGATAGAATAGGAGAGTTATTTAAAGGGATCGATTATCTCCTTTCCCGCGTTAGATATAATTAATGCAATTTAGGTAAAAAATTTTAATTTTAATAATATATGGTTTCCTTAAGGTTGGAATTAGTTAAATTGAGATCTCATTATAAATTAGTAAGATCAAATTAAAAATTAAAATAGGTATAGAGATTACGTAATTGTTTATACATGCAATTAAGGTAATTAATACCAAAAACTGACAAATTCCTTTCTTTAACGATTTGAATACATTAAATTTGATATCTCTTTATTAGTTAACCATATATTTAAATTTTGGACTCAAAATGTGAGTTCTCTATATTAAGTATGAGTATTATTATTATTAGTATCTGTAAAAGGTCTATACATTTTAGTCTATTATATAATAGGTATAACATTTATTTTACCTGTTTCAAAGCCAAATAAGTTCTTAGTTATGCCTTCGTGTGTTGTTCCCCTTCGTGTATGTTGATTTGAATGCTCACATCTTTATCGAAGAATAACTAGACCTGCAGCATTTTCAAGAAAAAATGTCAAGAATCCTACAGATTCTGACAAGCTTTTGCCGGCTCTTACTCTTTCAACTCTTTGATTCAGTAATTTCTCTTTTTTTTTTTTAATTACTTACCATGATTATTTGTTTTATCAGAAGGATTTGATAAGTTCTTTGAATTGTTCTTGTGCTATTTGTTTGTGGGGTATTTTATTAATTTTCAGTAGAAGGCTAGTAGTAAATAGTTTCGTGTCATGTCTCTTTTGGTAGTAGTACTAGTATATATTTTTCTTTTCTACTTGTTGTATCGTATACCTCTGTTTTCTTACTTGCTACTGTTGTTACTGCTTATGTCTTCATAAATATCCTCGTGTTTTTTCTTTCCTTGCCGAGGATTTATGGGAAAAAGATTTTCTACTTGCCAAGGTAGGGGTTACGTATGTTGTTGTTGAAGAAGAAGCATGTAGAAAGAGAGATGTTTTGCTTTGCCTCATAAGTATTTAGTTAGCTTGCAATATTTTCATGAATGGATGATGATTTGTGCGTGGCTGTTTATGAGTGTTTTGCTTTATCCTTTGAAATCTCATGGACACTAGTTTGATTCATGTATAGTCTCCATACATAGAGATGATGAAGAACAACTTTTTTTTTTTCTATCATCAACTAATGATGCAAACAAGACCCCTTCACCACCATTAAAGTCCAAGGAGGTTTCTTCTTGGAGGAGTGTTTCATTGTCATCTGGATCCTTCTATGGTAGTGGGTCAGGAAAAAACAATTTCATGGATCTGAGCAAATCTCTCGATGGTCACAGTAAGAAAGTTCATCCTAGGAAATCTGATCGTGATTCAAGCCGGTATGCATATCATTTTGCTGTAGCTTCCTTTTTCACACTTAAACTGATGTTTTAATTTGTATTTGCTTGTCCAAAGTAATGACAAATGTTTCTTCACGGCAGAGACCTTAGCGTTCCAGCGTTGATTCGGACTATTAGAAGATTGACAAAGGAGAAAGTACAAATGGCTTCTGGAGTTTCAAGCATGCTACGGAATCAAGTTGCTGAAAGGCCTTCTACTAAGGAAGAAGCCAGCATATTACAGGCAGAACTAGATTCACGGACACGAAGATTGGAGACAGAAAAGAATGAGTTACAATCAGTACTGGAAATGGAGTTGGATAGAAGATCCATCGATTGGTCTCTAAAACTTGAGAAATACCAAATTGAACAATATAGACTCCGTGAAAGGGCAAGGGAGCTTGCAGAGCAGAATGTCTCTCTACAAAGGGAAGTCTCTTTATTTAATGAGAAGGAAGTAGATAATAGAATCAAGATGTCATTTTCAGAGAAACACCTTGAAGATTTGTCTAAGAGAATAGAGCAAGTGTCAGAGGAGAATCAAAATCTAAGGTAGCATCTCACTCAGTTACAAGCGGAATATCGAGTAGCTCAAGACAATAGAGATTATGTCCGAAAAAACTACTGGGAAAAGGTTAAAGATCTTAAATTGGAGACTTTGCTGATAACTGTGCTAAGGGAGAAGCTCTCTTCCGAGGAGATGGACATAAAGCAACTTCAGGATGATCTAACCGCAACAGTTAGAGGTAACGACATTCTTAAATGTGAAGTGCAACATGCGCTGGACGCTCTTTCTTATGCCACACCCAAGTTGAAATATCTCGAGCTTCAGGTAAGCAGGCAATATTAAGATCTCGTTGCAACAGAATAGTTTTTATTTTTCAACTTTGGATACCTCGTCTTCATATATGATAGACTGTTCGCATGTTACTTTCTCTGTATTAGCTTTCTACTTCTATTTGATTTTAGGTTCATCTTTGTTCCATCTGAAGTTGAAGGTTTTCTTTATGAACTTGTATACATGAGTTGTTGGCATGTGGTAGTCTTCTGCGACATGTCTGATCGCCTTAATGTGTAATCACTTGGACCAACCAAGAACATGATAAACTTTGTGATATCCTCAAACCCATTGATCTGATTGTGCTCTGATGTGGTAAAGTTACTCGAAGGGTTTCAGTAAGTTTGCTCGTTCATATGACTGCTCATGATTTATCTACTGTGAATTTTAACAGTTAAAAAGGATACATGATTTGGTTGAACTTCTAGGCTATTAGTTTGTTTTGAATTTCTGATGAAATATTATTGGTGATATTTGTGTCTTTCTTGTTTTTCATGGTTTACGGTTGATTCTGGTAGGTGCTAAAAAAGGACAAAAATATCAACCAGCTCACAAATGGTTTGCAAGAATGCATGAAGGAACTCGGCGTTGTGAAGGGGATACTACCAAAAGTGTTCCAGGAGAGGGATTTCATGTGGGAGGAAGTTAAGAGCTACAGTGAGATGAACATGTTGTTGAAATATGAGATCAACATGTTGAAAAAGAAGGTAGATACCCTCGACGAAGACATTCTTATGAAAGAGGGTCAAATCACAATCTTGAAAGACTGGATAGGAAAACCTTTCGACCTTCTTGCAAGTCCTGATTCTCTGCTGGAGTGATGGATGCTAAATGGCCAAACTACAATTCATATTTTGTTCATTGACTATAGTGTTCATACTTCTCGTATACTTACTGGTTTTACTCTTATTCTTTCCCCCCTTTGATACTTGTTAAATAAAAAGTTTGCTTCTTTCTTTTGCAACCTTTTTGAATCTCCAATTGTAAACATTTCTTTTACTTGCTGGTGATCAAGACAATGAACTTCTTTTGCTTCATTTGGTTTTGTAAGTATTGGCTGGTTTTTGTCTTATGAAGTATTTAGTGAGGATTGGTGCTACCATTTTCTTCTCGTCTATGAGGTAGAAGTTATGGTTTGCATATATTCTGCCCGAATATACATCGGGTATGTTGTTGCTGTTGTATGGAGATTGTGTGTAAAATAACAATCGTATATTTGATGTCGGGTCATCCACACTTTCATTCCTTGTAGGGGAAAGCTCATTAAGCTTACTGAGTTAACTTCTCATTGATGTATTCTTTCACTAAGGTTGAATTAAACCACGTGATAGTATTTATATTTATTTTTGGTTCCTAAATGTATTGAAAGAGTAAGGTGCCACACCAACTTGCATGTACCTTGATGGATTTCACGGGATAGCTACCTTTCCAATAGTACATGTACCATTTGTTCAACTAAAATTGAATAGATATGAAGAATCATCACCAAGTGCTTTTTTGCATTTGTGAAGTTTCAAATCCGAACCTCAATTCACAAAATCGCTATTTCTTTTCCTTATTCACCTAAAGTAATTAAGAGCACGAAATCTAGGATCCCAACGACTGCAATAATTTTTACGCGCTTTATGTAGAGCATGAAGATAAATGGAAAAAGAAGGATAGGTTTTATTCATAATGCAGCATGAGAGAATTCAACATCAGTAGCTGCTATTGATGCAACAACAACAACAACTTATACCCAGTGTAATCACACAAATGAGGTCTAGGGACGGAGGTAGAGATATTGTTTTCGATAGACCTTCGACTATAGGGGCTGCTGATAGACGGGATATTATGTCAAATGTATACATATGTTAAGAACCCACATGATTAGTGCTCCATTTAGGGAGAATATACACGAATGGACCTAAGTTTGGCAGCAATATTTGGTTGAATACAACAACTATGGAATGACATAACTGCTAACTCATACAGAACGATTCCAGAACTCTAATTCAATGATTTTGTGATACAACCGTTGCCATTATACATTAACCGTTGCAATAAGGATACATATAATAACGCTTACTAAAACTGTTGCCATAAAGGCATCTGTTGCAACACTTTATGGAAAAATAAGTATCTATTGCAACTCCTTTCTAAATATTTTGACAAATCCGCCAGTTATTTTCACAAAGTCCGCCAAATCCACCAATTATTTTCACATAGTCTGCCACTTGTTTCCCTCAATCCATTTTCTCTTTCTCTCTACAATTTCCTCAAACGATAACACCAAACTAATTGACTTCGTAATCTTACCACAGATCGAACAAGTTGGTAACAACTGATCATTATTGTAATCTTCTAAATCCACTTCGTCTTCTTCTTCTTCATCTCTTTGTAATATTCGTTTCTTGTAGTTCGTATCAAGTAGTATTTTCGACTTTATGCCCTTTTTACCAAAGAGGAACAACTTTTTGGAAGCCTACCTCCCAACGATTTACCAGATCCAAATCCTTTGTTACAGTGTTATGAGTTTTTAAGCATAATTACTTTCTGAGTTTTGTGGGTTTGCTAATTATGATGTTATTTTTTTATTTTGCTAATTATGATTTTATTTTCTTATGAATTATTGCAGATGTTGAGAAATTTTATCAGTAGTTTCATCCTGGTCAGTTTTCTGTTGCTCACTTTGCACATTTGGTTCTTCTGTTTTACTGATCTTGAGGTGTAGTTCTTAAATGTGGTGTACTTTTCTATATGCTATAGCTTTTAATTGTTTGGGACTTTTTTTTTTGAGAGAGATGGAGAAAATTCTGTTGTTTATATAACAAAGGAAGAGGAATTCTGTTCCAACTTAGTTGCATAAGAGTAGCCACATCAGCAACATGATTGACGAAGGAGCTGCATCTTGCCCAATCAAGAGGCCTTCGATTCTTGACGTCAATCTTTCTTCTTTAATCGTACCAAGTCTCAAAGATACTGTCAATGTTACAAGAACCGTCACCAACGTTGGACCAGAGAACTCCAAATATGAAGCCATCATTGAGCCTCCACCAGGCATTACCATAAAAGTAAAGCCTGACACTTTGATAGTCAACTCCGACACCGAACAAATCTCTTTCACTCTCACCATTTCAGCCACTCACGAATACAACAAAACGTTTGAGTTCGGGAGCCTGACTTAGACTGACGGGGTGCACCAAGTAAGTCCCTATATCAGTGAGAACGAGTTCGCTCAACTTGTTTGATTTTAGCTAGAGTACTGCCTACACTTTGCTACATTTATCACTATTCACATCTATTATCCAAGTATAAAACAGTGTATTTACAGTTGAGCTTCTATGTATAATAGAATCTTATCATCTACAAAAAAAATAATTCAGTCTGAGATGAAACTATATGTAGGCTTTAATACCATGGCGCTGAAGCAACATTTTGGGAAAAAAAAACTTTTGGAACTTGAAGAGGAAAGAAGAGCGGTGCAGGTAATAAAAAGTAATGAAAATATTATCACACATTGTCATCTAAGCTTGTCAAACTGATGTTCCCTTTTGTGAACCAACCTTTTGATGCAGCAAGAGCGAGATAGATTATTAGCTAAGGTTTAAAACCGTGCAGCCAATACCGATGGACAAGCTATAAAATTGCAATACACACATTCCCAGAAACTAAAGTCCCTTGATGCACAGGTCTGCCCAACTGTAGCATGTTCATTGTATAGGCGTGAGTGTCATGATTAACTCTATTATCTAAAACATTCTGTCTGACAGATATTATGTTCCTTAGTTGAAAACCCAAATAAATGGACTCCAGTTTGTTGTCTTAAATTCTTGTCAACCTACTCTGCTCATAATTTGTTCATTTATATAGCTTTTACTGGCAAAATTCTCTCATCTTTGTGATTATACAAACTAATATAGGTCTTTTTTATGTTTCCCATTTGATAATAGGAATTTGCTGAGGCATATAAGTCTTTCCATGTTGGAGAGAAACTCGCCAATGAGCTTGCAACTCCATATGACAAGAGCAAAAGCCACCCCGCTGCTTTGTCTACTAAGAAGTATTGTATAGGAATGAAACAAATGTTTAAGGTCTGCGCTGAACGAGAATTCCTACTAATGAAGAGGAGTGCATTTGTATACATATTAAAGATGTTTCAGGCACCGACTACTTGGTCTATTAGAAACATAATCAAGGAATGTATGTTGGTGCTCTCTTTATCGTGGTCGTTATGATCATGTTTAACGGAATGGCTGAGATCAACCTGACTATTTTAAAGCTTTCCGACTTCTTCAAGCAAAGGGACCTCCCCTTTTACCCTTCATTGGCTTTTTCCCTTCCAACATGGATTCCCAGAACCCCTATAACATTTTTTGAGTGTGCTATGTGGACATTCCTGACATATTATGTCATGGGATTTGATCTAGATATTTCGAGGTAAGCAGAGAAAAAGGCAATACAAAATAATAATTAGATTGCCATTATAATTTCATGAATATGAAGGGACTACTACTTTTTTGCAGATTGTTCAAACAGTTCTTCCTTCTCGTACTAGTACACCAGATGGCATCGGGATTGTACAGATTCATTGGAGATGGGAGTCGCTAGCCTACTATTTGGACCATTTGCACAGGTTTTACTATTTGTATTTTCTGGAGTTATACTCTCTAGAGGTATACTTTAAGATGTTTGCACAAATTCATTTTCTTGTTCAATCAGACGTACGCTTATTTACTATTGTTCAAGTTGCGACAGAGGATGTGAAGAAATGGTGGATCTGGCGTTACTTGATCTCACCATTGATGTATTCTGTGAATTCAATTCTTTTGAATGAATTTCATGGGAAGAAGTGAAAACTTGTAAGCTTTTTATCCCAAACCACAAGCAAATAGCTAATTTTCTCATATATATCATATCCACTTTTAATTAAAACAGTTCGCGCCAAATGGAAATGAGACACTAATTGGACATTCAGTAGTAAGTCGCAGATTCTTTCCAGATGCATATTGGTATTGGATAGGTGTTGTGGAACTTATTGGATTCATAATAATCTTCAACATCTGCTACAATATTGGACTCGTTTACCTGAATCGTGAGTATCTCTTATGCCTTTACTTGGTCGGTCTATGACTTAAAAGGATTCTTACAAAGGGGGCTAATACCGTATTTCTTAAATATCTTCAGCTTTTAAGAAGCCACAAGTTATAAAATCAGACGATAACTTGTGGCTCGTGAGGCTTTTCTTTTGTATGAGCAACTAACTCAACATTCTAATGAAATGCAGGAAATAAAATACCAAGGTTCCACTGAAGATAGATTGGTACTTCTAAAGGGTGTGAGCGGAGATTTCTGGCCAGTTGTTCTCATAGCTTCTTTTTTTGTTCTCATAGCTTTGATGGGTGTTAGTGGTGCTGGTAAAACAACATTGATGGATGTCTTGGCTGGAAGGAAAGCAGGAGGATATGTTAATGGTGACATCAAGATTTCTGGATATCCTAAGAAGCAAGAAACCTTTGTACGTATCACTGCGACAACAATGTGAAACAATTTTACATTGAGGAGAACGTTGACAAAGATTAATGGCATGTTTTTTTTTTTTAGGTGGAGAAAATGAAGAAGCAAATGAGGAGAACATTGAAGAACGTCAAGATTTTAGATGGTTTTTGTAACTTGTTCTAGGACATTTTTGAAATCGACAACACAATGAAACTTATGTCGTAATTTACTATTTTCTAGTTGTTATATGGATATTAATTACTAAGGATTGCTTATATTTTGATATACAATTTTAATGATGAACATTGACAACTATTTTTTAATTCTTAATATAAGCTTTTATCATGTTTTTGAGTTTATTGGTAATTATTACTGTCATTGAAGGGCTATATATTGTTGTAGCAAATTAAATTGTTACAATAGCAACTTAGAACCGTTGCTATAGAATAATTAATTGTTGATATAGATAAAAACAACCGTTGCATAAGACCCTATGGAAACAGTTTGTAAACCGTTGCTATAGAGTATATATGTTACAGAAAAAAACCGTAGCATTAACGACAAAACTGTTGCAATAGTATTAAGTGAGTTGTTACAATAGATCTAAAAACCGTTGCATAAAATTCTTTGGCGACGGTTTATTTCGTTGCAATTGATGTCAAATAAGTGTTGCGGTAGTAACTGTAAAAACCGTTGCTATAGGCGTATATAGCAACGGTTTATGAAACTGTTGCAAAAACCGTAGCAATAGAGCTATGGCCACGCGATCTGATGAAACGATTCATTAACAGTCGCAATACATCTATAGCAATGGTTTCCTCATCTACTGCAACAGTTTTGCCTGTGTCGCCATAGACCCAATTTTCAGTAGTGACGCTATATTTCTCGATAAGGTCAACTGGATCATCCCTAGAGCTTGCAGATCCTTGAGCTTCCACTGGTCCTCCGTCATAGACTCTGGCTTTACCCCGGTCAAGGGTTCGTGAAGATCTTTCTGGTACAGATAGTCTTCGACTTGCATCTTCCAGAAACCAAAATCGGATCCATCAAACTTCTCGATTCCAAGCTTCGATCCTTTCATATTCAGTGGGCGTGATGAATCTCCTAGTCTTTGATACCAGTTGTTAGGATCGATTTGTCTTCACACACACTAGATCTGGGAAGAGGATGAAGAAAATAGAGAGAGAATTCGTGAGGAGAGAAAGAGAGGTCTGTAAGAGTGATTTTGTGGTAACACTCCGTGGGAAACTCAACGGCGAACGGGCTATTTATATTAATGATTTAGGGTATTTACAGTTACATAGAGAAATGGGAATAAGTGTTACAATGCCTAAAATTTGGGTCGGGGCGCTGCCTCGAACCCTACCTTCAGGTAGGGGCTCCCACCCCCACACCCCCTGACAACCTCACACGCGGAGGTTGAACCACATGAACATTAATATATAAACAGTACATCATATAATAATCAGGCTCCACAACCCAACATTTGGGGATTGCGCCCTTTCCATAAAAATGTCTTCGTCGAGGGTATCTACCTTCTTTTTCAACATGTTGATCTCATATTTCAACAGCATGTTCATCTCACTGTAGCTCTTAACTTCCTCCCACATGAAATCTGTAACGCCCCGTAAAAGTCATGCATGTATTAGACTGTAATTTCTGAGCTTTAGGCTTAAGTTTTAAATTCTTCTAAGTGTTGAAATGACTTAGACTCATTCTTAGCTGGCAACCTTCGGGATACAACTTCTCGACCTTCCCGACCTTCATTTTTGGATTTTTTTTGTTGCGTTACGATGGGGTCTAAACTATGTTTGAATGAAAGCTCTTGCTTAATACATTATGGCTCAGAAAGATCATGACTTGCAATGTCTTGGTATGACGATACCAATTCAGACTAATGCCATATCAGACTCAGACTAACAGACATTTCAAACTTTCATGATTTTAGACATTCAGAATGTTGCATGTACAGAAAAGCTTAAAAATGGCATACAGAGATATTAGGTGGTTCCCCGAAGAGGGCTTGAGTTCAAGCGACTCATTGCCTAAAACCGTGGTTTGCCGACCTGGGTATACTATTATGCGCTGACTTAAATGTCCTGTGGCGTATCAGACTCAGACACTCCAACCCTTGCGGCACACTTGGGTTGGGGGCTTCCCCGCCGAGTCAATGGCGGATTCCATACAGCCCGTGGAATATCAGACTTGTAGGGGAATACCACCTAACTCAGAAGTAAAACACAGATCATGATTTGAAATGAACAGACGGGTTACATGTTTTCAGAAAGTGCCCATGTATTTTTCAGAAACAGTTTTATACATGATGCCTTGATGAAAAATTGCTTTCACTTAATATATATATATATATATATATATATATATATGTATGTATGTTCCATTATACTATTTTTGGATTGCTTCGCGTGCTAGTACTTTTGTGCTGACCCCCCCCTCTTTCCAGGTTCTGAGGCACAGTCTAGGGGTCCAGCTACACTCAGTAGACATTCTCGGATTTGCAGACTTGATCTCACAGTGGTGAGCCTTCTATCATTCGGAAGGCCTAATTATGTCAGACATTATCTTATTTATTATGTTTTTTTGGTTTTCTGGGGGCTTTGTCCCAGTTTCTCTTCAGATAGATGTTTGTGTTCTTAGTAGAGATTTCGCAGACTGATGTCAGATAGTATTATTCAAAAATTATTGCAGAACTTGACCATGTTTTCCGTACTCAGTTTTAATTCCGCATTTTATTATGATTACGAATGTTGTGCATGATAACTAGATAGAGAATGGGTGTTTCGGGCCTTTATGGTTCGGGATACTCGTCACGGCTAGGGCCTAGGCTCGGGCCGTGACAAACTTGGTATCAGAGCACGGTTCATGGTCCCAGGGTGTCTGCGAAATCGCGTCGAGTAGAGTTCTGTTTATGGGTGTGTAGCGCGCCACACTTATAAACAGGAGGCTACTAGGCGTTTAGGAATGTTCCCTTCTTTGTGATTTAGTTCGTGCTTCAGAGTCTAAACTGTCCCCTAATCAATGATCTCTTGTATTTCAGAAGCATGACTATGCCTCCCCGTCGCAACATCGATCAGAGTGCTCAGGCAGATGTGGTCCATCCCACCCATGGGATGCGGACCCGTAATAGAGCTTCCACGCCAGAACCTGTCCCTACTCCGGGAGTCCCTCCAGTCCCAACCAATCCACCTCGGGCTCCGCGGACTAATGTCAACCGCCCACCAACTGCTCAGAGAGATATGTCAAATGCAGAGTTCAGACGGTCTATCCATATGCTGACACAGCTGGTAGATAACCAGGCTCAACGATCAGAAGATGTTGGGTCTGCATCCGTTACATATGAGGCTACTAGAGTCGGGCATTTCATGAAGATGAATCCACCTAAGTTCACTGGTACAAAGGTGGAGGAAGATCCACAGGAGTTCGTGGATGAGATGGAGCAGATCTTTAAGGTAATGCATGTAGATGAGATTGAAGGAGTGGAATTGGTCACTTATCAGCTTAAGGATGTTGCAAATCAGTGGTATGCAGACTGGGAAGATGCAAAAAGTGAGAGTGCTGAGCCTACAGTTTGGGGTGAGTTTATAGAAGCTTTCCTTGACAGATTCTTTCCTCTGGAGTTGAGGGAGGCCAAAGCAGAAGAGTTCATAAATAAGAAACAGGGCAGTATGAGTGTACAGGAGTACACTTTGAAGTATAATCAACTAGCCCGTTATGCACCAGAATTGACTAGCAAGATGAGAGCCCGGATGAGGAAATTTGCATCCGACCTTGCTGATAACTTGGTACTTGAGTGCCAGGGGGCAATGTTGATAGGGAGTTAGACTTTGCTAGACTGACAGTCCACATGCAGCAGGTGAAAGAGAAGAAGAGAAAGATCGCTGAATCTAGAGAGAATGACAGACAGGCCAAGAGAGTCAAATCTACGGACCAGCACCAGAGTTAGCCGCAGAGTGGTAACTGGGGAAATAGGTGGTCGAAGAAGATGAGGTTTTGGAATAATACACAGTCAGCAGCCAGCGCCCCAGCACCCAGACCCCATGCAGACAGACAGACTCAGAGCTTTCAGACTCCTCATGGATCTAGAGAACCAGATACTCAGTCGCAGGGTAATATGGCTCAGCAACATCGCACTTACCTGCGATGTGAAAAGTGTGGTATGAATCATCCGGGGAAATGTCAGTTGGGCACACTTGTATGTTATTCATGTGGTCAGTCAGGCCACTTTCAGAGGGACTGTCCATCTGCTAGGAGGAGTGCTGGTGGTGCGAAGTTTCAGGGCAATTCCACAACGCCACCCCCATCTCAGAAGGGCACCACATCAGCTGTCGGGAATAGTCACAACCGGTTATATGCCTTAACCAACCGCCAGGAGGCGAAAGCTTTCCCAGATGATGTTACCTGTACGTTAGAAATCTTTTCCCATGATGTCTGTGTGTTACTTGATCCCGGATCTACCTTATCCTATGTGACCCCTTATGTGGCTGTTGGTTTCGGGTTTGCACCTAGTGTGATTTCTAAACCCTTTTCTATTTCTACCCCGGTGGGGGATTCTGTTGTTGCTAGAAGGGTATATAGGGGTTGTGTGGTAACTGTTGGTAGTCGGGATACGGTGGCAGACCTTATAGAGTTGGACATGGTTGCATTTGATGTTATCTTAGGGATGGATTGGCTCCATTCATGCTATGCCATATTGGATTGTAGGACCCGTAGAGTTACCTTTTATTTCCCGAATGAACCAATGATAGAATGGGAGGGACATTCTTTAGCACCCAAAGGGCACTTTATATCTTACCTCAGAGCCCGAAAACTCATTTCTAAGGGTTGCTTGTATCACCTTATTCGAGTCAAGGACTCTAAAGTTGAAAATCCTCCTCTTCAGTCTGTCCCTGTGGTGAATGAATTTCCAGAAGCCTTTCCCAAAGATCTCCCAGGGATACCCCCTGATAGGGAGATAGAGTTTGGTATTGATGTATTGCTAGATACCTGTCCCATTTCTATTCCGCCATATAGAATGGCTCCCGCAGAGCTAAAAGAGTTGAAAGGGCAGCTAGCAGACCTCCTAGATAAGGGATTTATATGCCCCAGTGTATCTCCTTCGGGTGCACCTGTACTTTTCGTGCGTAAGAAAGACGGTTCCATTCGTATGTGCATAGATTACCGTCAGTTGAATAAGGTCACAATTAAAAACAAATATCCTCTTCCTAGGATTGATGATCTCTTTGACCAGCTTCAGGGTGCTAGATGTTTTTCAAAAATAGACCTTCGTTCGGGCTATTATTAGTTGAAAGTTAGGGAGTCAAACATTCCCAAAACAACTTTCCGAACTCGATATGGTCACTATGAGTTTCTTGTCATGTCCATCGGGTTAACTAATGCCCCTGCAGCCTTCATGGATCTTATGAACAGAGTTTTCCGTCAGTTTCTTGACTCGTTTGTCATTGTATTTATTGATGATATTCTGATTTATTCTAAGAGTAAGGAGGATCATGCCAATCACCTCCGAATCATTCTTCAGACCCTTAAGGATCATCGGTTGTATGCCAAATTTTACAAGTGTGAGTTCTGGTTAGATGCTATTACCTTCTTAGGGCATATTGTGTCCAGTGACGGGATTAGAGTGGACCCCCAAAAAGTTGAGGCAGTGAGAAAATGGCCCATACCCATGACTCCAATCGATATTCGAAGCTTCTTGGGTTTGACAGGTTATTACAGAAGGTTCGTAGAGAATTTTTCATCCATAGCGGCCCCACTCACTAAACTGACTCAGAAAAAGGTAAAGTTTGTATGGTCTGATTTATGTGAAAATAGTTTTGAGAAGTTGAAAGGCTGACTGACCACTGCACCTGTTTTGACTCTTCCCGAGGGTGTTGATGGTTTTGTGGTTTACTGTGATACGTCCCATGTGGGACTTGGCTGCGTTTTGATGCAACATGGTACGGTGGTAGCTTATGCATCTAGGCAGTTGGAGGTGCACGAGCGGAACTACCCTACTCATGATTTGGAGTTAGCGGCTGTGGTGTTTGCCCTTAAGATTTGGCGGCACTACTTGTACGGTGTTCATGTTGATATCTTTATTGATCACAAGAGTCTGCAGTATGTTTTCTCACAGAAAAAATTGAATCTCAGGCAGAGGCGGTGGTTGGAACTTCTGAAAGACTATGATATGAGCCTGTATTATCATCCAGGCAAGGCAAATGTTGTAGCCGACGCCCTCAGCAGGTTGTGTATGGGCAGCCTTTCTCATGTAGAAGAAGAAAAGAAAGAGATGGTGAAGGATATTCACCGCCTTGCGAATCTGGGAGTGCGACTGTTAGATTCCGAAGACGGAAGGGTGATTGTTCATGAGTTAGCTAAGTCATCCCTTTGTGCTGAAGTGAAGGAGAAGTAGGTTGAAGATTCCATCTTGATGCAAATCAAGAAAGATGTGGGTCAACAGAAGGTGATGTCTTTTGAAATTAGTGGTGATGGCATTCTGAGGTTTCAGGGTAGATTATGTGTTCCGAATGTCGACGGGCTTAGAGAAAGAATTCTTGATGAAGCTCACACCTCGAGGTATGTTGTTCATCCTGGTTCTACTAAGATGTACCATGATTTGAAATCTATGTTTTGGTGGAATAATATGAAGCGAGATGTGGCTAACTTTGTTTCTAAGTGCTTGAATTGCCAACAAGTGAAAGTAGAACATTTGAGGCTAGGAGGTACTTCCCAAGAAATAGCGTTGCCCTTGTGGAAGTGGGAAATGATCAATATGGACTTTATTACAGGATTTCCGAAGTCCCTAAATTAGTATGACTCTATATGGGTGATTGTAGATAGGCTGACCAAGTCAGCTCACTTTCTGCCTGTCAGGACTAACTATTTGGGGGAAGATTATGGCAAGCTGTTCATTGCAGAAATTGTCCGTTTGCATGGAACGCCTGTCTCCATTATATCCGACCGAGGTACGCTGTTTTCTTCTCAGTTTTGGAGATCGTTTCAGAAAGGTTTAGTTACCCAGGTGAACTTAAGTACAACATTCCACCCTCAGACTGATGGGCAAGCTGAACGCACCATCCAGACCCTGGAGGACATGTTGAGGTCCTGTGTGATTGACTTTAAAGGTTGTTTGGTTGATCACTTGCCACTAATAGAGTTTTCCTATAACAACAGTTTCCACTCTAGTATTAAGATGACACCTTTTGAGGCATTGTATGGTAGGAGATGTAGGTCTCCAATAGGCTGGTATGAAGTAGGTGAGATGCAGATGTATGGGCCTGATCTTGTTCATCAGGCAATGGAGGATGTGAAACTCATTAGGGAACGACTTAAGACAGCTCAAAGTCATCAGAAATCCTATGCCGACGTCAGAAGAAGAGAGTTAGAGTTTGAGATTGGAGATTGGGTTTTCCTCAAAGTTTCTCCCATGAAGGGAGTTATGCGTTTCGGGAAGAGGGGTAAGCTAAGTCCTCGCTATATAGGCCCGTATCAGATTGTAAGAAGAATTGGTGGAGTTGCGTATGAATTAGAATTGCCTGCAAGTTTGGGTTCTGTTCATCCAGTATTCCACATATCCATGTTGAAGAAGTGCATCGGAGATCACTCCTTGGAGGTGCCCATTGATGAGATCAAGGTGGGCGATTCCTTGTCTTACGAGGAAGAGCCCGTGGAAATCCTAGATCGACAAGTGAGAAAATTGAGGAGTAAAGAGATAGTCTCAGTTAAAGTGTTATGGCGAAATCAGAAGGTTGAAGAAGCAACTTGGGAGTCGGAGCATGACATGAAAGTGAGATACCCAAGCCTATTTGAACCAGCAAATAACGAATTGGAAGGTACACTTCTTGCTTTATGTTTTCTTCTATGTGTGAATCTGCTTGAAAATCGTGCGTGACTGTTCCCGCGTTATCATTCGGGGACGAATGATCCCAAGGGGGGGGGGGTAATGTAACGCCCCGTAAAAGTCATGCATGTATTAGACTGTAATTTCTGAGCTTTAGACTTAAGTTTTAAATTCTTCTAAGTGTTGAAATGACTTAGACTCATTCTTAGCTGGCAACCTTCGGGATACAACTTCTCGACCTTCCCGACCTTCATTTTTGGATTTTTTTGTTGCGTTACAATGGGGCAAGGTTGTAGTACGTCTTAGAGAAAAATTCAAAATTTTTGGATGGGCCTAAGGCCTCGTTTGGATTTCGATCCAGTGGCAGCGCGTGATTAGCCCGCGCCGCCTGCTGGATCGCGCCTGGCCAAAATGTTCAGCCCATCCGGATTTTAATAGCATTTCCGTGAATACTCATTCTCCTATCAACTTAAACACGGGATTAAATCCCTAAAGAGCTAAAATATCATTATATTCTTCAAATTTGCTCAAGAACTCTCCCTAGGGTTTCAACATTAAAGCCCAAGCAACTCAAGATTTAACCGCGGGTTCGCAAAACAAATTACAGATTTGGAATCCTCTCGACGTAGGCTTCAATAGACACCCAAAATTCATGGAGAACAAGGTACGCGGGATTTTTCCTAAATTCTTATGGGCATAGAAAAATCATGTTTTAGAATGGGGTTTTAAATTATGTATATATATTTATGTATAAGATGTTTTAACATCATTGTTTTGGTCTTTTGACCATTTCCAAAGCGATTTGACAGTTTATATACATATATGAATGAATGTGTTTCAATTTTGAATACATGAACTTGCTAAAGACATTTGACCATCAGGTGTTTGATGGAATTTCTGCATGAATTGAACTTTAAGTTTCGGAATATGAAATCCTGTACATCAGTTACATGTTTTGGTGGTCTAAACTATGTTTTGAATAAAAGCTCTTGCTTAATACATTATGGCTCAGAAAGATCATGATTTGCAATGTCTTGGTATGACGATACCAATTCAGACTAATGCCATATCAGACTCAGACTAACAGACATTTCGAACTTTCATGATTTTAGACATTCAGAATGTTGCATGTACAGAAAAACTTAAAAATGGGCATACAGAGATGTTAGGTAGTTCCACGAAGAGGGCTTGAGTTCAAGCGACTCATTGCCTAAAACCGTGGTTTGCCGACCCGGGTATACTATTATGCGTGACTTAAATGTCCTGTGGCGTATCAGACTCAGACACTCCAACCCTTGCGGCACACTTGGGTTGGGGGCTTCCCCGCCGAGTCAATGGCGGATTCCATACAGCCCGTGGAATATCGGACTTATAGTGGAATACCACCTAACTCAGAAGTAAAACACAGATCATGATTTGAAATGAAGAGACGGGTTACATGTTTTCAGAAAGTGCCCATGTATTTTTCAGAAACAGTTTTATACATGATGCCTTGATGAAAAATTGCTTTCACTTAATATATATATATATATATATATATATATATATATATATATATATATATATATATGTATGCTCCATTATACTATTTTTGGATTGCTTCGCATGCCAGTACTTTTGTGCTGATCCCCCCTCCTTCCAGGTTCTGAGGCACAGTCTAGGGATCCAGCTACTCAGTAGACATTCTCGAATTTGCAGACTTGATATCACAGTGGTGAGCCTTCTATCATTCGGAAGGCCTAATTATGTCAGACATTATCTTATTTATTATATTTTTTTGGTTTACTGGGGGACTTGTCCCAGTTTCTCTTCAGATAGATGTTTGTGTTCTTAGTAGAGATTTCGCAGACTGATGTCAGATAGTATTATTCAAAAATTATTGCAGAACTTGACCATGTTTTCTGTACTCAGTTTCAATTCCGCATTTTATTATGATTACGAATGTTGTGCATGATAACCAGATAGAGAATAAGTGTTCCGGGCCTTCATGCTTAGGGATACTCATCACGGCTAGGGCCTAGGCTCGGGTCGTGACAAAATCTCTCTCCTAAAATACTTTTGTTAGTATCCCCTTCACAACGCCGAGTTCCTTCATGCATTCTTGCAAACCATTTGTGAGCTGGTTGATATTTTCGTCCCTTTTTAGCACCTGCCAGAATCAATCGTAAACCATGAAAAACAAGAAATCAATAAAGATCACCAACAATATTTCATCAGAAATTCAAAACAAACTCATAGCCTAGAAGTTCAACCAAATCATGATTTCTTTTTAACTGTTAAAATTCACAGTAGATAACTCGTGAGCTTGTCTAAGAATTAAGTCAGATGAACGAGCAAACTTACATAAACCCCTTCGGGTAACTTTACCACATCAGAGCACAATCAAATCAATGGGTTTGAGGATATCACAAAGTTTATCATGTTCTTGGTTGGTCCAAGTGATTATATATTAAGGGGATCAGACATGTCGCAGAAGACTACCACATGCCAGCAACTCATGTATACAAGTTCATAAAGAAAACCGTGAACTTTAGATGGAACAAAGATGAACCTAAAATCAAACAAAAGTAGAAAGCTAATGCATAGAGAGTAACATGCGAACAGGTTATCATAAATGAAGAGGAGGAATCCAAAGTTGAAAAATAAAAACTATTCCATAGCAACGAGATCTTAACATTGCCTGCTTACCTGAAGCTCGAGATATTTCAACTTGGGTGTGGAAAAAGATAGTGCATCCAACATATTTTGCACTTCACATTTGAGAATGTCGTTACCTCTAACTGTTGCGGCTAGATCAGCCTGAAGTTGCTTTATGTCCATCTCCTCGGAATAGAGCTTCTCTCTTAACACAGTTGTCAGCAAAGTCTTCGATTTAAGCTCTTTAAACTTTTCCTAGTAGTTTTGTCAGAAATAATCTCTATTGTCTTGAGCTGCTCGATATTCCTCTTGTAACTGAGTGAGCTGCTGCCTTAGATTTAGATTCTCCTCCGACACTTGCTCTATTCTCTTACACAAATCTTCAAGTTGTTTCTCCGGAAATGACATATTGATTCTATTATCTACTTCCTTCTCATTAAAGGAAGAGACTTCCCTTTGTAGAGAGATATTCTACTCTGTAAGCTCCCTCGCCCTTTCACGGAGTCTATGATGTTTAATTTGGTATTTCTCAAGTTTTAGAGACCAATAGCTGGATCTTCAATCCAACTCATTTTCCAGTACTGATTGTAACTCATTCTTTTCTGTCTCCAATCTTTGTGTCCATGAATTTAGTTCTTCCTGTAATATGCTGGCTTCTTCCTTAGCAGAAGCCCGTTGAGCAACTTGATTCCATAGCATGCTTGAAACTTCAGAAGCAATTTGTACCTTCTCCTTTGTCAATCTTCTAATAGTCCGAATCAACACTGGAACGCTAAGGTCTCTGTTCATGAAAAAACATTTGTCATTACTTTGGACAAGCAAATGCCAATTAAAACATTAGTTTAGGTGTGAAAAAGGAAGATACAACAAAATGATATGCATACCGGCTTGAATCACGACCAGATTTCTTAGGATGAACTTTCTTACTGTGACCATCGGGAGATTTGCTCAGATCCATGAAATTATTTTTTCCTGACCCACTGTCATAGAAGGATCCAGATGATAATGAAACACTCCTCCAAGAAGAAACTTCCTTGGACTTTAATGGTGGTGAAGGGGTCTTGTTTGCATCATTAGTTGATGATCGAAAAAAGAAGAAGTTGTTCTTCATCATCACTATGTATAGAGACTGTACATGAATCAAACTAGTGTCCATGAGATTTCAAAGGACAAAGCAAAACACTCATAAAAAGCCACTCACAAATCATCATCCATTCATGAAAATATTGCAAGCTAACTAAATACTTATGATACAAAGCAAAACATCTCTCTTTCTACATGCTTCTTCTTCAACAACATACGTAACCCCTACCTTGGCAAGAAGAAAATTTGTTTCCCATAAATCCTTGGCAACGAAAGCAAAAACACAAGGATATTTATGAAGACATAAGTAGTAACAATAGTAGCAAGTAAGAAAACAGAGGTATACGATACAACAAGTAGAAAAGAAAAATATATACTAATACTACTAACAGAAGAGACATGACACGAAACTATTTACTACTAGCCTTCTACTGAAAATTAATAAAATACTCCACAAACAAATAACAGAAGAACAATTCAAAGAACTTATCAAATCCTTATGATAAAACAAATAATCATGGTAAATAATAAAAAAAAGAGAAATTACTGAATCAAAGAGTTGAAAGAGTAAGAGCCGGCAAAAGGTTGTTAGAATCTGTAGGATTCTTGTCATTTTTTCTTGAAAATGCTGCAGGTCTAGTTATATGTGAGATTTCAAATCAACATACACGAAGGGGAACAACACACGAAGGCATAACTAAGATCTTATTTGGCTTTGATTTATCTATATGGTAAAGAAATAGGTAAAATAAATGTTATACCTATTATATAATAGACTATAATGTATAGACCTTTTACAGATACTAATAATAATAATACTCATACTTAATAAAGAGACCTCAAATTTTGAGTCCAAAATTAAGATATATGGTTAACTAATAAAGAGATCTCAAATTTAATTCATTCAAATCTTTAAAGAAAGGAATTTGTCAATTTTTGTTATTAATTACCTTAATTGCATGCAGAAACAATTACGTAATCTCTATACCTATGCAGAAACTAGTTATTCTATCTCTCACATTGACTGGATAAAATATAAGGAATTAAAAAAATTACACTAGTTTTATACACCTAGTTAATCAGAGGCAGACTAGAATTTAAGCATGACGGAACACCTTTGCCTTTAAATATACTTACTGAAATTGCCAAAATTCGGCGTGCAACTCTTAAAACTTAATGATTATGAGAAAATTCTTAGCAAAATTTTATTTTCTCCGTCTCAAAATAGTTAATATGTTAGCTAAAAAAATGTCTCAAAATAGCTTACATGTTTAAGAGATCATGAGATAATTAACCATTTTTTTTCAACTTTACCCTTATCACTAATATATATATATATATATATATATATACATACATACATACATACATATACATATACACTAGATACCTGTGCCTGTACAAGGCATGAGCATTTTGACAACACTAATGTAAGAGATCCAACTTTGCAGAAGATTATTTTCTACTTGTTGTAATTGTTTAGTATAGGAGTAAAAGAAAAGAAATGCACTACAATGAACCGATGCTAACATAGTATATACATTCAGTGTGGAACGAAATTGAGCTTGCTAGACTAGTCCAACCAATACAAAAGTTATTATATAAGTGGATTAAAATCTAGATAGATTGTTGCAACTACAGTTGGCGACACGTCATTCGTTTGGACATTCCTGAAAAAAATACATGATGCCCATCTCAAATGAAAATTTCAAATATATAAGTTATGGAGATAGATACATCGATTCTAAAATATTTATTGCTTCATAAAATTATCGAAATACCCTTGATAGTTATTTAATAAGGAACAAGAAGATATTTATAATAAATTACTACCATGTATAATTCAATTACAATGGTCTAAATGAAAATATTATTAAAATAATACATGAGGACAAAACTAATAAATATAAGAAAAAACCAATATGCATGTGTAACCATTTTATTGCACTATAAAAATGAGGACAAAACTAACAAATATAAGTAAAAAGCAATATGCATGTGTAACAATTTTATTGTATCCTACACTTACCAAAATACCCTTGATAGTCATTTAATAAGGAAAAAAAGATATTTATAAAAACATTACTATCATGCATAATTTAATTACAAAGGTCTAAATAAAAATACTATTAAAATAATAAATAAGGAGAAAACTAATAAAAATAAGAAAAAAGTAATGTGCATGTGTAATCATATTATTGCACTATAAAATAAGGACAAAACTAATAAATATACAAAAAAAATAATATGCATGTGTAACCATTTTATTGCATCCTAAAATTATCGAAATATCCTTGATAGTCATTTAATAAGGAACAAAAAAGATTTTTATAAAAAAATACTGCCATGTATAATTCAATTACAAAGGTCTAAATAAGAATATTATTAAAATAATACATGAGGGCAAAACTAATAAAAAAAATGTTAATGCAGCATAAAACTTAGGACAAAATTAATAAATATAAAAAAAAATTACGTGCATATGTAACCATTTTATTTACTACTATATATAAGTGAAGGTTGGGGTGATTAAAATTACCAAAATACCCTTGGTAGTCACCCCACCTTCACTTATATATATCGAAAAACCCTTGGTAGTCATTTAATAAGGATCAAAAAGATATTTATAAAAAAAATACTACCATGTATAATTCAATTACAAAGATCTAAATAAAAATATTATTAAAATAATAAATGAGGAAAAAATTAAACTAATAAATATAAGAAAAGAGCAATATGCATATGTAACTATTTTATTGCACCATAAAATGAGGACAAAACTAATAAATATAAGCAAAATCATATGCATGTGTAATTATTTTATTTACTACTTTATAGAAGCGATGGCTGGGGTGACTAGAATTACCGAAATACCCTTAATAGTCACCCCAACCTTCACTTATATATTAAGTAAAAAATAATATAATAATAATAATCAATAGAATAGAATAGAAAGAGAAATAATAGTAGTGCTCTACTACTAATAAAGTAAAGGTTTGGTACTACTAAAAGACAAATTAGTAGTATTACCAAACTTTTAATTAAATATTATATATATTAGTAGGGAAAAAAAATAATAATAGTAGTAATAGTAATAGTAATAGTAAAAAAAAGTGATAATAATAATAGTAGTAGTAGTAGAAGTAGTAATAGTAATAGTAAAAAAATGAATAATAATAATAATAATAATAATAATAATAATAATAATAATAATAATAATAATAATAATAATAATAATAATAGCAAGTAGGCACTTAAAGACAAAATAGTAGTACCAAAACTCTTCATTTATATATATATATATATATATATATATATATATATATATTATTAAATATATATTAATTATAGGTGAAACTACTTGTTTATTATCCCTTTTTTCGCAATATATACATATAGATAATATATACTTTCGTACATGGATATATTATTGAGGAGAACTGATTTTGTATGTTATAATTTTTTATTTAGTTTAACAGACTTTTTATAAGAGATCTTCATTTTTATACATAAGATATACCCATTCTAACGCATAAGAGATTTTTAAAAAAATTGCACTTCCTTATATTTTATTTAATAGACATTTAATATATTTTGTAAGTTAGAATATAATTCTCTTCATTATTTGCAATGATTGACAAATCTATGCAAATATTCACCTCTAATTTTTTACTTGATATTTTGCCAATATTTTTTTAATTGCTTTGTCCTAATTTTTGCCTAAAATCAGTAAATTAAAATCTACATTTTACTCCAAATTTTATGCCAATTAACATCTTCTCCCTCTTTCTTTTTATATTCTTTTACCATCTCAATACTTCCATATAGACATCCTTTAAATTTATTATAATATGCTTATTAACCGAATAATTAACACCCCTCCCCTCATCAGTCTATAGACATTTCCTTCTCACAACTTAATTGAAAAACAAGTAAAATACAGTATTAAGTACAGAATCTTGGAATGGTTACACCTAGAGGAAGAAATAGAGAGAATGACTTCAAAGAATATTCAGCAAAAATACATACATGTTGCATGTGCCATGCCATAAAGAGGCTCTTGTGTGGAATATATGGGTGTCAACCCATATAAAGAATAGTAAATGAGGAGGCGTAAATTATTTTAATATAATAAATAAATTGAAAAAATCTCAAAAAATTGAGAAAAAAGAAAAATAGAAATGGAGGCTTTAGAAGTATGCCACATCAGCATACTCTAAACCTCCTTTTTATATATATCTATAATCTATAATCTGTATCTATATCTCTAATCTATATCTATATCTATATCTATAATCTATTATCTATAATATATTAAAAGTGTGAAGACCCTTAAAAATGTGATTTGAACCTTTTGCCTTTCATTAAAACACTGAACAATAGACAAAATAGTCTTTTCACTTTTTTTTTTAATTATTATTTAATTTATTTATAATATTGGTTCCTAAAATATATGGTAAATTTTTTTTTCTAAATTAGGAGTTCTAAAATATATGGCAGGAGATAGTTTTTATTTTGTAATTGATTTAGGTTTAACTTTTTAAATTCACACATATATTCATTATAAGGACAACACTTCGTCCACCAAAATACATACAACCGAATTATTTCTTTTTTTTTTGTTGGAATTCTTTCTACTAATTATTGGTTCATTATAGGTGTATTGTTTTCTTGGTAATTAATCCCACATTATTTTTGTCATTGTCAACAAACTTTCTTTGATTTTTAATATTTGTGTTTATAGTGGTTCGATTTAATGTATACGATATTTATTGGTAAAAATAATTAATTTTTTTTATCATATTTATTCTTTATTTAGGGTTGAGTGTATTATGGACTCTAAAATATATATTGTTATTGTGATGCCGATTTATTCTGTTGCTATTTGTTATTTTTATTTTTTTGCTTAATAAATGTGATAAATGTTAGGTCAGACTTTAAGGAATTTCAGTGTAAATATTAGATTTAATTTTATTATTCATATATCTTGATTATCGTATTGTTCAATTGATATATATTATTTTTTCTGCTCAATATAGGTGATAGATAAAAGTTCGATCGAGCTTTAAGGAATTAGTGTAAAGGTGAGGTTTAATATTGTTATGATATCTCTATTATTGTATTGTTTGTTGTAGTTTCTATTCTGTTGTTATTTCATGTGGTAGATGAATATTTATTCAGACTTTATGATTTTTTATGTAGAGATTCGATTCTTAATCATATTGTTTTGTTGTGACCTGTGTTCTATTGTTATCTATCATTTTTTTTTTTTTGCTTAAGAGAGGTGATTGAGTAACATTGGATTTGACTCTTTTGGTTAAAAAGAAAAGTTACAACACTTATATTAATTTGTATCTAGCTTTTCTTTTTGGGGAAAATTATTTACCCTTTTGAGTAGGGGTTCATTTTTATTTCCTCAAATTTATTATTATTAATTATATTTATTTTAAAATAGTAAAATTTTTAAAACTTAATATATGATTATATATAATGCATAAAGTGTGTATATTTTCACTTATCATGACAGTGTATGAATTCTGCTAAAGTAAAATAATTTTGGTTATCTACTACGTGTTAGGTTTTGATTTGATTTTAATTTTCTTGATATCCTCATATAGTGTATTATGTGTAGTTTGTTTCATTGTTTTGAAAAAAATGATTTTAACTATGTGTTAGTCAACTGTGCTCTGTGGAAATTAATTTCGAAGATGAAATCAAAGCATTGATTTTGATGTCATCTCTACCCGAGTCTTGGTATACTATTGTTGCTGTGATTAGTAGTTTCCGTGGATCTGAGAAGCTGAAGTTTGATGAAATCCGAGATGTTGTTCTTAGCGAAAGCATTCACAAACGAGAAACTGGGGAGTCATCGGGTAGTGCTCTCAGCGTTGACCAAAGGGGGAGAAGCCAATCGAAGGGTGAGAACACACATGGCAGATCTAAATCTAAGAATCGTGGAAAATCTCCAAAACCCAACATGACATGTTGGAATTGTGGAGAGAAAGGACACTTTCGGACAAATTACAAGAAACCCAAGAAGAAGAAGAATCAGAAATCTGGAGATGAGAATGATTCTGTTAATTCAGCAGAAGACATTGGGGATGCTCTAATCCTTAGTATGGACAACCCGGTTGAATCTTCGATATTGAATTCTGGTGCATATTTTCATTCATCTCCAAGAAAGGAATTGTTCCAAAATTTCAAGTCTGCATATTTTTTAAAAGTGTATCTTGATGACAACAAGCCATTGTCGATTGAAGGAAAGGGGATGTTTGCATAAAAACTCCAGCAGAAAATCAGTGGACATCGGAGAATGTCAGATATGTTCCTAGTCTCAAGAAGAATCTAATATTTGTCTTTATAATACATTGTTCATTTTACAAATTTTCCAAAAGACTAATGAAAATATAGTTGAAATCAATAAGTTCATTCCATTTTTACATATTTCATTAATTTTCACTTAACAATAACATGCATGGTGATCTCACGATGTGAGTTTTGAGAGAATAGATTCCCAAATATCTTGTTTTTATTTGTAAATAAAAAATTATTTTTGGTTTATTTTGACTTTAAAAAAATGTAAAAAAAAACAAAATTTAAAATATTATAAGAGTGACAAAAGTTTAAATAAAAATACAAAGAAAAGAGAAGCATCAATACTAAGACAAATAATATGCCCATCTAACCACCACTGTATCCCTAACGATGTTCCTAAGCATTTACATATTTTTATTGTCAAATAGACAGGGACGAACCTATATTCATTTCTGAGGTTCTTCGATATCTATTTAACTAGACGGATAATAGGTAAAATTACATAGAAAATATACGAAAACATGCATATAATGTATAAAAGGACCCACTAAAACAAAAAGTTTATTGGGTGCATTGGCATTTAGGTTGCCTCTATGGTTCTCCATGGGAAGAGATCGATTCCTGAGTTCAAACCTCATTTAGGTAAATTTTTATTTTTTTTAGTTTTTAATATTTTAAGCACCCACAATCTATAAATTTTGAATCCGCTACCGCAAATAGTTAGCGAAAGCATTCACAAATAAGAAACTGGGGAGTCATCGGGTAGCGCTCTCAGCGTTGACCAAAGGGGGGAAGCCAATTGAAGGGTGAGAACACACATGGCAGATCTAAATCTAAGAATCGTGGAGAATCTCCAAAACCCAACATGACATGTTGGAATTGTGGAGAGAAAGGACACTTTCAGACAGATTACAAGAAACCCAAGAAGAAGAAGAATCAGAAATCTAGAGATGAGAATGATTCTGTTAATTTAGCAGAAGACATTGGGGATGCTCTAATCCTTAGTATGGACAGCCCGATTGAATCTTCGATATTGAATTCTGGTGCATCTTTTCATTCATCTCTAAGCAAGGAATTGTTCCAAAATTTCAAGTCTGCATATTTTTGAAAAGTGTATCTTGATGACAACAAGCCATTGCCGATTGAAGGAAAGGGGATGTTTGCATAAAAACTCCATCAGAAAATCAGTGAACACTGGAGAATGTCAGATATGTTCCTAGTCTCAAGAAGAATCTAATATTTGTCAGTCAGTTGGATAGCACAGGCTACGTAGTAGAGTTTGGGACAGGTTCGTGGAAGATTGTGAAGGGTGCTATGGTTGTAGCACGTGGCACAAAAACTGGAACCTTGTACACCACTGCAGGGTGTATAAACATGGTTATTGTTGCTAAGGGTGCTTCTGATTCATGTCTGTGGCAACACATGAGTGCCAAAGGAATGAAGATACTGGCTGCAAAAGGAGCTTCAAAGGAACTGAAATCTATTGATATGGGTCTTTGTGAAAGCTGTGTTATGGGCAAATAAAAATGAGTAAGCTTCACGAAGACTGCGAGGGAGCCGAAGGAAGTACGATTAGAGTTGTGAGAAAGACTGTTGTATCCTAGAGGGGACAAGTCAAGAGGATTATTGCTGGACCGGTGAAATACTTTGCTGAAGTGGGTTTGAATCTCCTTAAAGAAAGCGAGATATCCGCACCTCAGCCGAAGAAGAAGACATCTTTTCTTTTTTCGAGTCAAAATTATTTTCCCTCCCCAACTTTGTCTTAAAAATCAACCCCCCCCCCCCTCAACTTTGAACAATAATCATACTCCCCCTTTATCCTAATTGACTTTTTAAAATTCCTATTTTACCCTTTATCATCAATTTTTTTAACTTCATTAAAATCATAATATTTTCATTTTAAAAAAAATTCATATAACAAAATTTTCAAAAAAACATAAACATTATCTTCTAGGAAAAAAAAGTAAGAATACTAATTAAGTATATAAGCTAATGATGATCTTTATGAAGTAAATTAGCATAATAAGAAAATTAGTTTTATTAATAATAATCAAAACTATAATATTTATTTTACAAGTGAAAATAATAAGTAATCCTAATTTTATAAACATATTTCAATGCAGAAAATGCAAACAATAAATAAAAGAGATAAGCCTTTAGTACCACCCCGAACTATGGTCAAAGTTGTTACAACACACTCCAATTTCACAGGGGTCCTATTATCCCCCGAACCCAAATTTAGCGTATTTTTGTCATTTTTTTATGCTAATGTGGCACCTTTATTACATAAAATGGAGCTCACATCAAAGGTGTCACACCATCTAAAAGGATTGACAAAAGGTATCACGTTAGCTAAAAAGATTGACAAAAATACGCTAAAATTTAGTTTAAGGGGTAATAGGGACCCCGTGAAGTTGACGTGTGTCATAGCAAATTTGTTCATAGTTCGGGGAACTAGATGTTTTTCTCGAATAAAAATAAGGTCAAATTTCAAAATTATATTTATTTATATAAATTATAAAATTTGTGACTCTATTAATGACAATCACAAATTATTTATTGATATAAACAATAGATAATATCGTTTCTTATCACTTGATCCTCATACTAAAAATAGATGTTTTAATTTATCTGCTCAATTTGTGAAATCAAGAGAATTGTATTATGTTTTTTTTTACCCTTTAGTGTTAAATAACTATATAAAGTAACAGTATAGTCAAATTTAAAATTTCAAATTATCGTTAATAAGGTTTATTTAGCAAAATATACTTCTAAGTAAACTGTTCTTAAGGATTGTGTTATATCAACAAAAAGTGAAGTAATACGAAACGAATTTAGTAAGAGAGTGATAAAACACGAAAATATACACACATGCATGTACATACATATGTATATATACACACTTAGGGGTGGGTTGTTTGGAAACAAGTTATTCCAGGATTAATTATTACAAAATAAGTTGTACTATTATGTATGTGTGATAACTTATCTCATCACTGTGGTATAAATGGGGCGACAAATAATTTTGAGACTACCTAATACATCTAAATAAATGCAGGATAGATAATCATGAACTTTATCTCTGAATTATTATAATTATAGTCACACCAAACGACTCTTTAATACATATAATACTAAAATAACGATCTTAAAAAATAACATTAAATTTTGTGATAAATTTATAAAAAGTATTAATTTACTTATAAAGTTAATAAACTTAAATAAAATGCTACAAATATTCATGTTAAAAAAAATATTCATGACACATCATATAAAAAGATATTACATAAATATAGGATTAAAATTACAAGGACAAAATGGACATTGCATGAGATAAATGAGGGAGTATGATTATTGTTCAATGTTGAGGGGGGAGTTTGATGTTTTAATCAAAGTTGAGGGGTGAAAATATTATGCCATAAATCTAACCCTATAAAGTTTCACAAACTATGTTGGCTAATATGTTCACGTAGCGGGAGTGACATATTTAAACCAACCGACCTTTTAGTTTTCTTGGTAGAATTCTAATTAATTTGACAGTGTTTCCAATATTATAATATTTTTCTTATCAGATAATTTTGGATTCTTTATAAAATTAAAATAAATTTAATTAAATAATAATTTGAGGAAGATGTAAAAAGACGGTTTTATCTATTGTTGAGTCTTTTAATAAAGAATAAAAAATTCAAACAACATTTCTAAGTAACTAACATTAAAATCAATGTAATATTCTATTTTAATACATAATAATGGTTAAATATATTTTTAATTGTTGTGGCCTTATTGGTATTGACTATTGATACATGAAAATACACCAAAAAATGAACAACATTATCAATGAGCATTATAATTTAAAATAACTACTTATAACAAATTAACAATAACATAAAAGATTATGGTAAAGCTAAAGATAGCAACCTGAAAGTCGCGATAGAAGAGAATTAAAAGTCATCTATCAAAAGACTTACAACACGATATGGATCCTACGTAATTCCCGAGAAATAATAGGAGCAAGATAAAAGTAACTCGAAAAGTATACTAAAGCTTGAAAATAAATTTTAGAAGTGTACCATAATAAGATTTGAATACCTATAATCAAAGGAGTACTAATTTAATTTGAAAGGTACAAAAGTGAATCAATAGCTTATAAATTATAGATATAGATATAAATTATAGATTATAGATATAGATTTAGATTATCGATATATATAAAAAGGAGGTTTGGAGTATGCTGATGTGGCATACTTCTAAAGTCTCCATTTCTAATTTTCTTTTTTCTCAAATTTTTTAATTTATTTATTATATTAAAATAATTTACACCTCCCCATTTACTATTCTTTATCTGGGTTGACACCCATATATTCCACACAAGAGCCTCTTTATGGCATGGCACGTGCAACATGTATGTATTTTTGCTGAATATTCTTTGAAGCCATTCTCTCTATTTCTTCCTCTAGGTGTAACCATTCCAAGATTCTGTACTTAATACTGTATTTTACTTATTTTTCAATTAAGTTGTGAGAAGGAAATGTCTATAGACTGATGAGGGAAGGGGTATTAATTATTTGGTTAATAAGAATATTATAATAAATTTAAAGGATGTATATATTGAAGTATTGAGATGGTGAAAGAATATAAAAAGAAAGAGGAAGAAGATGTTAATTGGCATAAAATTTGGAGTAAAATGTGGATTTTAATTTACTGATTTTAGGCAAAAATTAGGACAAAACAATTAAAAAAATATTGGCAAAATATCAAGTAAAAAATTAGAGGTGAATATTTGCATAGATTTGTCAATCATTGCAAATAATGAAGAGAATTATATTCTAACTTAGAAAATATATTAAATGTCGATTAAATAAAATATGAGGAAGTGCAATTTTTTTTAAAATCTCTTATGTGTTAGAGTGGGTATATCTTATGTATAAAAAAGAAGATCCCTTATAAAAAGTCTGTAAAACTAAAAAAAAATAAAAAATTATAACATACAAATTCAGTTCTCCTCAATAATATAACCATGTACAAAAGTATATTATCTATACGAATATATTACAAAAAAAGGGATAATAAACAAGTAATTTCACCTATAATTAAATATATATTTAATAATAGTAATATATATATTACTCTTATATATAAATGAAGAGTTTTGGTACTACTATTTAGTCTTTTAGTGCCTACTTGCTATTATTATTATTATTATTATTATTATTATTATTATTATTATTATTATTATTATTATTATTATTATTATTATTATTCATTTTTTTACTATTACTACTTCGACTACTATTACTGTTATTATTATCACTTTTTTTTTTTACTATTACTATTACTACTACTATTATTTTTTCCCCTACTAATATATATAATATTTAAGTAAAAGTTTGGTAATACTACTAATTTGTCTTTTAGTAGTACCAAACCTTTTCTTTATTAGTAGTAGAACATTACTATTATTACTATTATTTCTATTTCTATTCTATTCTATTTATTATTATTATTATTATTATATTATTATTATTATTATTTTTTACTTGATATATAAGTGAAGGTTGGGGTGACTACTAAGGGTATTTTGGTAATTTTAGTCACCCCAACCTTCACTTCTATATAGTAGTAAATAAAATGATTACACATGCATATGATTTTTCTTATATTTATTAGTTTTGTCCTCATATTTATGGTGCAATAAAATAGTTACATATGCATATTGTTTTTTTCTTATATTTATTAGCTTAATTTTGTCCTCATGTATTATTTTAATAATATTTTTATTTAGATCTTTGTAATTGAATTATACATGGTAGTATTTTTTTTATACAAATATCTTTTTGATCCTTATTAAATGACTACCCAGGGTTTTCGATATATATAAGTGAAGGTTGGGGTGACTACCAAGGGTATTTTCGTAATTTTAATCACCCCAACCTTCACTTATATATAGTAGTAAATATAATGGTTACATATGCACATGATATTTTTATATTTATTAATTTTTCTTCATTTTTATGCTGCATTAACATTTTTTTAGTTATTAGTTTTGCCCTCATGAATTATTTTAATAATATTCTTGTTTAGACCTTTGTAATTGAATTATACATGGGAGTATTTTTTTATAAATATCTTTTTGTTCCTTATAAAATGACTATCAAAAATATTTTGATAATCGTAGGATGCAATAAAATGGTTACACATGCATATTATTTTTTCCTTATATTTATTAGTTTTGTCCTCATTTTTATAGTGCAATAATATGGTTACACATGCATATTATTTTTTTCTTATATTTATTAGTTTTCTCCTTATTTATTATTTTAATATTATTTTTATTTAGACCTTTGTAATTGAATTATACATGATAGTAATTTGTTTATAAATATCTTTTTTTTTCCTTATTAAATGACTATCAAGGGTATTTTGATAATTTTAGGATGCAATAAAATGGTTACACATGCATATTGTTTTTTTTCTTATATTTGTTAGTTTTGTCCTTATTTTTATAGTGCAATAAAATGGTTACACATGCATACTGCTTTTTCTTATATTTATTAGTTTTGTCCTCATGTATTATTTTAATATTATTTTTATTTAGACCATTGTAATTGAATTATACATGGTAATAATTTGTTATAAATATCTTTTTGTTCCTTATTAAATAACTATCAAGGGTATTTCGATAATTTTATGATGCAATAAATATTTCGGAATTGATGTATGTGTTTCCATAACTTATATATTTGAAATTTTCAATTGAGATGTGCATCATGTATTTTTTTTCAGGAATGTCCAAACGAATGACGTGTCGCCAACTGTAGTTGCAACAATCTAGCTAGATTTTTTTCCACTTATATAATCACTTTTGTATTAGTTGGACTAGTCTAGCAAGCTCAATTTCGTTCCACACTGAATGTATATATTATGTTAACATCGGTTCATTGTACTGGATTTCTTTTCTTTTACTCCTTTACTAAACAATTACAACAAGTAGGAAATAATCTTCTGCAAAGTTGGGTCTCTTTTGCACATTAATGTTGTCAAAATGCCCATCCAAGGTATCTAGTGTATATATGATAAGGGTAAAGTTGAAAAAAAGTGGTTAATTATCTCATGATCTCTTAAACATGTAAGCTATTTTGAGACATTTTTTTAGCTAACATATTAACTATTTTGAGATGGAGAAAGTAAAATTTTTCTAATAATTTTCTCATAATCATTAAGTTTTAAGAGTTGCACGCCAAATTTTGGCACTTCCAGTAAGTATATTTAAAGGCAAAGGTATTCCAACATGCTTAAATTTTAGTCTGCCTCTGATTAACTAGGTGTATAAAACTAGTGTAATTTTTTTAATTCCTTATATTTTATCCCATCAATGTGAGAGATAGAATAGGAAAGTTATTTAAAGGGATCGATTATCTCCTTTCCCGCGTTAGATATAATGCAATTTAGGTAAAAAGTTTCAATTTTAATAATATATGGTTTCCTTAAGGTTGAAATTAATTAAATTGAGATCTCATTATTAATTAGTAAGATCATCTTAAAAATTAATATAGGTATAGAGATTACGTAATTGTTTCTGCATGCAATTAAGGTAATTAATAACAAAAATTGACAAATTCCTTTCTTTAAAGATTTGAATGAATTAAATTTGAGATCTCTTTATTAGTTAACCATATATTTTAATTTTGGACTCAAAATTTGAGGTTTCTTTATTAAGTATGAATATTATTATTATTAGTATTTGTAAAAGGTCTATACATTTTATCTATTATATAATAGGTATAACATTTATTTTACCTGTTTCTTTACCATATAGATGAATCAATGCCAAATAAATTCTTAGTTATGCCTTCGTGTGTTGTTCCCCTTTGTGTATGTTGATTTGACTGCTCACATCTTTAGCCAAGAATAACTAGACCTGCAGCATTTTCAAGAAAATATGACAAGAATCCTACAGATTCTGACAACCTTTTGCTGGCTCTTACTCTTTCAACTCTTTGATTCAGTAATTTCTCTTTTTTTTTTTTAATTATTTACCATGATTATTTGTTTTATTAGAAGGATTTGATAAGTTCTTTGACTTGTTATTGTGCTATTTATTTGTGGGGTATTTTATTAATTTTCAGTAGAAGGCTAGTAGTAAATAGTTTCACGTCATGTCTCTTCTGTTAGTAGTATTAGTATATATTTTTCTTTTCTACTTGTTGTATTCTATAGCTCTGTTTTCTTACTTGCAACTGTTGTTACTGCTTATGTCTTCATAAATATCCTCGTGTTTTTGCTTTCCTTGCCGAGGATTTATGGGGAACAAATTTTTTACTTGCCAAGGTAGGGGTTACGTATGTTGTTGTTGAAGAAGAAGCATATAGAAAGAGAGATGTTTTTCTTTGTCTCATAAGTATTTAGTTATCTTGCAATATTTTCATGAATGGATGATGATTTGTGAGTGGCTATTTATGAGTGTTTTGCTTTGTCCTTTGAAATCTCATGGACACTAGTTTGATTCATGTACAGTCTCCATACATAGAGATGATGAAGAACAACTTCTTTTTTTGATCATCAACTAATGATGCAAACAAGACCCCTTCACCATCATTAAAGTCCAAGGAAGTTTCTTCTTGGAGGAGTGTTTCATTGTCATCTGGATCCTTCTACGACAGTGGGTCAGGAAAAAAGAATTTCACGGATATGAGCAAATCTCCCCATGGTCAGAGTAAGAAAGTTCATCCTAAGAAATCTTGTCTTAATTCAAGCCGGTATGCATATCATTTTGTTGTAGCTTCCTTTTCACACTTAAACTGATGTTTTAATTTGCATTTGCTTGTCCAAATTAATGACAAATGTTTATTCACGGCAGATACCTTAGCGTTCCAGTGTTGATTTAGAGTATTATAAGATTGACAAAGGACAAGGTACAAATGGCTTCTGAAGTTTCAAGCATGCTACGAAATCAAGTTGCTGAAAGGGCTTCTGCTAAGGAAGAAACTAGCATATACAGGCAGAACTAGATTTACGGATACGAAGATTGGAGACAAAAAAGAATGAGTTAGAATTAGTAATGGAAAAGGAGTTGGATAGAAGATCCAACGATTGGTATCTAAAACTCGAGAAATACCAAATTGAACAACATAGACTCCGTGAAAAGGCGAGGGAGCTTGCAGAACAGAATGTCTCTCTACAAAGGGAAGTCTCTTCATTTAATGAGAAGGAAGTAGATTATTTAATCAAGATGTCCTTTTTTGAGAAACACCTTGAAGATTTGTCTAAGAGAATAGAGCAAGTGTCAGAGGAGAATCAAAATCTAAGGCAGCAGCTTACTCAGTTACAAGAGGAATATCGAGTAGCTCAAGACAATAGATATTATATCCGGGAAAACTACCAGGAAAAGGTTAAAGATCTTAAATCGGAGACTTTGCTAACAACTGGCTAAGGGAGAAGCTCTATTCCGAAGGGATGGACATAAAGCAACTTCAGGCTGATCTAGCCGCAACAGTTAGAGGTAACAATGTTCTCAAATATAAAGTGAAAAATGTGCTGGACGCTCTTTCTTGTGCCACACCTAAGTTGAAATATCTCGAGCTTCAGGTAAGCAGGAAATGTTAAGATCTCGTTGCAACGGAATAGTTTTTATTTTTAAACTTTAGATACCTTGTCTTCATATATGATAGCCTGTTCGCATGTTACTCTCTCTGCAGTAACTTTCTACTTCTGTTTGATTTTAGGTTCATCTTTGTTCCATCTGAAGTTCATGGTTTTCTTTATGAACTTGTATACATGAGTAGCTGGCATGTGGTAGTCTTCTGCGACATGTCTGATCGCCTTAATGTGTAATCACATGGACTAACCAAGAACATGATAAACTTTGCTATATCCTCAAGCCTATTGATCTGATTGTGCTTTGATGTGGTAAAGTTACCCGAAGGGGTTTCAGTAAGTTTGCTCGTTCATCTGACTTAATTTTTGGACAAGCTCACGAGTTATCTACTATGAATTTTAACAGTTAAAAAGATTTCATGATTTGGTTGAGCTTATAGGCTATGAGTTTTTTTTGAATTTCTGATGAAATATTATTGGTGATCTTTGTGCCTTTCTTATTTTTCATTGTTTACGGTTGATTCTAGCAGGTGCTAAAAAAGACAAAAATATCTACCAGCTCACAAATGATTTGCAAGAATGCATAAAGGAACTTGGCATCGTGAAGGAGATACTACCAAAAGTGTTTTAGGAGAGGGATTTCATGTGGGAGGAAGTTAAGAGCTACAGTGAGATGAACATGCTGTTGAATTATGAGATCAACATGTTGAATAAGAAGGTAGGTACCCTTGACGAAGACATTCTTATGTAAGAGGGTCAAATCACAATCTTGAAAGATTGGATAGGCAAACCTTTCGACCTTCTTGCAAGTCCTGATTCTCTGTTGGAGTGATGGATGCTAAATGGCCATAGTAGTGGAGCCCTTTTTCGAACCCTGTATATAAGGGGCAATATAGTGGTAGAAATATAAGGTAAAGTTGCATACAAGTTGCTCTTTTTTTAAGAATACAAATTGATAAATAATTTAAGATAAATATTTTTAAAAATTACGCCACATAATTTGAGAGGGAAAAAAGAGTATTATTTATTGCTCCACGAAAGTGGTCGAAAATCTGTTTTTGAAGTGGTAGTTCACTTTTTAAAAAATTATAAACTGGCTATTCATTTTTTTTTAAATTTATAATTTCTTTTTAATAATCAATTTTTTATTTTTATTTTTTAAAATAACTTTATAATTATGTTTTAATAATTTGGATACTCAATGCAATTTTTTATTTTTATTTTTTAAAATTTTATAATTTCTTTTTAATAATCACTTTGTTATTTTTATGTTTTAAATAATTTTATAATTATTTTTTAATAATTTGGATCCTCATTGCCATTTTTTATTTTCATTTTTTTTTTTTTTTATAATTTCTTATTAATAAACAGTTTTTTATTTTTTAAATGGTTTTTTAATAATTTACATCCTTAATGAAATTTTTTATTTTTATTTTTTTTAAAATTTTATATTTTTTTTATTAATCAGTTTTTTATTTTATTTTTTAAATAATTTTTTAATAATATTTAACTAATAATATTTAACAGAGGGGGTATTTTTGAGCCAAAAACTAACGTTGAATATTTTTGATCCATTTCAGATAGTTCAGGGGTATATTTGATCCTTTTCCGAATTCCGTTAGAGGGGGGGGGGTAATTTTTGAGCCAAATATTTAACGAAGGGGTATTTTGAGCCAAAAATCTAACGAGGGATATTTTTGAGCTATTTCAAATAGTTCAGGGGTATTTTTGAGCTTTTTTCATTTATTTAATAAGCAATTTCTATATCCATTACACCAAAATAACATGTTGTCAACCCCTTTCAGCATAATTTTCATGAGACAAACCTTGTAAGTTTTGATATTTCAACTTTTTACGTGATATATTTAAGATCATAAAATTTAAAAATATTTGGATATAAAAATATTGAAGGGGAGCCTTGGAGTAACTGGTAAAGTTGTTGTCATATGACCAGGAGGTTACGACTTCAAGCCTTGGAAACAACCTCTGATAGAAATTCAAGGTAAGGCTGCATACGATACACCCTTGTGGTGGGGCCCTTCCCCGAACACCGCGCATAGCAGTAGCTTTAGTGCACCGAGCTGCCTTTTTTTTTATCTGGATATAATAATAATCTATATAAAATTCAAAAGTTTTTTATCATCAACTTCGTATTTAGTCAAAATCGGACAAAGTAACAAAGATAGATGGAACACAAAAGATTTAACTAGAAGATCAGGGATTTAAGTCGTATGTGGGAAACAACTTCTATCAGAAATGTACGGTAAGACCGAACTTAAGGATGCGGCTTAGTGGTTAGTAAAATAAGTTGAGAATTAAGTTGTCACGTTCAAATTTTAGTAAAGACGCAAACAAAATACTAAGCGCTTTATTTGAGTTCGATCAGGAGTCAAAAAAGCTCTTTTTTTTATCAAAGAATTTCAAAGTGGGGGACTTGATTTGGAAAGAAACCAAAGGGGATGAAACGTTGTGGGTCCAACGACTTGCAAGTCACCTAGGACCCAACAACTTGCATGGCTTTTTTTCATTATTTAAATATTCTTTTGTTCTGAGTCGTTTCAGCTTACTCTACACTCCCATTTCAACCTGTGTATTTAAAGTACTATTCCTAGTAGTTAATGATTATTGAGTAACCTTGTACTAATATAAATAAATTAACTTAAAAAACTGTCTATGTATCAGAAAATCAATTCTTTATAATACATTGTTCATTTAACAAATTTTCCAAAAGACTAATGAAAATATAGTTGAAATCAATAAGTTCATTCCATTTTTACATATTTCATTAATTTTCACTTAACAATAACATGCATGGTGATCTCACGATGTGAGTTTTGAGAGAATAGATTCCCAAATATCTTGTTTTTATTGTGTAAATAAAAAATTATTTTTGGTTGATTTTGACTTTAAAAAAATGTAAAAAAAAAAACAAAATTTAAAATATTATAAGAGTGACAAAAGTTTAAATAAAAATACAAAGAAAAGAGAAGCATAAATATTAAGACAAATAATATGCCCATCTAACCACCACTGTATCCCTAACGATGTTCCTAAGCATTTACATATTTTTATTGTCAAATAGACAGGGACGGACCTATATTCATTTCTAAGGTGCTTCGATATCTATTTAACTAGACGGATAATAGGTAAAATTACATAGAAAATATACGAAAACATGCATATAATGTATAAAAGGACCCACTAAAACAAAAAGTTTATTGGGTGCATTGGCATTTAGGTTGCCTCTATGGTTCTCCATGGGAAGAGATCGATTCCTGAGTTCAAACCTCATTTAGGTAAATTTTTATTTTTTTTATTTTTTAATATTTTAAGCACCCACAATCTGTAAATTCTGAATCCGCCACCGCAAATAGAGTGCCGTTTTATTTTGCTTTCCAGCTCTTCCCTTTCCAATTAAGGCACGATATGTCAAGGCAATCACATCAAAAGCTAGGTTAGTCATCTAATATAATCCTTTTTTTTTCTATTAACTTTATTAATTTAACCATATAGTATTTAGCTACTATTGACATGTCTAACGCTCATTATGTAGGCCCTTTTAAGTGCAAGCGCTTTCCTTCGACAAAATTTCCATCATCAAAGCTCGAATTTAAGATATATGTTTCGATATGGAAAAACTTATTTCAAATGAAGATTAAAATTAATTGTAAATGTAGATTGACCTATAATATTAAAATTAAAGAAACTTTGCATACCACAGCTTGCTAATAGAGAAAAATTTGATGTACTATGCTTACAGGTGACTAAACTATAGGCAAACTTTCATTTTTATCTCTTCTTCTTGTAGGGATCAACATGATATTTTAATACATAATATCTATGTAAGTTGCAAACTTTTGAATATTTTATGTATGTAGTGAGCCCATCCGATCAATTTTGGATCCAAAACATGCCAGATCCTCTGTCCAACTCTCAAACCGTGGTCTATAGCACATTGATTTGGCTCGAAAATTGCCCATTCATGTCGTTTTGCTAGTTTGACCACCCAAACGCCCCAACGACTCACACTCGCTCGCTCCTCAGCCTGTCTGGAATACCCCAATTAATTTTTGGCCAAAAACATGTCCGATACTACCCCATAAATCGTGGGCTATATCACACCGATTTGGCTCAAAAATGGCCTCTTTGCGTCGTTTCGCCCGTTTGACCACCCAAACGGTCTCACCGACCCCGTCGTCCTACACTCCCCAACTACTCAGTCTGCCTATGAGCCCTCAATAGATTTTTGGCCCAAAACATTTTGGGCCTTCGGCCAACCTCAGAATCATGGTCTATTGCACATCAATTTGGCTAAAAAATAGTCTGTTCACGCCGTTTCTCCTGTTTGACCACCCAAACGGCCCTGCAAACCCCTACGGCCCATACTCCCTAACTTATCAACCTAATTGAGATCCCTCGGTCAATTCTTGGACCAAAATATGCTCGGACCCTGGCCCACCCCAGAACTCGTGGGTTATAGCACACCGATATGGCTCGAAAATGGCCCATTTATATATTTTTGCCCGTTTGACCACCCAAATGGCCTCGCCGACCCCATTGGCCCATACTTTTCTGCTCATCAGCCTACCTACGAGCCTTCAGCTAATTATTGACCCAAAACACGATCGAAACCCGAGCCCAACCCAAAATCGTTGGCTATAGCACATTGATTTAGGCCAAAAATGATCCATTCGATCCATTTTACCTGTTTCAGTACCCAAACAGCCCCGCTGATCCTGATGACTTGCTTTTATCCTAGTGTGGTCCATTTAAATTTTCATGGCCATTTGGGTGGACAAATGGGCGAAATGGCGCGAATGGGGCATTTTCGGGCCAAATCGGTGTGCTATAGCCCACGGTTTTAGGGATAATCCCGAGTCTTGGGTGTGCTGTGGGCTGAAAATCTAATGTTTCATGCCTGGTAGGTTGGGGATCAGTCCTAATATGGTTGTTTTAAATTTTTGTTGCCATTTAAGATGACAAACAAGCGAAACGATGCGAACAGGGAATTTTTGGGCCAAATCGGTGTGCTATAGCCTACAATTTTGAGGGTGGACCCAGGGTCTGAGCGTTTTGTGGGCCAAAAATCGACTGAAGCATGCTAGAGAGGTTGGGGATCATTCCAGTACGGTCTGTTTAAATTTTCGTGGCAATTTGGGTGGTTAAACAGGCAAAATGGTATGAATGGGCCATTTTTAGGCCACATCGGTGTGCTATAGCCCATGGTTTCGAGGGTGGGCTTGGGTCCGGGTGTGCTATAGGTCAAAAATTGATCGGACCATGCCAGGTAGGTTGGGGATCTTTCCAGTGTGGTCCGTTTAAATTTTCATGGCTATTTGGGTGGACAAACGGTAGAAACAACGTGAATAGGGTATTTATGTGCAAAATCGATATTCTATAGCCCACGATTTTGGGGGTAGGCCTGGAGTTCGGGCTTACTATGGGTCAAAATCGAATGGGGCTTGCGAATGAGGTTAGAAACTGTCCTAGTATGGTCCGTTTAAATTTTTGTGGCCATTTAGGTGGTTAAACAGGCAAACCAACACGAACGGGGTATTTTTTGGCCAAATTAATGTGCTATAGCCCATAATTTTGGAGGTGGGATCGGGGTTCAAATGTACTGTATGCTGAAAATCTATCGAGACATATCAGGGAGATCGGGGACCAACCCAGTATTTTTCATTTAAATTTTTGCGGCTATTTGTGTGGACAAACGGGCGAAACAGCGCGAATATGGCATTTTCAGGACAAATCGGTGTACTACAACCCACGATTTCGGGGTGGACTCAGGGTTTAGGCGTGCTGTGGGCTAAAAATTGACCGGGGCATGCCAGGGAGTTTGGGGATAATCTCAGTGTCGTCCTTTTAAATTTTTGTGGCCATTTGGGTGGACAAACGGGTGAAACTGCACGAACATGTTATTTTCAAGCCAAATCAGTATGATATAGCCCATGATTTCGATGGTGGGCTCGGGGTTCAAGTATGCTTTTAGCCGTAATCGGTCAGGATATGCCAGAGAGGATGGGTATCATCCCCATATGGCCCGATTAAAATTTTGTGGCATTTTGGTGGACAAATAAGCGAAAAGGCAAGAATGCGGCATTTTCTGGCCAAATTAGTGTACTATGGCCCCAATTTTTAGGGTGGGCTGGAGTTTTGAGCATGATGTGGGCCAAAAATGGATCGGATAATGCAGGGAGGTTGGAGATTGTCCTAGTGTGGTCCGTATAAATTTTTATGTCCTTTTGGATGGACAAATAGGGGAAACGAAGCGAAAGGGGTATTTTAAAGCCAAATTGGTGTGCTATAGCCCACAGTTTTAGGTGTGGGCCAGGGGTTCGGGAATACTGTGGGCCAAAAATTGATCAGGACATGACAGGGAGGTTGGGAATCATCCCAATATAGTTCGATTATATTTTCATTGCCATTTGGGTGGACAAACCAGCAAAAAGGCATGAATGGGGCATTTTCTGGCCAAATAGCTGTGCTATAGCCCACGATTTTGGTGGTGGACCCAGGATTCAAGCGTGATTGGGGAAAAAATTGACCGAGGCATGCCAGGAAGGTTGGGGACCATCCCAGTATGGTCCATTTAAATTTTTATGACCATTTGGGTGGATAAATAAGCGAAACGGTGTGAACGGGCAGTTTTAGGCCAAATCTGTGTGCTATACCCCATGGTTTCGAGGGTGGGCCCAGGGTTCGAGCGTGTTGTGGGCTAAAATTTAATCGGGGTATGCCAGGAAGGTTAGGGATCATCCCAGTATGGTCCGTTTAAATTTGCATTTCCATTTGTGTGGACAAACCGACGAAATGGCATGAATGAGGTTTTTTGGAGCCAAATCGGTGTGATATAGCCCACAGTTTTGGGTGTGGGCCTAGCGTACGAGTGTGTTGTGGGCTGAAAATTGACCGAGGCATACCAGGGAGGTTCGGGATCATCCCAATATGGTCTTTTTAAATTTTTGTGGCCGTTTGGGTGGACAAATGAGCGAAACAGCACGAACAAGGAATTTTTGAGCCAAATCGGTGTGTTATAGCCCACGATTTTGGGGGTGGGCCCAAGGTTCGAGTGTGTTTCTGGACAAAAATAAACCAAAATGTGATATATAGGTTTGGGATCTTCCTAGTGTGGTTTGTTTAGATTTTTGTAGCCTTTTGGATGGATAAACAGGAGAAATTGCACAAACGGGTCATTTTTGGGAAAAATCTGTGTGCTATAGCCCTTGGTTTCGGGGGTGGGCCTAGTGTTCGGGCGTGTTATGGGTTGAAAATAGACGGGGGTAGGGCATGGTTGTTACAGTGTGGTTTTTTTAAATTTTTGTGGCCATTTTGGTGGACAAATGGGCAAAGCGGAGCGAACGGGGCGTTTTAAGGCTAACTCGATAAGCTATAGCCCACAGTTTTAGGGTGGGCGCGGGTTTCAGGAGTTCTGTGGGATGAAAACTGATTGGGGCATGAAAATAAGGTTAAGGATCATCCCAATATTGTCCGTTTAAAGATTCGTGGTTATTTGGGTGGACAATAGGGCGAAAAAGCGTGAACGGGGCATTTTCGTGTCAAATCTATGTTCTATAGCCCACGATTTTGGGGATGAGCCCGGTGGCTCGGGTGTTGTGCACCTAAAATTTACTAGATGTGCCAGGGAGGTTGGGGATCATCCCAGTATGGCCCGTTTAAATTTTTGGATCTATTTTGGTGGACAAACGAGTGAAATGGCATGAACTGGGCATTTTTGGGCCAAATTAATGTGCTATAGCCCTTTCTTTCGGGGGTGGGGTCGGGGTTCGGGTGTTCTGTGGGCTGAAAATTAATCAGGACATGCCAGGGAGGTTGGGTAACATTATAGTGTGGTTCGTTTAAATTTTTATGGCCATTTGGGTGGATAAATAGGCGAACGGGCATTTTCAAGCCAAATCGGTGTGCTATACCCTATGGTTTCGAGGGTGAGCCTAGGATTCGAGTGTGTTGTGGGCCAAAAATTGATCGTGGTATTTCAATGAGGTTAGGGATCATCCCAGCGTGGTTCGTTTAAATTTTCATGGCCATTTGGGTGGACAAATGGGCAAAACGGCAAGAACAGGGCATTTTTGGGCCAAATTGGTGTGCTATAGCCCATGGTTTTGGGGGTGGGCCTAGGTTCTGGGCATCCTGTCAGATGAAAATCAACCGAGGCATGTCAGGAAGGTTGGTGATTGTCCCAGTATAGTCTTTTTAAATTTTCATGACCATTTGGGTTGACAAATGGACGAAACGGTGTGAAAAGGGCATTTTTGAGCCAAATCGGTGTGCTATATCCCATGATTTTGGGGTGGTCCAAGGGTTCGAGCGTGTTGTGGGATAAAAACTGAGTAGGGCATGATAGGGAGATTTGGGATCACCCCAGTGTGGTCCGTTTAAATTTTCGTGGCCATTTGGGTGGACAAACGAGTGAAATAGCACGAACGGGGTATTTTTGGGCTAAATCGGTGTGCTATAGCCCTTTGTTTTGGGGGTGGGCCTAGAGTTTAGGCGTGCTGTGGACCAAAAATATACTGGGGTAGGCCATGGAGGTTGAGGATCATCCCATTGTGGTCCATTTAAATTTTTATGTCTATTTGGGTAGACAAATAGGCAAAACATCTCAAACGGGGCATTTTCAGGATAAATCGACGTGCTATAACCCACAGTTTTGGGGTGGGCTCGGGTTTTGGGCATTTTGTGGGCCATAAATTAATTGGGGCATGCCATGGAGGTTGGGTATCATCCCAATATGGTTTGTTTAAATATTCGTGGTTATTTGTGTGGACACTAGGGTGAAATGACATGAACGGAGCATTTTCGAGCCAAATCGGTGTGCTATAGTCTACGATTTTAGGGGTGAGCCCAGGGTCTGGGAATGCTGTAGGTGAAAAATTAGCTGGGGCATGCCGAGAGGTTGGGTATCATCCCAGTGTGGTCCGTTTAATTTTCATGTCCATTTGGGTGGAAAAATCAATGAAACAGTGCAAACGAGGCATTTTCGAGCCAAATTGGTGCGCTAGAGCCCATGATTCCGGGGGTGGCCCCAAGGTTCGAGAGTGTTGTAGTTTAAAAATTCATTGAGGCGTGCCAGGGAGGTTACGGATCATCCTAGTGGGGCCCGTATAAAATTTTGTTTCCATTGGATGGATAAATGGGTAAAACGGTGTGAATGGGGCATTTTCGGGCCAAATTAGTGTGTTATAGCCCACTATTTTGGGGGTGGGCCTGGGGTTCAGTCGTGTTGTGGTTCAAAAATTGATCGAGGCATGCCAGGGAGGTTTGGGAGCATCTCAATGTTATCCATTTAAATTTTTGTGGCCATTAGGGTGGACAAACAGGCGAAACAGTGTGAACTAAGCATTTTCAGACCAAATCGATGTGCTATAGCCCACGATTTTGGGGGTGGGTCAAGGGTCCGGGCGGGCTATGCTGTGAAAATTGATCGTGGTGTGATAGGGAGGTTGGGGATTGTCCTAGTATGGCTCGTTTAAATTTTTGTGGCCATTTGGGTAGACATAAGCACAAAACTACGCGAACGAGACATTTATGGGCCAAATCGGTGTTCTATAGCCCGCGGTTTTGGGGTGCGCTAATGGTCCAGGCGTGCTGTATGCTAAAAATTGACCGGGATATGGAAAGAAGGTTGGAACTTATCCCAGTATGGTCTGTTTATATTTTTGTGGTCATTTGGGTGGGAAAATGGGTAAAACTGCTCAAACGGGCCATTTTTGGGCCAAATCGATGTGCAATAGCCCACGATTTTGGGGGTGGGCCTGGGATTCGAGAGTGATGTGGGCCAAAAATTTACTAAGGTATGGCAGAGAGGTTGGGGATCATCCCAGTGTGTTCTGTTTAAATTTTTGTGGCCATTTGGGTGGACAAATGGGTGAAACTGCACGAACGGGCCATTTATGGGCCAAATCGGTGTGCTATTGCCCATGGTTTTGGGGGTAGGATCGGGGTACAAATGTTTTATAGGCAAAATATAGATCGAGGCACACCAGTGAGGTTGGGGATGTTCCCAGTGTGGTCCTTTTAAATTTTCATGGTCATTTGAGTGGGCAAATGAGTGAAACAGCTTAAACGGGGTATTTTCGAGCCAAATCATATGCAATAGCCCACAGTTTTGGGGATAGGACCAAGGTTCGGGAGTGATGTGGGCCAAAAATTGATCGAGGTATGCCATAGGGGTTAAGGATCATCCTCGTGTGGTCCATTTAAATTTTTGAGGTCATTTGGATGGACAAATAGGAAAAATAGCGCGAACGGGGCATATTCGAGCCAAATTGGTGAGCTATAGCCCATGGTTTTGGGGTGGTCCCGGAGTTTGGGTATTCTGTGGGCCAAAAATCAGCCAGGTCAAGATAGGGAGGTTGTGTATCATCTCAGTATGGCCCGTTTAAATTTTTGTAGCTATTTGCGTAGACAAACGGGAAAAACGATACGAATGGGGCATTTTCAGGCTAATCCGATGTGCTATAACCAACGATTTCGGAGGTGGACCCAGGTTACAGTCGTTTTATGGGCCAAAAATCAATAGGGGTGTGCTAGGGAGGTTTGGGATCATTCTAGTGTGGTCCATTTAAATATTCGTGGCCATTTGGGTAGACAAACGGATGAAATGGTGCGAACAGGGCATTTTCGGGCACATTGGTGTGCTATATCCTAGATTTTGAGGGTGATCCCTAGGTACGGGTATGATGTGTGCCGAAAATTAATCGGGGCATACCTGAGAGGTTAGGAATAATTCCAGTGTGGTCCGTTTAAATTTTTATAGCCATATAAATAGGCAAAACGGTGCGAATTCGACATTTTTGAGCCAAGTTGGTGGGCTATAGCCCAAGGTTTTAGAGGTGTGCCTGAGGTCCAGGCATGGTCTGGAATGAAAATTGACTAAGGCACGCCAAGAATGTAGGGGATCATCCTAGTGTGGTCCATTTAAATTTTTATGGCCATTTGGGTGGACAAACGGATGAAACGAAGCTAACGAGAAATTTTTGGGCCAAATTGGTGTGCTATAACCCATGATTTTGGGGATGAGTCCGTGGTTAGGGCGTACTGTGGGCCAAAAATCAATTAGGACATTCCAGAGATATTGGGGATCATTCTAGTGTAGTTCGTTTAAATTTTCTTGGCCATTTGGGTGGACAAACGGGTGAAACAGCGTGAAAGGGGTATTTTTGGGATAAATTGATTTGCTATAGCCCACGGTTTTGGGAGTAGGCCCTGTTTTAGGTATGTTGTGGTCGAAAAATCTACTGAGGCATACCAAGGAGGTTAGGGATCATTTTAAATTTTTATGGCCATTTGGGTGGACGAACAGGAGAAACGGCGCGAACGGGGCATTTTTGGGAAAATCGATGTGATATAGCCCATTATTTCAGGGGCGGGCCCGAGGTTCAAGCGTGATGTGAGCCAAAAATCGATCAGGGCGTGCCAGGGTGGTTTGAGCAAACAGGTGAAACGGCATGAATGGAGAATTTTCGAGCCAAATTGGTGTGCTATAGTCCACGATTTCTGGGGTGAACCGGTGGTTCAGGCATGTTGTGGGTCAAAAATTGACCCGAGCATGCCAGGGAAGTTGGGGATCATCCTAGTATGGTTCGATTAAAGTTTCTTGGCCATTTGGGTGGACAAATAGGTGAACGGTACGAATGGGACATTTTTTGGCAAAATCAGTTTGCTATAGCCCACAATTTTGGGGGAGAGACCTGGGTTCGAGCGTATTGTGTCCTGAAATCGAGGCATTCCAGGGAGGTTGGGGATAATCCCAGTATGGTATGTTTAAAATTTTATGGCCATTTGAGTGGATAAATAGGAGAAACGGCGTGAATGGGGCATTTTTGGGCCAAGCCGGTGTGCTATTGCCCATGGTTTTGGGGGTGGGCTTGGGATCCGAGCATTTTGTGTGCCTAAATTTGATTGGGGAGTGCCAGGGAGGTTGGGGATCATCCCAGTGTGGTCCGTTTAAATTTTTGTGGCCATTTGGGTGGACAAATGGGCAAAACGGTTAATTTTTGGGCCAAATCGGTGTGCTATAGCCCACATTTTTTAGGGTGGACCCGGGGTTTGAGTGAGCTGTGGTTCAAAAATTGATGGGGCGTACAACGGAGGTTGGGGATCATCCTAGTGTGGTTCGTTTAAATTATCATGGCTATTTGGGTGGACAAATGGGCGAAACAATGCTCACAAGGCATTTTTGAGAAAAATTAGTGTGCTATAGCCCATGGTTTTGGGGGTGGGCCCAGGGTTTGAGTGTGTTGTAGGCCAAAAATCGATCGAAGCATGCCAGGGAGGTGGGGATCAACCCGATACAGTTCGTTTAAATTTTTGTGGTTATTTGGATGGACAAACGGGCGAAATGGGATGAACTGGGAATTTTTAGGGCCAAATCAGTGTGCTAAAGCCCATAGTTTCGAGGGTGGACCCATGGTCTGGGAGTTGTGTGAGCTGAAAATTGACAAGGCATGTTAGGGAGGTTGGGGATCATTTCAGTGTGGTCCATTTAAATTTCTGTAGCCACTAGGGTCGACAAACGGGTGAAACGATGCGAATTAGGCATTTTTGGACAAAATCGGTATGCTATAGCCCATGGTTATAGGGGTGGGCCTAAGGTTAGGGTGTTCTATGGGCTAAAAATCGATTGGGGCATGCCAAGGAGGTTAGGGACTATCTCAGTGTGGTCCGTTTAAAATTTCCTAGCCATTTGGATGGACAAACAGGTGAAATGGTTCGAACGAGGAGTTTTCGGGCTAAATCGGTGTGTTATAGCCCCTGATTTCGGGGGTAAGCCCATGGTTCGGGCGTGATGTGGGTCAAAAATTAATCGGGATATGCTAGGGAGGTTGGGTATCATCCCGATATAGTACGTTTAAACTTTAATAGCCATTTGGGCGGACAAACAGGTGAAACAGCATGAATGGGGAATTTTAGGGCCAAATGGTGTGCTATTGCCCATGATTTCGTGGGTGAGCCCATGGTTCAGGCTTGCTGTGGGCCAAAAATTGACCAGGGAATGACAGGGAGGTTGGGAATCATCCCAGTATGGTTCGTTTAAATTTTATTGGCCATTTGGGTGGAGAAACGCTGAAGCAGCATGAACGGGGTATTTATAGGCCAAATCGGTTTTCTATAGCCCTCGGTTTTAGGGGTGGACCCTGGGTTCAGGCGTGTTGTAGCCCCAAAATCAATAAATGCATGCTAGGAAGGTTAGGTATCATCCTATCATGGTTCGTTTATATTTTTGTGGCCATTTGGGTAGGCGAACAAGCGAAACTGGACAAACAGAGAATTTTTAATCTAAATTGGTGTGCTATAGCCTACGATTTTGGGGGTGAACCCAAGGTCTGGGCATAATATAGGCCTAAAATCGATTGGGGCATGCCAGGGAAGTTGGGGATCATCCCAATGTGGTTCGTTTAAATTTTCATGGCTATTTGGGTGGACAAATGGGCAAAACATCACAAATGGGGAATTTTCAGGCCAAATCGGTATGCTGTAGACCACAGTATTAGGGGGGGCCCAGGGTGTGGGCATATTGTAGGTCAAAAATTTATCAGGGCATTCCAGGAAGATTGGAATAGTCCTAATGTGGTCCATTTAAATTTTCTTGTCCATTTGCATGGACAAACGGGAAAAACGACGTGAATGGAGCATTTTTGAGCCAAATCGGTTTGCTATACCACACAATTTTGGGGGTGGGCTCTGGGTCTGAGCGTATTATAGGCCGAAAACCAACCAAGACATGCTAAGGAGGTTAGAGATCGTCCCAGTATGGTCTGTTTAAATTTTTGTGGCCATATGTGTGGACAAATAGGCAAAACGGTGCAACTGGAGCATTTTACTGCTAAATTGGTATACTATAGCCCATGGTTTTAGCGCTGGGGCCGCATTTTGGGTGTTTTTGGGGCCAAAAAAGTACTGGGGTATGGCAGGGAGGTTGGGGATCATCCCATTATGGTCCTTTTAAATATTTGTGGCAAGTTGTGTGGACAAACGGAAAAAACAATGTAAACGAGGCATTTTCGGGCTAAATCGATTTGCTATAGCCCACAGTTTTTGGGGTGAGCTCGGGGTCCGAGAGTGGTGTGGGCAAAAATTTGATCGAGGTATGCCGAAAGATTGGGTATAGTCCCAGTGTGGTCCGTTTATATTTTTGTGGCCATTTGGGTGGACAAACCGGTGAAACGACGCTAACGGGGCGTATTCGAGCTAAATTGGTGTGCTATAGCCCATGATTTTGGGGGTGGTCCCAGGGTTTGGGTGTGCTGTAGTTCAGAAATTAATAGGGGCATGCCATAGAGGTTGGGGATCATCCCAATATGGTCCGTTTATAATTTTGTGGCTATTTTGGTAGACCAACGTGTTAAACGGCGTGAACGGGGCATTTTTAGGCTAAATTGGTGTTCTTTAGCCCATGTCTTCGAGGGTGGGCCTTGGGTCAGGGCGTTTTGTGGGCTAAAAATTGACCAAGGCGTGCTAGGGATATTGGCAATCATCTTAGTGTGAACTGTTTAAATTTTTGTGGCAATATGCTTGGACAAACAGGAGAAATAGTGCGAACAGGGAATTTTTGGGCTAAGTCGGTGTGCTATAGCCCGCGGTTTTGGGGATGGGCTCGAGGTCCGAGCGTGGTGTGGGTCAAAAATCTATTGGGGATTGCCAGAGAGGTTGAGAATCATCCTAGTGTGGTCTATTTAATTTTTTGTGGCCATTTGGGTAGACAAAAGAGCGAAGTGATGTGAACGACGCATTTTTGAGCCAAATTGGTGTGCTATAGCCTCAGATTTTGGGGGTGTGCCCGAGGTTCGGGTATGCTGTGGGCTAAAAATTAACTGAGGCGTGTCATGGTGGAAGAGGAGCATTGTAGTGTGGTCCGTTTAAATTTTCATGGCCATTTTGGTGGATAAATGGATGGAACGACATGAATAAGGAATTTTTGGGCCAAATCGGTGTGCTATAGCCCACGTTTTTGGGGGTGGACCTGGGGTTCGAGTGTGCTCTAGGATAAAAATCGATTGGGGAATTCCATGGAGGTTGGGAATCATCCCAGTGTGGTTCGTTTTGATTTTCATGGCCATTTGGGTTGACAAATATGAATAACTGCATGCGCAGGGTATTTTTGGTAAAAATCAGTGTGCTATAGTCTATGGTTTTGGGGATACACTCGAGGTTCGGGCATGCTGTGGGCCAAAAATCGACAGAAACAAGCTAGGGAGGTTGGGGATCATCTCGATATGGTTTGTTTAAATTTTTGTAGTCATTTGGGTGGACAAACGGGCAAAATGGCATGAATGGGAATTTTTGGGCCAAATCGATGTGCTAAAGCCCACACTTTGAGGGTGGACCCAATGTTCGGGAGTTCTGTGAGATGAAAATTGATAGGGCATATTATGTAGGTCGGGGATCATTCCAATATGGTCCGTTTAAATTTTTGTGGCCATTAGGGTGGATAAACAAGCGAGACGGCATGAATGGGGCATTTTTGAGCCAAATCGGTGTGCTATAGCCCATATATTTGGGGGTGGGCCTGCATTCATGGTGTGTTGTGGGCCAAAAATTGACTGGGGTGTACCAGAGAGGTTAGGGATCATCCCAGTGTATTCTGTTTAAATTTTCATAGCCATTTGGATGGACAAACAGGCGAAATAGTGCGAACGGGGAGTTTACGGGCTCAATCGGTGTGTTATAGCCCATGATTTCGTGGGTGAACCCGAGGTCCGTGTGTACTGTGGGTTAAAAATCAATAGGGGCATGCCACGGAGGTTAGGGATCATCCAAGTATGGTCTGTTTAAATTTTCATGGCCATTTGGGTGGACAAACGGGTGAAACGATGCGAATGAGGAATTTTTAGGCAAAATCGGTGTGCAATAGCCCACGATTTTGGGGGTGATCCCATGGTTCGAGAGTGCTGTACGCAAAAAATTGACTGGAGCATGCCAGGGAGGTTAGGGATCAATCTAGTGTGGTTCATTTAAATTTTCTTGGCCATTTGGGTGGAAAGACAGGTGAAACGACACAAACGGGGCATTTTTAGGGCAAATCGATTTGCTATAGCCTACGATTTTAGGGGTGAGCCCTGGGTTCAAGCATGTTGTGGAATTAAAATCAATCAACTCATGCGAGGGAGGTTCTGAATCAACTCAGCATGGTCCGTTTAAATTTTTGTGGCCATTTGGGTAGACGAACAAGCAAAAATAACGCAAACGAGGAATTTTCAATCCAAATCGGTGTGTTATAGCCCACAATTTTGGGGGTGAACCCGGGGTCCGAGCGTGCTGTAGTCCAAAAATCAATTGAGGCATGCCAAGGAGGTTGGGGATCATCTCAGTGTGGTCCGTTTAAATTTTCATGGCCATTTGGGTAAACAAAAGGGCAAAACAGCGCGAATGGGGTATTGTTGGGAGAAATCGCTCTGCTATAGCCCATGGTTTTAGGGGTGGGCCTAAGGTTTGAGCGTGCTGTGGGCCAAAAATTAAATGTATCGTATTAGGGAGATTTGGGATCATACCGATGTGGTTCATTTATATTTTTGTGGTTATTTAGGTGTACAAACAGGCAAAGCAATGGGAATCAGGCATTTTCGGGATAAACGGTATGCAATGCCTCATAATTTTAAGCGTGGGCTCATGTTTCAGGCATGTTGTGGGCCAAAAATTGACCGAAGCATGCCTGGTTGGTTGGGGATCATTCCGATGTGGTTCATTTAAAATTTCATGGTTAGTTGGATGGACAAACAGGTGAAATGGCACAAATGGGACATTTTTGGGCTAAATCAGTGTGGAATAGCCCACAGTTTCGAGGGTGGGTCCAGGGTCCAGGAGTGCTGTGAGCAAAAAATTGACTGGACATGTCAGGAAGTTTGTAGATCATTCCAGTATGGTCCGTTTAAATTTTCGTGACTATTAGGGTGGACAAACGGGGGAGACGGCGCAAATGGGTTATTTTTGGGCCAATTCGGTGTGCTATAGCCCACGGTTTTAGGGGTGGGCCTGGATTCCAGTGTGCAGTTGGAAAAAAATCAATCGGGGCATGCCAAAAAGGTTAAAAATTATCCCAATGTGGTCCGTTTAAATTTTCATGGCCATTTGTATGGATAAACAGGTGAAATAGTGCAAATGGGAGTTTTTGTTCTAAATTAGTGTGGTATAGCCCATGATTTCTGGGATGAGCATGGGGTTCTGTAGGCCAAAAATTAACTGAGGCATGCCTGAACGGAGCATTTTCGAGCAAAATCAGATTGCTATAGCCCACAATTTTGGGAGTGGGCCCTGGGTTCGAGTATATTGTTGGCCAAAAATCAACCGGGGTGTGCAAAGGAGGTTGGGGATCATCCCAGTGCAGCCCGTTTAAATTTTTGTGGCCATTAGGGTGGATAAATGGGCAAAATGACATGAATGAGGTGTTTTCAGGATAAATTGATCGGGGCTTGTAAGAAAGGTTGGGGATCATTCCAGTGTGGTTCGTTTAAATTTTCATGGTTATTTGGGTGGATAAATAGGCGAAACAACGTGCATGAGGCATTTTTTTGGCAAAATTAGTGTGCTATAGCCCACAGTTTTGGAGGTAGACCAGGGGTTCATATGTGTTGTGGGCGAAAAATTGATCGGGGCTTGTAAGAAAGGTTGGGAATCATTCCAGTATGGTCTGTTTAAATTTTCATGGTCATTTGGGTGGACAAACGAGCAAAACAACGGGAGTGGAGCATTTTTGTGACAAATTGGTGTGCTATAATCTACGATTTCTGGGGTGGGCACAAGCCTCAGGCATGCTGTGGGCCAAAAATTAATTAGGATATGCTAGGGAGGTTAAGGATTGTCCTAATGTGGTCTATTTAAATTTTCGTAGCCATTTGGGTGGACAAACGAGCAAAACAGCAAACGGGTAATTTCGAGCTAAATCGATATGTTGTATATCATGATTTTGGGGATAGGTGTGGGGTCTGGCGTGTTGTGGCCAAAAATCATCCGGCGTAAGCCAGGGAGGTTGGGGATCATTTCAGTGTGGTTCGTATAAATTTTTGTAGATATTTGAGTTGACAAACGGCAAAATGGTTGAACGTGGACTTTTTAGGTGAAATCGGTGAACTATAAATCACGGTTTTGGGGGTTAACTCGGGGTACAGGCGTGTTGTGGGCCAAAAATTAATTGAGACATGCCAGGGAGGTTGCGGATCATTTCAGTATGGTCCGTTTAAACTTTTGTGGTCATTTAGGTGGAAAATCAGGCGAAATGGTGCAAACGGGGCATTTTCAGCTTAAATTGGTGTTCTATAGCCCACGATTTTAGGGGTGCGCCTAGGGTCCGGGCGAGCTGTGGGCCAAAAATTGATTGGGGCATGCCAGGGAGGTCGGGGATTGTCCTAGTATGGTCTGTTTAAATTTTGGTGGCCATTTGGGCAGACAAACGGGCGAAATGGCGTGAACGGGGCATTTTTGGGCTAAATTGGTGAGCTATAGCCAACGATTTCGAGGGTGAGCTTGGGTTACAGGAGTGTTGTGGGTTAAAAATCGATCGGGCCATAACATGGAGGTTGGGGATCATCCCAACATTGTTCGTTTAAATTTTCATGGCCATTTGGGTGGACAAACGAGCAAAACGACACGAACAGGGCATTTTTCGGCCAAATAGGTATGCTATAGCCTACGATTTCTAGGGTGGGCCCGGGGCTTGGGCGTGCTGTGGGCTAAAAGTCAGTCGAGGTGCTCCAAGGAGGTTAACTATCATCACAATCTTGTCCATTTAAATCTTCGTGTCCATTTAGGAGGACAAACGGGCGAAAAGGTGAACAGGGTGTTTTCGGGCCAAATCAATGTGCTATAGCCCACGGTTTTGGAGGTGGGCCTGGGGTCTGGGCGTGTTGTGGGCTGAAAATAGTCCAGAGCATTTCAGGAATGTTGGGGATCATCCTAGTGTGGTCCTTTTAATTTTTCATCGTTATTTGGGTGGATAAAAGAGCGAAATGGTGTGAATGCGGCATTTTAAAGCTAAATCGGTGTGCTATAGCCCACGATTTCGGGGGTGGGCCCGGGTGTGCTGTGGGACAAAAATTGATCAGGGCATACTAGAGAGGTTTAGGATAATTCAAATGTGGTCCGTTTGAATTTTTGTGGCCATTTAGGTAGACAATCAGGGGAAACGGGGTAAACCGTATTTTTACGCCAAATCGGTGTGCTTTAGCCCACGGTTTTTGGTGGGCCTAGGGTACGGGCGTTCTGTGTGCCAAAAAGTAATTGGGGCATGCCAGGTTGGTTGTGGAACATCTCAGTGTGGTCTGTTTAAATTTTTGTGGCCATTTGGGTGGACAAACGGGCGAAACAGCGTGAATGGAGCATTTTTGAGCTAAATAGATGTGCTCCAACCCGCGGTTTTGGGGGTGTGCCCGAGGTCTGGTCTTACTATGGGTTAAAACTCAATTGAGCCATTTTAAAGAGGTTGGGGATCATTCCAGTGTGGTCTATTTAAATTTTTGTGGCCATTTGGGTGGACAAACGAGCAAAACGACATGAATTGGGCATTTTTGGGCCAAATCGGCGGGCTATAGCTCATGGTTTTGGGGGTTGCCCGGGGTTCGAGCGTTCTTTGGCCCAATAGTTTATCAAGGTGTGTCAGAGAGGTTGGGGATCATCCCAGTGTGTTCCGTTTAAATTTTCATGGTCATTTTGAACCAAATTAATATGCTATAGTCGACGGTTTTGGGGGATATGACCCAGCGTGCTGTGGGTTAGAAATTGATCGAGCTATGATAGGGAGGTTGGGAATCATCCCAGTGTGGTCCGTTTAAATTTTCGTGTCCATTTGGGTGGACAAATAGGTGAAATGACGCAAACGAGGCATTTTTAGGCTTAATACGTGTGCTATAGCTCACCGTATTTGGGGTTGGCTTGAGTTTTGGGCGTGTTGCAGGCCAAAAATCGACCGAGGCATGCCAGTGATGTTGGATATCGTCCTATTCTTGTCCGTTTAAATTTTTGTGGTCATTTACATTGATAAACGGACAAAACGGTGAGAACTGGCCATTTTTAGGTGAAATCTGTGTGCAATAGCCCATGGGTTTAGGGGTGGGCTCGGGGTTCGGGCAAGCTGTGGGACAAAAATTAACCGGGCCATTCTATGGAGGTTAAGGATCATCCCAGTGTGGTTCATTTAAATTTTTGTGGCCATTTTCGGGCCAAATCGATGTGCTATATAGCCCACGGTTTCGAGAGAGGGCCCGGGGTTCAGGCGTGCTATGGGTCAAAAATCGATCGTGGCATGATAGGGAGGTTGGGATCATCCCAGTGTGGTGCGTTTAAATTTTTGTAGCTATTCATGTGGACAAACGGGTGAAATGATGCAAACGGGATATTATCAGGCCAAATCGGTGTGCTGTAGCCCACGATTTTAGGGGTGGGCTCGGGGTGTGGGTATACTATAGGCCAAAAATATATCGACATTCCAGGGAGGTCGGGGATCATCCTAGTGTGGTCCATTTAAATATTTGTGGCCATTTGGGTGGACAAACGGGCGAAACGATGCGAACGAGGAATTTCTGGGTCGAATCAGTGTGCTCTAGCCCACGGTTTTTGGGGTGGGCCTGGGGTACGGGCGTGCTGTGGGCCAAAAATCAATCGAGGCGTGCCAGGAAGGTTGGGGATCTTCCCAGTGTAGTACGTTTAAATTTTCATGGCCATTTGGTGGACAAATGGGCTAAACGGCGAGAACGGGGCATTTTTAAGTCAAATCGGTATGCTATAGCTCACGATTTTGGGGGTGGGCCTGTGGTCTGGGCATACTATGGGTCAAAAATTGAACGAAGAATGTTAGGGAGGATATGGATCATCTCATTTTTGTCCATTTAAATTCGTGTGGCCATTTGGGTGGACAAAAGGGCAGAACGGAGCGAACCAGGAATTTGTTAGCCTAATCAGTATGCTATAGTCCATGGTTTCGGGGGTGGGATTGGGGTCCCAGTGTTCTGTGGGCTAAAGATCAACTGTATTATTCCAGGGAGTTTGGGGATCATCCCAGTGTAGTCCATTTAAATTTTCGTGGCTATTTGGGCATTCAAACGGGCGAAACGGCGCAAATGAGATATTTTTGGGCTAAATTGGTGTTCTATTGCCCATAGTTTAGAGGGTAGGCCTCGGATCCGGGTGTGCTGTAGCCTGAAAATCAATCGAGGAGTGCCAAGAAGGTTGGAGATCATCCAAATATGGTTCTTTTAAGTTTTCTTGGCCATTTGGGTGGACAAACGGGTGAAATGACGCGAATGGGGCATTTTTAGGATAAATTGGTTTGCTATAGCCCACGATTTTTGAGGTGGGCCCTGTGTTCGGGCAGGTTGTGGACCAAAAATTAGATGAAGCTTGCCAGGTAGGTTGTGGATCATCTCAGAGTGGTCCGTTTAATTTTTTTGGCCATTTGGGTGGACGAATGGGCGAAACAGCGCAAACGGGGAATTTTCGAGCTATATCGGTGTGCTATAGCCCACAATTTTGGGGGTGGACATGGGGTACGGGCGTTATATGGGCCAAAAATCAATTGAGGCATGTCAGGGATGTTGGGATTATCCTATTATAGTCAGTTTAAATTTTCGTGTCCATTTGGGTCGACAAACAGGCGAAACGGTACAAATGGAGAGTTTTCGGGACAAATCGGTGTGCTATAGCCCATGGTTTTAGGGGTGGGCCTGGGTCTTGGGTGTGCTATGGGCCAAAAATTGACTGGATCATGCCAAAGAGGTTTAGAAACATCCCAATGTGGTTCTTTTATATTTTCATGGTTATTTAGGTGGACAAACAGGCAAAACAGCGCGAATGGGGCATTTTTGAAACAAATCGGTGTGCAATAGCCCATGGTTTTAGGCGTGGTCCCGATTTCGGGCGTGCCATAGGCCAAAAATTGATTGAAGCGTGTCAGGGAGGTTGGGGATCATAATTATGTTTTTATTTTAAATTTTCGTGGTTATTTGGGTGGACAACCATGCAAAATGGCGCAAATGAGACATTTTTTGACCAAATTGGTGTGCTATATCCCACAGTTTTGATGGTAGGCCTAGGATCCGAGAGTGTTGTGAGTCAAAAATTGATAGGACATGTCAAGAAGGTTAGAGATCATTCCAGTGTGGTCTGTTTAAATTTTCGTGGCCATTAATGTGGACTAACGGGCGAGGGTGCCAATAGGGAATTTTTCGGGCCAAATTGGTGTGCTATAGCCCACGATTATGGGGGTGGGCCTAGGGTCCGGGTGTGATGTGGGCCAAAAATCGTCTGAGTCATGCCAGGGAGGTTAAGGATCATCCCAGTATGGTCTGTTTAAATTTTCATGGCCTTTTGGATGGACAAACAGGCGAAATGGTGCAAACGGGGAGTTTTTGAGCTAAATCGGTAAGCTATTGCTAATAATTTTGGGGGTGGGCTCGGGTCCCGAGCATGTTGTGTGCCAAAAATCAATCGGGACGTGCCATGGAGGTTGGAGATCATCTCAGTGTTGTCCCATTAAATTTTTGTATCCATTTAGGTGGACAATCAAGTGAAACGACGCAAACGGAGAATTTTTGGGACAAATCGGTATGCTATAGCCCACGGCTTTGGGGGTGGGCCCAGGGTTTGGGAGTGATGTGGACGAAAAATTGGTTGGGGCGTGCCAGGGAGGTTGGAGATTATCCCAGTGTGGTCTTTTTAAAATTTTGTGGCCATTTGGGTGGATAAACATGCAAAATGGCGCGAACGTGGCATTTTTGGGCCAAATTAGTGTGCTATAGCCCACGGTTTTAGGGTGGGCCCGGGGTTCGGGTATGCTGTTGGTTAAAAATTGAACAGACCATGATAGGGAGGTTGTGGATCATCCTAGTATGGTTTGTTTAAATTTTTATGGCCATTTCAGAGGACAAACGAGCGAAACAGTTCGAACGGGGCATTTTTAGACCAAATCGGTGTGCTATAGCTCACAGTTTCAGGAGTTGGCCTGGGGTTCGAGTGTGCTGTGGGTCAAAAATTGATTGGGGAGTGCCAGGGAGGTATAGTATTGCCCCAGTGTGGTCCGTTTAAATTTTTGTGGCCATTTGGATGGACAAACGACCGAAACGGCCAGAAAGGGACATTTTTAGCCAAATCGGTGTGTTATATCTCATGGTTTCAGGGTAGACATGGGTTCCGAGCGTGCTGTGGGCATAAAATTGACCGGGGTGTGCCAGGAAAGTTAGGTATGATCCTAGTGTGGTCAATTTATGCTTAAGAGTGACTGATGGCACTAAGTAACTCTTGATATATTGTTGTAAGAGAAGTTACAGAGTAGCAACTAAGCAAGCATTAGAGCAGATTGAAAGGATACTACAATTAACGGTGATTATCTAAGCATTTATCTCAAACTCCAATAACGCTGAACACCAATCAAGAACTCAATGACCTCATTTCACTGCCACCAACTTCTTCCTTCTTCCTACAAAAACCTGAGCTCTCTTACTCAAATCCATGCTCGTATAATCACTTAAACATTCCCATCATAACCCATCTCATAAATCTGTACTCTTCTTTCAAAAGATCTAATTTTTCTCGCACCCTTTTCAATTTAACACCAAAACCACCTCTAATTCTATGGAATTCAATGACCAGAGCTTATATAAGAGCAAATCAGTATCAAGATTCCTTGAAGGTTACGGGTTCAAGCCTTGGAATCCAACAGCTTCTGGCAGAAATGCAAGGTACCCTTGTGGTGGAGCTCTTCCCCGGACGCCGCACATAGCGGTAGCTTTAATTGCACCTGGCTGCCCTTTTATGTTCTATTAATTTTCTATAGTAAAAAGTCACTTCCTACAAAATTACACCTCTTCGCGAGAACAAGTTATGGATACAACATATGCAAAGGACCCAACCATATAACATACCACTATATGGATACAACATATAACATACCCACAAGTGGGATTTGGGGAGGGTAGAGTGTCCCTAGACCGTGGACACTAAGCCTCGAGTACATCAAATCATAGTAGTAGGTATGGAAAAAGGGAAAATATAGCAACAAATAATTAAGTGGAAAGTAACCACCATAAAATAGTGTGGCAACCTAAACGCATTAAACAACAACAGATGAAAGTAATAAATAATAGAGTTAGCCATTTGAATAAGATTATATACCTAATGGAGAGGGAGACCAGATATTGAAACATGAAATGCCATGTGTTTTCATCTTTACCATAATAAGTACGTTGAAATGGCGAGATTTTGTAGATACCCATGGTGTCTGGGTCATCTTGCGCGCACCTCGACTAATTTCACGCCCTGCCACCTCCCACCGGCACAAACGTCTCGTCTCAAGAACCAACTAATGCAATATGCTTCAACCAAATGAGATACAGAATAATAAAACATCACAGTAAAATTATCTTATACAGAATAATCGATGAATGGGACACTCCAATTTTTTCTTACACTTTTGGTGAATTCCCCATTTTCTTCTATTAATTTGCTATAGTAAAAAACCACTTCCTACAGAATTACACCACTTCCTACAGATATTTACTAAGAAATTAGAACCTATATAGGAAAGTTTTACTCAAATTTATGTATTTCGAGGAGTCTGTTCCGTAAGGATCCTCGGCTGAACAATCAGCATCAACAAACAGAACCAACAAAAAATTTCTCACAAAGTTTTATTAAACTCAACACATCCAAAAATAATCTCCCTAAGTCGTCTGTTCAGAGCTGTAAACCATATTGACGAGCGTAAACATGAATGTAATTATTTGATGAAGAATAAACATAGAGAAAAGCATTAGATACCTCACTTTCTTGTAGTTGTTGAGAATACTTATTCCAGCCATCATACTCAATCACAAATTCATCATCTGAATTAGAATCTTTCGATCTCATCCGGTGTCGGTTGTGGAGGTGGAGGTGGTGGCGGTAGCCGTAGTGGCGGAGGTGACGATTTCTCGAACAACATCACAACGAATTGACAAACCAAAACCTAACCTAGAGAGCTGAGAATGGTGTATGTATGGAGAAAAAACACTTTAAGTAGAGGTAACTTTTCTTTAATAACTCTTAGCCCCCAAAACTTACATTATTTTTATTTTTTCCTACATCAAGTTTGACAATGAACAATTTTAAACTCAAAACTTATTTAATAGGAAAATGCACTCCCATTTTTGTTAGGACTGGACTTTTTTTGTATTGGAATAAAAGAAGGGATCTTTTGTTGAATGCCCTTTTCAAATCTTCTTTTAATTAAATAGATTATAATTTTTTATTTTTTAGAGAAATGACTCATTTTTCAGATAGATCTATTATCTATCAGACCGATATATAGACAAATATATTAACGATCCGACAAATCGATTATCAATCCGACCTATATATGGACGGATCGATTATGAATTCGACAAATTGATTATCGATCCGACCTATATACGAACAGATCTATTATCAATCCGACAAATGAGAATTTTCAATTTTACCTATTTCATTCATATGGCTTAAAAAAACCTCGGGTTACCCCCTAACCAACACGATCGATGTAATAGGTCGTCAGGAGTGTGCCAAAGAAGTTTTACCCAAAATTCACTTCGGCGATTGCAAACTCCATCGATCCATATGCTAACACATACAATAAATCGCAAAAGAATATTCAGTGCTTCGTATATCGCTTATATGGATTAAAAAAACTCTTTCTGCCACTCCCCTACCCCCCATACCAACATGATCCATTTAATAGGTCGTCCGTGGAGCGCCCAAGATGTATCGCCTAAAATGCACTCCAACAACTGCACACCCCATCAATCCATAGGCTAACACATGAAAAATAGCAAAAAAATTCACAGTTTTAAGTACTTCCTTCATATGGCTTACAAAACCTCAAAGGGTGCGCCCAAGAAATTTTGCTCAAAATGCGCATTCCGATGATAGGACCCCCTATAGGCTACCAAATACGAAAAATCACAAAAAATGTTTAGTTTTTTCAAATTTCGCTCATATGGCTTAAAAAAGCTCCGCCAACCCCCCAAACCAACACAATCCATATGCCAAAAATCCTTAGTTTTTAGCATTTTAATCATGGATAAAAAAAACCTCCCTTCCCCCCTCCCTCCCCAAAAAAAAAACTATTACATTTAATTAGTTGTTAGGTGAGCGCCCAAGAAATTTTGCTCAAAACGCACTCCGACGATCGAACCCCCTATTGATCCATAGGTTAACAGACACGGAAATTCACAAAAAAAAAATCCTAATTGTTGAAGTATTTCGCTCATATATGTTTAAAAAAACTCCAACTCCCCCTCCCTGCCAAACCAACACGATCTATTAAGTTGTAAGGTGCGCACCAAGAAATTTTGCTCAAAACTCAATCCGACGATCGAATCCCCTATTGATCCATAGGTTAACAGACACGGAAAATCTCAAAAATCCTAAGTTTTAAGTATTTCACTCATATGGATTTAGAAAAAACTTCATCCATCCCCAACATCAACACGATCCGTTTAATAGGGTGTTAGGGGAGTTCACAAGATGTTTCGCCAAAAAAAATCCTAAGGATATTTTGCGATTTTTTATATGTGTGTTCGCCTATGGATCAATGGTCTTTTGGGCGATACTTCTCGAGCGCCCTTAACGGCCGTGTTATTTTGAAGGGGAAGACAAAGTTTTATTTAAGACATGAGAAAAATATGAAATGTTGAGAATATTTTGCGATATTTTTGTGTGAGCTGGCTTATGGATCGATGAATGGTACAACAGCCGGAGTGCGTTTTTGGGCGAAACTTCTTGGCTGCTCCCCTAAATCGATGGTTTTGGTTTTTTAAAGCCATATGAGCAAAATGCTAAAATTGAGGTTTTTTAGGTACTTGATTTCTCACAGTTACAACCATCTATCTATCTTGTCAAACCTTTCTTTAAGATCAACCCATACAGCATGGACATGTAATGATGAAGCATTCATAAGCCAATAGAACACTATATATGGCCTCTTTCTTCCAAGAATCATCTACTCTACCAAATTTATTATGTCCTAATAATAATAATGCAGTTCTAACAACTGCAACATAGTGATACAGTTAAATTTTTTTTAACTTTAGGAATATATATATATATATATATATATATATATATATATATATATATATATATATATATATTTGTGTCACATAAGTAAAAATAGAATGAGATGATAATCATAATTCATATGATATCGAATAATTTTGTTTTTTGGTTAAAGTATTTAAATACAAAATTAAAAAAAAATTAAAGGTGATATATATATATATATATATATATATATATATATATATATATTTGTTTCACATAAATATAAATAGAATGAGATGATAATCATATGATACTGAATAATTTATTTTTTTTGGTTAAAGTATTTAAATACAAAATTAAAAAAAAAAAAAAAGGTGACCCAACGCAATTTCCTTAGGCCCAAAAGTTTGCCTAACCCGATTCAGACAATAAAAAATCCGTGAGATAACTTTACTTTTTACCAGTTACTCCAAGACTCCCCTTCATCAATTTATATTATTAAGATACATAATTATCCTTTTTCTATTTTATTCTTAATAGTAATTTTTTTTGAAGACTATATAAACACTTTATTATAATAAGATGATGACATATAAAAGGTTTCATTAATGGAGAGAAATTGTTCTTTAAGACATAAATAAGTAAGCACTTTTAAGACATAATTAATACATATCCTTATGAGATTAAGAAAAAAAAAAGGTTATTTCTGAGAGATTCTCAACAATCCACTTCTTTAATCCGAATTTGTAATCGATAAGTTTATAGAAAATAAGTTGAAAATTACATAGAAAATTGATGTTAGAAGTGCAACATTTCTTTTTTATTTTCAGATGAAACGACTTTATTACTTTGATTGACCTATATTGACTCGAAACATTATTTAATTAAAAAATTAAAATTTTAGTTAGAAATACTCTATATCTTTTACTAAACCAATCTTACTGATATATGTTGCTTTTAAATCTAAATTTGCCTTAGCTAGTTTCATGTGGAATGTTTAAGAACACAAGATTAAATAACATTTTTGAATATTTGACATAACATTAATTTAAAATCAAAAGCTTTAAAAAGTCTTTTGTATTTTATTGAAGTCAAAATCAGTCTCTTTCTTTCTTTCTTTTTATAAGAGCTACAGAGCAGAAAGAGGTCGGTCGGTACACAGCAGTAGTAGTGCTCCTCCTCTGTGGAGCATCCACAGGTAGTACAAATCAGTGAAAGTAGTGTCGGGTTCGAAATCGAGAGGGCGTCATCCGGAAGCTATTAGTTGCAAACTATCGTGGTAATAATTCAGACGACAAAGAAAACAATACTAAAAACATAATATTATTATATGATTTGGCCAATTGGCCTACATATAAAACTTAATATTAAAAAACATAAAACTAATGAGAGAGAAAATCTCCCCCTAAACGAAACTCTTAAAAGACTACATTGGGGATGCTATTGTGTTATTATACGAGAAGAGGGGAGGGACTTCTATTTATATAGATATTCAAAATCTTTCCTCTAAGAAAGAAGTTAGCCAAATATGAAAAAGAATTATATTTTTCTTTCAGGAAAAGTAAAAGTAATTATGGTAACTTTTATTTTTCTTTTAATAAGAAATAAAACTTAAACATAGTAAAAAAATTGGGGCAAAAACCCAAACAAGTGGTAGGTCAAATTTTTGGATCTTTCTACTACACCTGCAGGTACTCTTTTCATCCTAGCTAGCTCAAAGGGTTTATTTCGAATTTTGACCTTTACTTTTTATTATTATTATTATTGTTAGATCACTACTTCTACATTGGGTATATTGTTGTTGTTGTTTCATATATCGTTAGAATCAGATGAAGATGTGAATCACCTTCTTCTACATTATTAGATAACTTTTGGTTTATGGTGGGAAGTTCAAACACTATGAAAATAATAAACAATGGTTAGTTGGACATTTAGAAGTTTTTTTTATTATTGTTGTTATATAGTAGTGAGTGAAAAAGGTGGTAGCTGATTTTTGAGATTTCGTACTACGCAGGAAGTGAGTCAAGAAGGTGGTAGCTGATTTTTGAGGATTTCGTACTACGCAGGTCGGTACTCTTTTCATTTGTTGGAAATCGATTTCAATTTATCTTTGTGAAATTTTGACTCTTTTTTTTATTGTTAGACCAAACTATTTCTTCGGAGGTAGTGATATGGATTATGTACATTTTACCCTCCCCAAATTCCACTATGTGAGAATACATTGTGTATACCTTCTTCAAAATTGTTAGATAACTTCTTGGACTGTGTACATTTACTTTAAGAAAAGTAAAACATAAACTTGTTTAGGAAATCAGGGCTTATGAGTAGTGACGAATCCAGGATTTAGGGCTTGTGGGAGATCGTGAGGTTCGGACACAAATATTGACCTTCAAAGCTTTAAGGTTCCGCTTGAAAACCAAAACACTCAGCTATCTTTTTGATTTTCTTGGTGCTTTTTGAAGCTTATACTAATTTTTATATATATATTTTTTTTATAATTATACCTAACAAATTTAACGGGTATCGAAGCACCAAAAATACATATAGTTCCGCCCCTGCTTACGAGAGAGTAGATAAAAACTTTATATACTTAAGTAGCCATTGTCCACGAACCCCCCCACAAAAATCACTTCATTTGAAATTTTAAAGTTGAAGTTGGAGCTGAAATTATGTTTAGACATAGTTTTTGCAGTTAATATTAAGAATTTAAATGTAATTTTGATCAAAAAAAAATTTGAATATGGAATGTAATTTAAATAGCATTATTTTATGAAAATAAAAAAAGTTAGGATTTTTATGAGGAAAAAAAAATAAAAAGTGAAAACTTTTAAAACAAGGTTTTGGTTATTTTGTATTTCAAATTTTCATGATCAAACACTATTCTTCAAAGAAAGTGAAATAAATTTTTGAAAATAAGTGAAAAATATAATGGCCAAAAATATCTAATGAAATTTATCAGTTTATTAAAAAAAAGGAAGATAAAAAACACACTTGAAACAAATTTGTTAGTTTATAAATGTTTTCTATGACTATTTTTCTACCTACACATATACTTTTAGACTCAAATAAATTGCGAGGCAAAATGTTCTGTTTTGTAGTGTAAATGCAGTGTGGTTCGGGAGATGAGGTACTGTGTAATAATTTTCTGTCAGTGTTATATCACACAACTAATTTTAGAATCACATCGCATAATATTTTCAACTTTTTCAGATTGTAGGAAGCCCATACTTAATGGAATCCATTCCCAGTAGTAGTTATAAGAAAAGTTTGAAGAGGTGGCTTTTCATTGACAAAAGGGTTGGTTTAAACAGTCGCTACTTCTAAACATCCACTACTATAAAATGTCTGGTTAACAAAACTATTGGTAACTATTTAATTTTTTTATGTCGCCTCTAACTCCTTCAGATAATATCCTGCTCTCTTTTAAGTTGAACTTTTCCTTATTATTTTGTAGATACTTTAGCTATATTCTACTTCTGAATTTTCATGTTAATTTAATATTTTTTTGGTGTTCACTTACTTAATGTAGTTGAACGTGTGGATCGAAAACATTGCAACACCATAGAGAGACATTTAGAACAAAAACTGATATTTGTTATTGATGATTCTTTATTGCACAGATTCCCTATTTATCTGAAAATGGAATACACTATGAATACAATTGTAACTACTTTTAACTGAGTTGAGAATGAACAGTGACAGTAAAAACTGTCTAACTAATTGACACAGTTATAACTACTTTCTTGAACTGGTTGCTGAGGTGGACTGACTTCTTTTAATCTCCCTTTCCAGCTATTATGTCTTTCAATCTTTATTTCATGTATCAGCTTCTTGGTGTTAACTACTTAGTGTTGTTTCCTCATAGCCACCTCTTTGTTAACTTGGCTGACGCGCCTGGAGTTTTGCAATTTCTACTTTCATTTGCACCTGTAAAATGAACGACGATTCTGTAAATGCTATATTTGATCAGTATTGTGTTTTAACTGAAACTTAAATTCATTTTACTTACCAGAATCCGGCACGCTCCCTCCTCCAAGTGAAGATCTTCTTGACATGGTTGGTAGTGGGATGCCAGTTAAGGATTGTCTTCTCAGTGTCCTTGCATTAGATGCCGTTGATGACTTCTCCTCATTTTGGCAACTAAAAGGCGATAATGGGGCTGCTGCTTCAGTCCTTTTCTGTTGGTTCCTGTAAATTTTCACAAATAGAACAGGATTATGCGTCCATGATAAGGACGGGAAGATAACAGGAGTATCTCAGGCAACAGAATCACAATGTTGAACTTCCAAAAAGCTATAGCTTACATACTTTCTATCAGAACCATTAATCAGTTTCCCAATAGTCCGAAGTGATCTTTGTATTTGAGATCCCTTTCCATGAGTACTGCTAGTCAAAGGCTTCTGGAATTCAGATGAAATGGTACGGTTACTTTGCATTCCTACCTTGTTCTCACTTATAGAGGTTATCAGTGGCTCGGATGTCTTGGGTAGTTGAAGAGAAGGAATCCTTGTTCTGTTATCATATGTATTTTACCTCTGCCTTGAGCTCTAAAACTTCGACTCTCTCTTTATTTAAACGAGCTGCACCAAGTTCCACACTCGAAACCCTCTGTGAAAATTTCAGAGTACTAATTGTTTCTCCAAAGGAATCCCCTTCAGGACTGACATGAACAAACATCAACGTTTTCGCAAGTCCACCTGAAACACACCATAAAAAGCATTAGAAAAGAAAACACTCGTCAAAAACGTTGGCCAAATAAGTGTCTAGACCAGTCATATAAGTTGATATATCTGGAGGAGCAAAATCTCGAGCTAATTGCACAAACCTAAAGAGTTCTGCAAGAGTAAGGTGAGTTTGCTGTTTTTGTAAGGGATGTGGGAGTTCTTCTGTGCCAATGCTGTGATCACATCACCCAAGCAAGAGAGAGACTTGTCAATATGTTGTGCCTCTTTGAGGCCGTCGCCAGTAACTTCTAACTTGTCAACTCGTTCACTACCAGCAAGATCCACCAAATGTAGGCAACTATGGCTTATGTTTAAAGATATATCTTCACCATGCACGTGTATAGTCAGCACACTGCAAGTATTTCACGTCAACGTAAAGAAAATTAACATTATTTAACTCTATTAAGTTGGTCTGTCAATTGGAATTGAGTAAAGTAACTTTGAAAGTGCTTAGCCCCACCTGTGTGAGCGACTACTGCGGTTGTTCATGGCAGTAGAGCCAACAGCACGGTTCACGTCACCAAGTTTCATCAGATCTATAACATCTCTAGCGCAATTCACTGGATGCACGCTAGCATCAGGCAGAGGTAGACCGTTTCCGTTCATGCAGCTTCTAATTTCCAATGTATGAACGAACAGTTAAGGGTGCAATTATTTCACTTTTCTGCCTTGGAAGTGTCTCAAATTAACTCATGAAATCTGATGTAAACTACGGAAAAATCACAATGAAAGGATATTTAGTAAGCAAAGGATCGTCTGCAAGAAGATCACGAATTTGCTCATATTTCGACCATTTGAACGTGGATCTTATAACTCATGATGTCCTTCCTTCCATCAGATAATAGGAATAGATCATTCAGAGCCAATTGATTGATTCCAAATTCCTTTGTTGATTCACCTCCCAGGCCAGACTGCCAAGAGAGAAGTATTAGATATGAAGCTTAGGCATGGAAATATAAGGAATTGTTTTTCGTGTATGCCTCGTAAGGGCTCTCACCATAGTATATGTTTTCCCAGTTCCCGTTTGACCATAAGCAAAAATGCATACATTGTAACCATCCATCACTGATCTTACAAGCGGTTTAGTGTCTCGAAATATATCTTCTGCAAAATTACACAGTGTTACGTACATGACAAAACAACAACATACCTAGTGGCTAGTGTACTCCCACAGTGTACACAGACCTTACCCCTACCTTGGGAGGTAGAGAGGCCATTTCCAATAGACCCTCGACTCAAGAAAAAAGAATTAAAACATGAATAAAGAAGTCATGTCAAAATACCTACCTTGAGTGGCACTTGAACCGAAAACACGGTTAAACTCGAAAATTTTCCTCCCATCTTTCCAGGGTTTTAGTGGATCAATTACAACTAAAGAACCATCTTCTCCAATGAAATCTACGACAGTTTTCACTTCTGCATTGAAGGCAGGCCTTATTCTGCAGTAAACTCTAATATTCCCTGAAGAATAAATTAACAAAGCAGTATTAGAGACTTTTAGCGGAACAAAACTTGATTCCGTCGTTTTCAACTCTCTGATTTATCATTTTCTGTTGCCTTCCCAAAACAGTGGAAAGAGAGTGATAAAAATAGATTAAGCCATTTTTTTTGTTATTTTGGGAAACGATTTTCTATTGCCTTAGATCCCAATGCCTTTCACAATATTGTGTTTGTCGATGCAATCGTTGTTGAAATACCTTTTAGATCCTTAACCATGTTATGCAAAGTTCTGTTTTCTTTCATAACCTTGTGATATCCAAGAGCAGCATTAGACATATCCAGTACTTGGTCTCCTGGAACCAGGATAAATCAAGTTTCGAATTATCCTTCAAATTATAGAAGCGATAGTCGATATAGACATATAGATAGGTATGTTTTCAGAAAAAAAGTTGCCTACCAAGTTGCTTCAGATCACTTTGTAGCTGAGACTGCAGATTTTCAAACTCTCTCTTCGTACTCGCTAACAGGACCTTTAGATTCTGCCAGCGTAGAGTATTAGTCATCCGAGACGGCGATATTTATCAAATCAAGAATGTATTTAGTTAAAAAAAAACCATGTATTGAACTGAAAAGGATCTTGTGCAAATCAAAGCACTGGAAAGCGTGGGAAGAGGGACACAAATCATCTATGATAATTCAATATCATACTAGATCAACTCTTTGTCATACTGATCAAAAAGAAAAACAGAAGCGACAGATACTCGAGGGCACAATTTATCCAAATGACGCATCTTTTTAACATTCTTACAATGATAAGTAACTGATAGAGAGACTTAAAAGAAAGTGAATAGTAAATTTTAATCTTGTTTAGAGAAGACTTACTGAAAGTTCCTTTTCTTGCATCACAACTAGAGTCCAGTGGCTGCATTTTCCCTTCTTTATGCAAGCTCTACAACACTGATAAACCAGGATTTACCTGTCAACATGAAGTTGAAGTACAATGCTATCTAATTGATATTTGATACACCCGCTGAAATTCTCCGTGCCAGGTCTTACTCATTTGACCTTTCCGATAATAGAAAACACGGATTCTAACAATATTGAAATCTTTTGACAAATTTCTCGTATCAAGAAATATTGGAGGGAGGTGATTAGGCACGATATGGAGCAGTTACATCTTACAGAGGACATGGCCCTTGATAGGAAGGTGTGGAGGATGCCGATTAGGGTAGAGGGTTAGTGGTTAAGAGTTCGCCTTAATAGTAGGGAAGAGTGCTTTATCTGCTTTGGAGTTTCTTGTTCGTGGTGTTTTGGTGATGTTTATGGTTTCGAATAGATAGTTTATAGTATTCTCTTGTGGTTGTCTTGTTTTCTGTATTAGTCAGTAGTGTGTTATCACTTTTTGTTGTGTGCTTTTGTGACTGGGTATGTTGTTGTTGTTGTTGTTGTTCTTGTATCAAGAAAAGTAAAGCATGTATAGAGTTTGACGATAGTAAGCTTGACAAATTGACTGCTTTAGGTTCACAAATGTGGAAAAATGATTAATAGTAAACGAAGCTTACCTTGTCCTTGCGGTTCCTAAGATTAGATATATTTTGGAGGGGTATGAATGCGGAGTTGTCGTCTGAGCAGCTCATCTCTCTTAACGAATCTGATTTAAACTGCATTTGGAGGAATACAAGCTATATCATTTCACTCTCACTCAAATATATAAAACATATGAATCGTACAAAATGACAGTAGGTAGAAAACAATATCCAGATTTGACATTAGTTCACTAATCTTTTAGCGGCATAACAATAACAATTTAAAACTATTCCCTTAGCTTTTAACAATTACAAGAAATGATCCGATTACCTTAGGGGACTTGTTTTGAAGTTGTTCCTCTAAGTAGCTAGAGAAGAACCTACTGAACAATTCAAATTGGTTCTGTTTCGGAGAAAAAAATATTGAATATACCAGTGATTGTTGACTTTAAGTAAGCTGCAAACAGTCAGGAGAATGCATACCGTATTCCCATTCTGAAAAGAGCCCACGTTTTCCTTCATGTCCACCATTTTTTCAGCTATAGCCTTGACAATCATGCCTAAAAATCCCGTTTAAGAAACCAGAATAAACATGAATTTCAAAGTCGACAGAAAGTGAAAAACTAACTGCAAAATATGTAAGAATAAAAGACAAGTTTGTCCATCGTTATAAAGACCTTCAAGTTTCTTAATTTCTTCATCTATCGGTGATTGTTTTGGAAAGCTAGCCGACATTTCCAATCGCCTGTGACTATAAGAATTGATTGTCACATGTGTTTGTTCTTGAATCCTTCCTCTTGAAGGGGTCAAGAGAGGAAACTTTAGAGGCTTATAACATCCGACGCCTCCAGTCATTTGCTTCCACTCGTGGTATGCTTTAAGTTCCAAAATGCAATCCACAACCTTAGTCGACGAACCTGCCTCAATATTATCCTAAGAATGCACAAAACGAAATCAGAAGTTAGTATCTCTTTACAACCTCCGTAGAATGTAAAACTTAAAACAAGTCAAAATTCAATAATTTTACCCTTTCAAAAATAGATCCCTCAAAAGATGGTAGCTTTAAATCTTCCGTGTCTACTAAAAAGTTCTAGATGTTCTCAAAATATTGATATGCTGGCAGTGGCTGAGAATCCCACATGGTTGACTGTGAAGGAGTGTGGATTTCTACAACCTAATAACATAAAAACAACGATGAATGAAAAATGAATTTTGTATAAAGAGCGGGCTTTTGCATACTAGAGAGTGACGTACCTTCGGAACTAATCCTGGTTGAACTTTGTTAATTAAATTGCAAAGTACAAAGCCACGTCTCAAACAAGAAACAAACTATCTCTCAGACGGTTGGCTTGATATACCTAATGGCCCGACGAAACATCCAACCGGTGGGTTGCTTGATATCGCCTCAAAGCTACAAAACAATGAAAACCCCACATGAATCCCATTTATCCAAAAAGGGGAAAATAATACAGAAAATAAAAATCTAACACCTCCCGATTGACCACCACGTCAGGAAGGACGGAGCGAGAGCTTTGCCTACTGGTCCGGGAGAACACAATAGCTTTGTCTCAAACTCTATATTTTTGTTTGAATATCCACTTAATACATATAAATAAGCTGCATTTTCTAGAATCCGAACCTCATAAACTCAAAAATTCTATCTCCACGACAATAGTACTTAAAGAGCATCCTGGTGCAATCAAGCTCCCACTATGTGCAGGGTCCAAGGAATGGTCGGACCACAAGAGTCTATTGTACATAGCCTTATCCAACATTTCTGCAAGAGACTGTTTCCACAGCTTGAATCTACGACCTCCATGACCTCTGGGTCCTACTTCAATCAAACAATTGACAAATACGGATACTGAAAATAACAAAGCAAGAAAACTAAACCTGCTTCTTCAGCTTTCCTCCAAGCCAAATTGTATTCATGTCTCCTTTCTATTGTTTGATTCTCCATCAAAAATCCAATCTTTTGAATCTGTCATCCAAAGAACAAAAAAATGTTAAAATAGAACATATCATTCAAACCCCTTAACAACAAAACAATGTTACAGTTTTAACTAAACAGACTGTAAATCAATTCATAGTAAATCTAACACATTTCAAGAAAGCATCTTCACACACACACACAAAAAAAAATGTATCAATCCTAAACCCCTTAAACCCCAAATGAACATAAACTCAAGAATCTCTTTTAACAAAACCAAAATAAATAAACAGTTCAAAATTCAAGAAATGTATCCTAAAACCGAAGTTGCACGGACTCTTCACTTTCGATGCTGCACTCGTGTTGGATTCTCCAAATCTGCACTGCTTTTGGAGAATCCGACATGCACTCTCTGACATTTTTGAAGAGTTCGAGCAACATAGCCTAAAACTTTCATGTCACAAACTAACCATATCTACATTAACAATCAACCAGTCACTTAACATTGTTCAAGAATTTATTTATTTTTATTGTCAATCAAGATTTTTTTTACCATAAATGAATAACATATGATTTCTAAAGAATCATTAAACCCCAAATGAGCATAACTACAAGATTCTTTCCCAAATTTATATACAACAACAACAAGAACAACACCCATTATAATCCCGTAAAGTAGGGTCTAGGGAGAGTAGAATGTACATAGATCGTACCACCACCTTAGAGGTAGAGAGGTTGTTTCCGACTACACCAAATGGATATACAACAACAACAACAACAACAATAACATATATAATCCCGCAAAGTAGGGTCTAGGGAGAGTAGAATTTACACAGACTGTACCACTACCTTATAGGTAAAGAGGTTATTTCTGACTACCCCAAATATATATATTGCTACAACAACAACGACAACAACAATATACTTAATGTAATCCCACAAAGTATGGTTCGGGAAGGGTGGATTGTACGTAGACCGTACCACTATCTTATAGGTAGAGAGATTATTTTCGACTATATCCCAAATGAACATACATAACATCAAGATTACACCTTTAACAATTATTCAAGAAAATTTATTTATGTCAATCAAGAAAATATTTTTTTACCAAAATGAATAGTATAGTATATGATCTCTAAAAAATCATTAAACCCCACATCAACATACATAACATCAAGATTACCTTTAACAATTATTCAAGAAAATTTATTCATGTCAATCAAGAAAAATGAATAGTACAGTATATCAATTCTAAAAAATCATTAAACCCCACATGAACATACATAACAACAACAATCTTTCCTCAAATAATTTTTTCTACAGTAACTTTCAACATTTATATACATATAGCTAAACAATTAAGTATTATACATACTTTCAAGAATCTTTTTTTCTCCCTGAATAGAAAACAAAAAAAAAAAAAAATGAACCCCACAAATCTTTTCACAATTTGTGGTTAGGAAATCAAAGTAAAAAATTTTGAGCTGAGGGGAAGTGAAAGTTATAGAATTTTTTTATTATTACTTTTTACTCTATAGTTTAGCCTCGGATCCGAACCTAAAGGCTCCGGAATCGTAACGCTACTTGCAAAAATTTGAATTCAAATTGGTGGGGTCTTTTAATCTACACCGTTGATTGTTGCCACGTGATAATAGCTGTTTATTTGAGTTTATGAAGATACTAAATATTTTTTTTAAGAAAATAAGATATTGATAATCTTCTTTTTATATCAATCAAAAGTGAAAAAGGATTTTTTCCATTTTGTGTTTGTAATATGTATTTTTCTTTCCTAAAATATTATGGGGTTGAATCGACAAAAGCACGACTAGTTAAAAAATTATGAGATCATAATTTGATGAACTGTTTCACTAGTAAAGACGAAAAAATTCGATTGAGTTACACTAAACATATATTCTGCTCGATTTTTTAATCTCTCACTTCAGATTTTTTCTATTTTTAAAAAAGGTTAAAAAATCACCCAAAATTGTTTATCGTCGTTATATTTGAGTTCAAATCGTCACTAGAAAGCACGACTAGTTAGAAGATTATTAGATTGTAATTTGATGAACTGTTTTTCTAATAAAGATGAAAAAAATCAGTTGGATTACACTAAACATATATTCTGTTTGATTTTTTAACCTCCCACTTCAGATTTATAGCCCTTAGATTTGAGTTCAAATCGTTACTAGAAAGCACGACTAGTTAGAAGATTATGAAATCATAACATGATGAACTAGCGAACTGCATGAAAGTGTTTTCTAAAAAAAAAAAAATTGATTGAGTTACACTAGACATATATTCTGTTCGATTCTTGTTTACCTCTTAATTCATATTACAAAAATAATCATCGAAAAATATTTATAGTTGTCCTCCTTTTTCTATTTTAATCTTGCTATGACATATTTGTTTTTATTATTATTATTATTATTATTATTATTATTATTATTATTATTATTATTATTATTATTATATGATTAACTAGATCAGTGGATTAGAAAGTGAAGTTATGATCAGTTACCTTAATTTTAAGGTCAAACATTAGAATTATGGAAATAAATAAAAAATCATCTGATTGTATAAATCTTTTATTCTGTTTATAGTCTACATTTAAACTATGTTTGACTAATGGTTTAATTACAATAATAATTACTTAAAATGTTCTTTCACTTTTTTATCGGAAAAGGAATATATAAACCCCAGAACTATAATAAATGATACGTGTATACCCTCCATCATAGTTTGAGTACACATATGCCCCTATCGTTAGTGTGAGGGGCATATATATATCATTTCATTAACGGTAGAAGCATATGCATACTCAAAGTATGACGGAAGGTACATACGTACCATTTATCATAATTCGAGGGTATATTTGTCCCTTTTTCCTTTTTGATTGTTATGTTTTTAAAATTCATTAGTCGATTAATAGGGATTAGGAGTCACTAAGGGATAGTAAACATGTTGTGAAATCCATATTTATCATCTCCCACTTTCATTAAGAAAGAACTATACATTGAGTCAAAACATCGGGTCTTTAGTGCTCAACATTAACATATTGGCAGTTCGGACAATTAGCTATAAAATCAGCAATGTTCTTTTTCATATTGTTCCACTAATAGACTTAGTTCAAATCACAATACATTTTATAGAACCTGAATGAATGGAATACCTGAAATAGTGTGCAATAATCCTCTCGTGGAGCCCATCAACATTCGAAATACACAACCTGCCTTGGTACCTCAAGATACCATTCTTCCCTTTGTTCAAAGGCCAAAATCTTATGCTTGTTGACCCCATGCCCCCCTCCCCCCATGAGGTCATGGCTTTGCTTCTCCTTAAACTTACTGATACTAAGGACGATTCAAACACATTCTAAACAACCACACCACCATCTTCGGTGTCCAAGAGTCGAATTCCTAAATTTGCAAGTCGATGAATATCCCTTCTAATATTTTTCGTCATATACCAAACACATCTTAAAATCAATTTAAAAACAAAAACAACAATAACATACCCAGTGTATTCCCACATAATAGGATCTGAGAAGGGTAGAGTGTACGTCGATTATACCACTACTTTAGGTGCTACTTTAGGTGAAGTAGAGAGGTTGTTTCCGATAGACCTCCGACTTAGGATAGATAACAGTATAGCAATCACAAAACATAAATGCATACAGTATGCAAATAAACTAACCCATTATCCAGAAGATAATATTACAGCCACAAAATAATATTAAAAACTATATATCCAATATCATAGACATCACTCAACACTACGAACAAGAAACTTCAAACACTCATAAAGAACGCTCCCCTACTGTAACCAACACACTCCTCTATTGTAACCGACACATCCTCCACACCTTCATATCAAGGGTCATGTCCTCCGTAAGCTGTAACTGCTCCATATCATGCCTAATCACCCCCTCCAATATTTCTTCGACCTACCTCTACCCCTCCTAAAAACATCAATAATCAGTATCTCACACTTCCGCACTGGAACATCAGAGCCCCTCCTCATCACGTGACGAACCAATATAACCGCACTTATCACATCTTGTTCTCCACCAAAGCCACCTTCACCTTCTCCCAAATAATATCATTCCTCACCCTATCTTTCTTGGTATGGCCACACATCCATCGCAATATCCTCATCTCCGCCACCTTCAGCTTTTGGATGTGGGAGTTCTTAATTGGCCAACACTCCGCTTCATATAACAAAGTCGGATGGACAACCACTCTGTAGAACTTACCTTTAAGCTTCGGAGAAATCTTCTTATCATACAAAACTCCTGAAGCGAGTTTCCATTTCAACCATCCTACCCCAATACGATGTGTGACATTCTCGTTAGTCTCACCACTGCCTTAAATCATAAGCCCCAGATACTTGAAACTCTCCCTCCTCTAAATGGATTGAGAGTCCAGTTTCAAAACCACGTCAGCCTCCTACGGCTCTTCATTAAACTTACACTCCAAGTACTCCGTCTTGGTCCTGCTCAACCGAAATTCTTTAGACTCAAGGATCTGTATCCAAATATCCAACTTATCATTAACTCCTTCCCGAGTCTTATCAGTCAGTACCACATCATCAGCAAATATCATATACCAAGGCACCTCCCCTTGAATATGTCATGTCAAAACATCTATCACCAAGGCAAATAAAAAGTAGTTAAGAGTCGAACCTTGGTGCAAACAAATCAAAAGTGGAAAATGCTCTAAATCACCATCTACCATCCTCACATGAGTCTTTGATCCATCATACATGTCCTGAATCGACTTAATGTACACTACAGGCACCCCTCTAGCCTTCAAGATCCTCCACAGAATCTCCCTAGAAACTCTGTCATATGTTTTCTCAAGATCAATAAACGTCATGTGCAAGTTCTTCTTCCTTTCCCAAAACTGCTCCACTAATCTCCTCACAAGGTAAATGGCCTCCATAGTCAAGCAACCTGACACAAAACCGAACTGATTCTCAGAGATAGTCACGATCTTTCTCAGCCTCAACTTTACCACCCTTTCTCGAACCTTCATAGTATGACTCAACAACTTGATACCTCTATAATTGTTACAACTCTGGATGTCTCCCTTGTTTTTATACAATGGAATTAGCGTACTCTACCTCCATTTTTAAACATCTTCACTGCCCTAAAAATGATGTTAAACAACCTAGTCAACCACCAAACCTGCCATGCAGTACTTTTTCAAAAATCACCAGGAATCTCATTAGTCCCCGTTGCCCTACCCCAATGCTTCTTGCGAATAGCCCCCTGGACCTCCTCAACCTTGATACGCCTACAATAACCATAATCATGGCACTTTTTAGATTTCTCCAAGTCCCCCAACACAACACCTTTGTCTCCCTCGTTGTTCAAAAGTTTATGAAAATAGGACATTGGCCAACATATATGTCCAACCTAGGTAAAACCGAACCCATACACCATGTTGACGCCAATCCAATGAAGATATGACATGTCACATGCCATATTCTTTTTTCTAAACCATAGTTAACCAACACGTGCGAATACTTGACTTTTTAACTTAATCATAATCAGATAGTCCGATAAATCTGACTTAAACACCGGATATGAGTAAGTTCGTAAATTTCTCACCTAAATGCTACATACCTTATTATAGAAAAGCATACTAACATAATCTAATTGAAACAAATTGGAAAACGCATCATTTTATTTCCATTCTTCAAGCACTCAACATTTCTATATAAGGAAATGACTTTTCACTCATTCCTCCATCACTAATCACTATTTTTTTCTTAGATATTGAGAGGAATAAAGAAAAGTAAAACACAATGGATAGAGGCAAAATAGTGTTAAAAAAAATTGAAAACAAAAGTAAAAGACAAGTGAGTTTTTCAAAGAGAAAAGATGGGCTCTTCAAAAAGGCCCAAGAATTGGCTATCTTATGTGATGCTATGATAGCCATTATTGTTTATTCATGTAGTGGACAACTACATGAGTATTCAAGCTCAAGGTAAGATTTAATTTTATTCATTCATTTTTTATTATTGTATTTGAGTTCAGATTCTTTCGAAAACAACATCTCTATCTTCACGAGGTAGTGATACGGTCTGTATACACTCTAATCTACCTAGACCTCACTTGTGAGATATCATTGGATATGCTGTTGTTGTTTTCGTTTTGTATTTATTGTTAACAAATATCAAGATTAGTTGTACCTTTATTTGTCTGAGTTAAATTCTTTTATTATTTATTTATTTATTTTTAATTATTATTATTTATTATTATTAATAATAACTTTTATTTGTGAAGGATGGAGGAAATACTAGCCAAGTACAAAGGTGTAACAGAATCTGAGCCAACAAATGAAAATGTTGCGACAGCAGAGGTAGTAAATTGAATTAATTATTTATTTAATTGAAATATTTTTTAATTTAATTATTTTTAATTAGATAATTTATACATTTTATTTGTGTTAAAAAGAATAATCAGTCGCAGCGTAAAAGGAGTCCTTTTAAAGGTGAAATGAAGATTTTACGATGGGGCTAAGGTAAATTTTTCTTTTAAAGTACTTGTCTGCTAAGATTATTTTTTTACGAACGTTAATAAAAACGGACAGACAAATAATACACATACATATACATATATGTGTGATGAATTTAGATCATAACATGTGTTTATTATTGATGATATTAATTAATAATAATATTGTTTATCTTTTTTTTTTTTAGGAGTTGAGGAAAAAAGAAGTTGATGGCTTGACCCCAATTGATTGGCCCCTTTGAGGATTTGATCACTGAAGTTTCTTTGGCTGTGAAGAAGCAAAAGGTATATATATATATTAATTTACTAATCAAACTAGAAGTTTTGAAGTAATGGTAAAGTTGTAACAAGTTATGAGTTTGAATTGTGAAAACAAGCATTAATATTTGCATTAGGATAGGCTGTCTCCATATCACACCCTTGGCGACGATGATCCTTCGATCCCTGCATAAATACGAGATGCATGCTTTGTGCATGTGAAAGAAGTCACTAATGCTTGCATTAGGGTATAGGCTGTCTCCATCGAGGTGCATAAATGTGGGATGTTTTGTGCACGTAGAAATAGTCACGAATGCTTGCATTAGGGTAGGCTGCCTCCGTTGAGGTCCATAGACGTAGAATGTCTTGTGCACGTGGAAGTAGTCACTAATATTTGCATTAGGATAGAAATTCGACATCACATCACTTGGGGGTGCGACTCTTTTCCCGAACCCTGCAAAAATTATTTTATTTATTAATTTCATTTCTAAAAAAATTCTTTATATTTCAGGAACAAGACCTCGTGCAAAAACTTGAAAAATCAAAGCAGAAGGTATATATACAAAATTAATTTTGTGTTAAAATATCCTTTTTATTTTGATAGTTATTAAATTGATGTAACTTTATTTATTGGAAATTTAGAATTAAGATTATCTTTACTTTTTGCTTATTAGCCTGTATTAAGCTAAATTTTATTATGTTGCAACAGTTGGTAATTTTATCAAGAATTGAAATTGATTTTTTTGTTTTTATAAGTATTTTTGAAATTATCTTTGTGCTTATGCAAAATGACTACTTGAATTCTACAAACCCCTTATGAAATGTAAGAGAACTTCAAGAAAATTATCTAAAACCCTTCAAATAACAAATTAACCATTAAGAGAATAATAATTAAACATTAAGAAAATTCAAGCAAAAAAAAATATCAAGATTATGATTTTCATTTGCAACAAAGAAATGCATCTATTCGAAAAACCTTATTAGCAAAAAAAATTTTTTAACACCTTTAACATTATTGGGGGGGGGGGGGGGGAGGGTAATTTATGTCAATCAAGAAAAGTTTTACCCCTAAATGAATAGTATGATTTTTAAAATCTTTAAATCTCAAATGAACATAACTCCAATATTTTTTCCCAAATAAACTTTTTAAAAAGCAAACTCAGAATACACACACACACACACACACACACACACACACACACACACACATATATATATATATATATATATATATATATATATATATATCACGTGAATTTCAAGATATTTGGAGTTAAACAAGTCAAGAAATTACAATATAATCAAACCTCTTTATTAGTCATCAACAATAACAATTATACATATTTTCAAGTTTCAATAATTTCTAACTTCATATTACAAAAATAAATCATCCAAAACTATTTACAATTACCTTCCCTTTTTTAAAAATAAAAAAATAAAAAAATCCTTATTATTCTAAGAAGGTATATGATCGTTAACTATTGATGTAAAATTTGAACACAAATTAGACAGTCGTTAATTAAAAAAAAGAAATATTTTTTTATTAATTAACGTGTTTCAAGTAATAAGGGTGCCCGCGCCACGATAAAATAAGGGGAGACTAGATCAGTGGAGAGAGTGAGATTCTGGACAGTTACACTAATTTTAAGGTCAAATCTTATAATTGTGAAAGTAAAGACATATAATCTGATTGGGCAAATCTTTTATTGTACATATTATCAAAAATAAAATATGTTTGACTTGCGGTTTGATTACAATTCAGAAAAAATAATGTTAACATTGAATTAATCAGCCCAAAAGAAATTTACCACTATTAGAGAGTGAGGTTCTGGACAATTACGTTAATTTTAAGGTTTGTGGTCGAACCTTATAATTGTAGAAGTAAAGATATATATTTATAATTTGACTACGCAAATCTTTATTATACCTATAATCTAAAATTAATATAAGTTTGACTTACAGTTTGATTACAATTTAGAAAAAATAATGTTAATCTTTAATTAATCACCCCTAAAGAAATTTACCACTAATCGATGGGTTAGAAAGTAAGTTTCTAGACAGTTATGTTAATTTAAGGTTTGTGGTCAAACCTTATAATTGTGGAAATAAAAACATATAATGTGATTGCACAAATCTTTTATTTTACCTATAATCTACATCTAATATATGTTTGACTTACGGTTTGATTACAATTTTAAAAAAAGTTATTAATCTTCAAGTAATCCCAAAGAAATTCACCATTAAACAAACAAGATTTAATGTAATTTAAAATTTTCTATTTTGCAATGCCATGGAAAGTGGAAATAAAAAAGTTAAATCAATTTTTATCTTATTAATAAAAGGAAAAAGAATATCAATTGTAGACAATTCTTTTTTCCCTTTATGCAATAATATTCAAAGTTTAGTTGTCCGATTAATCGTTTTCTTTTTGTGAAAAAAATATTTTATCTCAACCCTTCTTGTTTATCTTTTTGAGAATATTGTGTGCTTTAAGTTTTAGTTTCACTCGAGAGGAATAAATTTTTAATCATGTAATCACAGTTTTAGTGGCGGCAAAGGGATCACAACCATTTCATTGAAACATAATTTGAAAGGTGGAAATGAATTTTAGAAGAATAAAATGAAAATGTAGCAATTGGATTAAAAAATCAGTTTCCCATCCATTATTATACCGTTCAGTATTAGCATCAGAGCTCAATTAAATTCGAAATTGCGATAGAACAACCTATATTGGGGGCATAGCGCTATCTATAAAGACAACTTCATACCTAACAGAGCTCGAACTCGAGATTTTTGACTAAATATGAAGGACTACTTAGTACTCTAACGATGTATAAATGTTGATCCAAACATGACTGTGTTAGAAGAATTCCATAAAAGGAAAATCTCCTAACCAGAGTGATCACTAAACTATTTTTGAAATGAAAAGTCACTCAATTTCATTTGAATATCAAGAAGTCAATAAATATTTTTCTGACGATTTATGTTACTCGGACTTTCTAAAAGTTATTGTTGTATCCATGTCAGATTCTTTAAGAATGAATTACTTTAAGGATCTGCTACGCTCGTTATTCGTGAAGATACTTTTGAAAAGTCTGAGTTGTAAGAAAAATGGGCTTAAATTATTAAAAATGTATAAGTTGTGTATACCTATACCAAAATATATAATGTACTGTACATATAATATACATACAATATACATACTTATAGGGTCAAGTTTATCTATAAAGTGTGTTATTTGTTAGTCTATGATCTTATCGTTCTCTTAAACACTACTTATATCGTATAAATGCTCTATTACGATGTTGAAAAAAAAAAAAGGTTTCTTGACCAATAATATGACGTCTAGGGTCTACTCGAGAATATCTAGGTTATGGATGAGGAGAATTCATTCACTTCTTGCAGATATCCAACGAACATAACAAACGTCACAGTTGCTTTAGACTCGCTTCTCTAAGGAGAAATCCATAAGTCTCTCAAACTAGTATTTTACAACTTAATACTAGTCTACAAGATCAAACAACAACTAGGGTTTTACTATATTGCACCATAATTACTAAATTGTTTTTCGCATCAAGAAAGTCAGTCAACTTTATCTAAAGTATCATGAAAGACACTAAATATCTTTCACACAATCCAATCCTCAAAAATGATGACATAAACCATGAACGGATAATCTTATCTGATATAAACACCGTTACATGATTAACATATATATTCTCTTTTCTAAACCATGGTTAACCGATATGTACTAACAGTAAAATTTTTAAATTAACCATGATCAGATAATCCGATCTGGTATAAACACCGTTCCATGCTTAACATATATATTCTATTTTCTAAACCATGGTCAACCGACACATACTAACACTAGAATTTTTAACTTAACCATGAAAAAATAATCCTATCTGACATAAACATCGTTACATGCTTAACATATATATTCTCTTTTCTAAACCATGGTTAACTGACATGTAATAACACTAGAATTTTTAACTTAACCATGAACAGATAATCCTATCTGACATAAACACCGTTACATGCTTAACATGTATATTCTCTTTTCTAAACCATGGTTAACCGATATGTTTAACACTAGAATTTTTAAATTAACCATGATGAGATATTCCGATCTGGCATGAACAGCATGTGCAAGAAAAGTCCTAAATTTGTTACCTAAATTCTAAAATCTAAACATACCTTATTTTATAAAATGTACCTTCAAGCATTCAATGTATCTATATAAACACATTTTTTCTTTCATAAGTTCATCACCAATAACTCATTTTTTTCACATATTGAAAATGGTGAGAAGAAAAATTGAGATGAACAAAATTGAGAACTCACAATATAGAGATGTTACTTTCTCTAAAAGGAGACAAGGTTTAGTGAAAAAAGCAAATGAGTTATCCATTTTATGTGATGCTCAAATTGCTACTATTGTTTATTCATCTACAAGAAAATTGTATGAATATTCTTCTAATATTAGGTAAATTTAATAAATTAATTCATTTATTTTTTTAAATAAAAATAAATTATAAACTTGTTTTGTGTATGTATACTTGATTTGTTTTCCCTTTTTGATTGGTTATTTTTTGTATATTTGTATACTTCTTTGATTTTCTTAATGCTGTTATCATGTTTGTGTGATAAAATCTTGTAAGTAGATCGATAGATTCTTCAGATTCGAATCTCGAAATGAAGAACTTTCTTATAGGGAACCATTTTGATCTCTTAAATAAACCTTGGGCGGCGCAAATTAATCTTTTGTTGTTATGATGTGTATGTGTAAAATTTTTTGGTCGACAGATAGATCCTTCAAGATTGAATCAAGGGATATGGAGTATTTATATATATGCTCGTTTGATTTTCTTAATGTTGTTCTCATGTTCGTGTAATAAAATTTTGTTAGTAGATCGGTAGATTATTCAGGTCCGAATCATGAAATGAAAAACTTTCTTATTGAGAGCCCTTGTCTCTTAAATAAACCCTAGGCGACGCAAATCTTTTGTTGTCATGATGTGTAAAATTTTTTGGTAGACAGATAGATCCTTCAGGATCGAATAAGGGGGTTGGAGAAATTTTGATATGGAGTATTTCTTTTAAATCTTAAGTAGGCCCTATGCCGCTTTGCGATACGTATGATATAGTTGGACAAATGAGTTTCGAATACCAAATGATAGAAATAATATATGGATTCATTGTGCTTAAAAACTTTTTACCCTTAATTTTTAGATCTGTCTTGAATAATGTTTTTGATGAGTCGAGAGTCTATGAGAAATGACCTCTCTACCCCTATAGAGGTACGGTAATGAATGACACGCCTCGCCTTTTCCAGATTTCACTTGTGAAATTACACTGAGTTGTTGTTGTTATAGGTGTTTAATAACTTAAAAATGTTTAGGTGATGTATTTTTCCAGAGTTCGCGAATACTACATGAATTGTTGTTGTGTTTGGGCCATGAGCAATAGGTTGGGTTTACAAAAATAAAGTGATGAAAAAGCCCAACAAATATAGATCATCCCAGATCAAACTTTATTGGTGCTTCTAAGATGGTCAACCATAGAAATAGAAATAACGAACTAACCAACATAGTCGGATACTCAATTGCTTAAATTAACCGATATAAATTGTATGTAGAATTCATTTATACTATGTTTCATTGATATATACCAACTAGAAACGTAAACAATAAATTGAATCGGCTATTTGTGTAAGGATCCCAATAGAAATGAAACATTAATCCTTACCAACTTGATCTCGTTATTCCCAGAGACAAATAAACATGAACTACTTTAAAATATATTCTATTATTTTAGAATTGTTTTAATATATTCTATTATTGAGTGATGAATGCATATACAAGTTAAATTCTTTTAGTGTATTTTTCTAATTGTTATTATTTATAACTTATTTTTTATTTTTATTTTTGTGAAGGATGGAACAAATCTTGGCAAAATACAATGACGTTGAGGGATCTTCTGAAGTAACAACGGCTGAGGAATTAACTACTAAATTATCACACTTTTTCCTCACATAAATTAATTTACTAATTATTTATTTAAATAAAATTATTTTTTCCTGAATTTAATTATTCTCAATTAATTAATTTAAAAAAAGTTCATTGTGTTAAACAAGAATTATCGGCCTCAACCTGCGGTGAGGGTGTTAAAAAATGAATTTGCAATGTTGTGACAGATGCGTGCGTAAGTTTTTTTTTAATTATTGTCTGCTTTATATCTAGATTGATATTATTTTAAAATGTATTAAGTATTAAAATATGTGACATTTGTTTTATGATATGACGTTTATGATGAAGGGCGGGTTAATGAGGGTGGGTAGATTGAGGAAAAAGATACTATTAGGCTAGCAAGTTTATTAAAAGGATAGTGCATGTTATGCTATAGACCAATTGTATATCAGAATGAGAGAGGAAAGTAAAGAAATTTTAGATAGTAGTATATATGCGTGTTTTTGTGTTATATAATGGTGTAGTCGAGGAACAAATATGTGACATTTTGTGGATCAAAATGGACAATACATGCCGACCATAGACTTAGGGTGTGTTAATTATGATATAAGAATATGGTGCTCATGAGATCCTAAAGGGTGTATAACTTTTAGGGTTAATTGAGGGATAAGTCTATTAGGTCTATGAAGTCAAAATTCACAATATGTATCGTAATTGCACTTTATATATCTAGCATCTCTCTCGTGTCTTTATTATTGATGATATTAATTGACAATAATATTCTTTTATTTTATTTTTCATATAATATGATGTGAAGTCGATTGATGATGGGAAAGAAGTACAAAGGGTTGAGTCCTGATGATTGGAAGCCCTTTGAAGGTTTACTATCTGAGATTCTTTCAGGTATCAAGGATAAAAGGTACATACATACCTTAATTTCATTAGATAGACTGAAAGTTTTGCAATAACGATAAAGTTATTTTTTTGTAATATATAAATTGTGTGTTTGTGTCATTAAAGCAGCCACTAATACTCACATTAGGGTAGACTGTCTATATCATACTCTTTGAGTATATATCTTAATTTTACTAATTAGATTGAAAGTTTCATAGTAATGATAAAGTTATTTTCTTATAACCTATAGATTGTGTGTTCGAGTTAAAAAAACAATTACTAATATTTACATTAGGATAGATTGTTTGTATACTCTTTGTGTGTATATCTTAATTTTATTTATTAGATTGAAAGTTTTGTAGCAACGATAAAGTTGTCTTCTTGTGACTTATGGATTGTGTTTCGAGATATTAAAGCAGTCACTGATACTTACATTAGGGTAGACTTTACTATATCACACTCTTTGGATGTATAACTTAAGTTTACTAATTAGATTGAAAGTTTTGTAGTAACGATAAATTCTCGTCTTGTGACCTAGCTATAGATTGTGTGTTCGAGTAAAAAAAATAGTTACTGATACTTATATTAGACTGTCTATGTCACTCTTTGGATATATAACTTAATTTTACTAATTAGATTGAAAGTTTTGTAGTAACGATAAATTGTCTTCAGGTATCAAGGAGAAAAAGTTACATACATCCCTTAATTTTATTAATTAGACTGAAAGTTCTGCAGTAACGATAAAGTTATTTGTTTGTAATATATAAATTGTGTATTCGAGTCATTAAAACAGTTACTAATACTTATTTTAGGGTAGACTGTCTATATTATACTCTTTGAGTATATACCTTAATTTTACTAATTAGATTGAAAGTTTTATAGTAATGGTAAAGTTGTCTTCTTGTGATCAATGGATTGTGTGTTCGAGTCATTAAAGTAATCACTAATACTTATATCAGGATAGGTTATCTGTATCACACTCTTTAGATATATACCTTAATTTTACTAATTAGACTGAAAGTTTTGTAGTAACGATGAAGTTGTCTTATTGTGACCTATGGATCGTGTGTTTGAGTTATTAAGACAGTCAATGATACTTACATTAGGATAGACTGTCTATATCACACTTTTTGAATATATACCTTAATGTTACTAATTCGATTGAAGGTTTTGTAGTAACGGTAAAATTGACTTCTTGTGACCTATGGATCGTGTGTTCTAGTTATTAAAGCAGTCACTGATACTTACATCAGGGTAGACTGTCTATATCACACTCTTTGGGTATATATCTTAATTTTACTAATCAGACCGAAAGTTTTGTAGTAACGATAAAGTTGTCTTCTTGTGATATGTGGATTGTGTGTTTGAGAAATTAAAGCAGTCGCTAATACTTGCATTAGATTAGACTGTCTATATCACACTCTTTGGGTATATACCTTAATTTTACTAATTAGACTGAAATTTTTGTAGTAACGATAAAGTTATCTTTTTGTGACCTATTATAGATTGTGTGTTCGAGTCTCACTGATACTTACATTAGGGTAGACTGTTTATATCACACTCTTTGGGTATATACCTTAATTTTACTAATTAGATTGAAAGTTTTGTTGTAACGATAAAGTTGTCTTCTTGTGATATCTGGATTGTGTGTTCGAGACATTAAAACAGTCACTAATACTTACATTAGGATAGACTGTCTATATCTTGTAAGGTGCAACGTTTCTCTAAATCCTGCCTAAACGTGGAATATTTTACGCAACGAGCTTGACCTTTTTTCTTATAAATTTTACTAATTGTACTTATTACATGTATTTCAAAAACCACTCCTACTTATATTTAGAGAATAAATAAATAAGTATTTTATTGGTCTTTATTTAATTTATTTCTTTATATTTCAGAATCAAGATATGCTGGGGAAAATTGAAAAATCAAGGTTGAAGGTATATATAAAAATTAATATTGTGTTAAAATTCCCCTTTTATTTAGATTATTAATTGATGTAACTTTCTTTTCTTTATAACTTTTTTTTCTGAAGGATGTTTAACTGATCATCCTTTGTCAACTAAAAATTTCTTTTTTCCTTTAATTTTTTTGGCTGGAGGTAATCATTACTGAAGAAAACCAAATGATGCATGAAGAAGTATTCTAATATTTCAATTGTGTTTTATACTTATTTTTCCAAATTTACTATAACTATTACCTTTTTATTTACTAAAATATTAATATATTTTTTTTATTTATTCAGATTAAGGAGCTCAAACGTAAATTGGCTTTGAAGAAGGATCCAATTGAGCCAGACACTTCCTTATGTTTAGGGTAATAATTATAAATTTTCATTACATTTTAAATTTAATTGCATTATTTTTATTTACTTTTTTTCCTAAATTTTTATTAATAAATTTTCTCTCTTAAACAGAAAATTCACCCCCCCCCCCCCCCCCTTTTTAATATGACTTCGATTGAGTTTGAATAAATCAATATAATTCGTAATAATTTCATAAAGACCACTTAATTATTAGAGATTGAGGGATCTTTATTATTTTTTTATATGAAAGACAAATTTAAGTGCAAATTAATATTTTTTTGATTTTATATATTTTGCAGGATACCAGATAATACAAGTTAGAAGCTGATAACATCTGAAGTGGGAAATGATGCTGAAAATCCAATGAAAATAGAATAGTTTTGTGTTTTTTTTTTATGGCAATTTAGAATATTGACTCTTTAAATCTGTATATGACATTATTAATATTTGGTTATTACCTTAGATTAAGTTATGTTTTATCAAGTCAAATGATGACTTTCTTCACAATTAGTTGCAAAATTTGATAAGGCTTAGACCTATCAATAATTGAATAAGATAATATAACCTCCTTGCTTTTTAAAATTATTTTGTTTATTTTGTTTGAAATAATTTTTGTGGTTGTACAATGACCACTTGTTTTTTTGGTCAACATCCAGATGTTCGATATTGTAACACTTCGTATTTTGCATATATTAATTCCGTATACATGGCATCTGATATTGTCTATATATTAATTCTATATTGTCATATATGCATAAGACTCAAACTCGAAGCGCTTATTTGATATTGAAAATGATCAACTTCTTGGTATGAAGCGTGTTATGCCCTTAATAGGCCTAGTTGAAGTGAATTTTGATAATTTTATAAATAAATTTTAAATATTAAATAATTAAATTTAAATATAATGGATATGTTGGTGTTGTTGAATAACTACATTCAAGTAAATATGGAACTTACTATATTACTTGTGGATTCAAAATTAAAATTCATGTCATGTTTATCAACTAAACACACAATTTATGTCATTTAGATGATTTAATTATTATTAATTTTAATCTTATGAGTGCCACCTTTTATTATTATATATTAGATTGACCTTATATTTTTTATAAATATTTTTTTTATAAAAAATAACACCCAATAAACAATTTTATTTGTGGTCACTCTTTCTTTTCAAGTACACATCATTCTTTAGTTAACTAATTATTTTCTAAATTAAGGATTAGCATGCATTAGTCTAATCATTACTTGATTAGTAACACAAATGACGAAGCATTCAATATAATTATTCACTAATTTAATAATAATTCTCTTATAATGGTTGCATGCCCACTTTATTATATTGATTCTTTTTTTTTAAAAAAAAATATTCCCTATAGTACATCAATACAAATAATCCAAATTTTATTTATTATTACAAAAAGAAATATAAAATTCCTCGTGTAAAAAACATGACAAAAATATTTTATTAGCAAATAACTTTTTTTTTTTTGGTCCAAGATAATAACATTTTTATCTTTGAAAATTCTAAAATTGGACAATTCAATAAGTGGATTAGAATATCCTAATGATTGTGCTATAACTTTGTCTGTTTAACATATTAATATTTGAAATGTGGAATAAACAAAAAAGTATAAAGGTGAAGGAACAAAATTATGTCAAAATATTAAAAATGGACCAATTGTACAAATTTTTCCTTTTCATAACCTTTTAATTTTTTTCTTTCTTTTTCCCACCAGATATTCGGTATCTGCATTAGAGTCTCACTTAATTCGGATCGCGCACGACAGAGCCATTCTGGGGTGATATCTCAAGCTCGAAACCTCTGATTAAGTGTGAAATAGTCTCAGCGTTACATCAGAACCCATGTTGGTTAATTTTTACTTTCAAAATCATATGAAATAGAAAATTATTAAAATCACTTAGTGAATTTGCTATTCAAGACGCAAAAAATATACATTATTTTTAAAAGTTATTTTTAGTAGATATACCAAAATCTCAACAATCTTAGTAATCCTTAATTTAATAATAATTATGAATCTAAAAAAGTACTGTTGTATTTAACATGATTTTTTGATAATTCAGCATTAAATTACTCTCTAATAAGAGGGGAAGGGCAGAAGAAGCAGGCAGCTCTCCGTCAACCTGCTTTTCCTTCCTGCTTCTTCAGCTGCTTGCTCCATGATTTTACTATATCACCTCTAATTAATTATTATAGTTCATTTATGTATTAAAAAATTAATAATATTTAATAAAAAATAAAATAAACATTTATGACGTGTTTGCTTCAGCTGGTTCAATCATAGCTTCATTAAATATCGCTCTTAATTAATTATTATGTGTCATCTGAGTATTAAAAAATAATAATATTTGATCGAAAAGGTTAAAAATAATATGAAATGACAAATTAACTATTGATATTTTAAATGAACTTAACGACTTATATGAGGTCCACTTAACAAAAAATTACAAATATTTTTTACAGTAATTTTGCTATATCACTTTTAATTAGTACTTGATTTTATTATATTACCCCTAATTAATTATTATATGTTATTCACATATTAAAAATTAATAATATTTAATAAAAAGGTAAAATAGGCATTTATGACATTTCTGCTTCAACTGCTTTAATTATCTCCGGCAATATGTCTGCTTCTCCTGCTTATTTCATAAGCTGCTTCCTCTGTGATTTTATTATGTCATCTCTAATTAATTATTATAAGTTATTTATATATTAGAAAATTAATAATATATAATAAAAAAAGTAAAATAAATATTAATGATATGTCTACTTCAGCTGCTTTACCCATAATTTGACTATATCACTCATAGTCAATTATTATAAGTCATCTAAATACTACAAAATTAGTATTAAAAACTTATTATAAAGTCATCTAAGTATTTAAAAATTAATAATATTTAATATTAAATTTACCTGACATTTTCTATGAGGCCCATTTAATTTTTTTCGCACAAGTAATTTTGTATAGTAATTTTGTTATATCACTTCTATTTATACATCTCTGCTTTGTTGTTTCAATCGTGATTTTACAATGTCACTCTTAATTAATTATTATGACCATTTACGTATTTTGTCAATTAATAATATTTAATAAAAAAGATAAAATAGATATAAAATGATAAATTAACTCTTAATGTTTTAAATTAACTTGACGTCTTATACAAGGTCCACTTCAAAAAATATTCACAAGTATTTTTTATAGTAATTTTGTTACATTACTTCTAATTAGTTGTTGTGAGTCATTAATACATGTTTGCTTTGCTTCTTCAATCGTAACTTTACTATATTACCCATAATTAATTATTATAGTTATCTAAACATATGTTTTGTTCGATTTTTTAACCTCTTACTTCAGATTTATAGCCATTAGATTTGAGTTCAAATCGTCACTAGAAAGCATAATTAGTTAAAAGATTATGAAATCGTAACATGATGAACTATCGAACTGTTTCACTAGTGAAAGTGTTTTCTTAAAAAAAAAATTGGTTGATTTATACTAGACATATATTCTGTCCGATTCTTGTTTATCTCTTACTTCATATAGCATAAAAAGAAACATTGTCCAAAAATATTTATAGTTTTCTTCCCTTTTTTATTTTAACATGTTCTTTTTATTTATTTATTATTACTAGAATGGTGTACGTGTGTTGCACGTGTATCATAAATTTTGTATGTAATTAAAAAGAAGATGACATATCTCTCCTACAATAGGAAAAAATATTAGAGAATATTTTGTAATTAATAAGAAACATCAAATAAAATATAAAATCATTCCCGAAGCATTTATCAAAAATTTATTGCTCATTTTAGCTCATTCTATTTTATTTTATCGTATAAATTTAAATAAATCATATTAATCTCTAAATAGTATTTAGGTATTATACTTATTTTCAAAATTTTATAAACATTTTGTTTGTGATAGAGAACCATTTCTTTTCTCATAATAGTATTTAGCTATTATCTTATTTCCAAAATTTAATAAACATTTTGTTTTTATTGCAAAAAGCATATGCTAAGGCTTCAACATATTCTTTTCAAAATCAAAATGAATATTATTTTAGATGATGATAATACATTGTGAATATGTTAGCGTGATTGAGGTTATACTTTATTAATGTTAAGGTTATTTTAACACATTTATGTATTTTTAATTTATGACAATTAATGCATAAATCATTTTCAAATTTTCCAACTACAAAAGGGCCAAAAATATATATGTATTAGCGTCGCTGAGGTTTTGCTAGATTACTAATAAAGATATTTTAATAAATTTTAAATAATTTCAATAAATTAAGACTATAAAATTTGAAAGTTTTACTTACTTTTCTTGATATTTTGTGTCAAATGAAAATATTAAAACACAAACATATATATATATATATATATATATATATATATATATATATATATATATATATATATATATATATATTTGTGTTACAAGAACAAAAATAGAATGAGTTGATAATCATATGATACCAAATATTTTTTTTTTGGCTAAAGTATTTAAATACAAAATAAAACAAATAAAAAAAAAATCAAAGATGACTAATTATATATATTTATGTGACATCATTAAATTTTTTTAACTTTAGGAATATATACATACATACATACATACATACATACATATATATATATATATATATATATATATATATATATATATATATATATATATATATATATATATATATATATATATATATTTGTGTCATATAAATAAAAATAGAATGAGATGATAATCATAATTCATATGGTATCAAATTTTTTTTGGTTAAAGTATTTAAATACAAAACTAATAAATAAATAAAGGTGATATATATATATATATATATATATATATATATATATATATATATATATATTTGTTTCACATAAATAAAAATAGAATGAGATGATAATCATATGATACCGAATAATTTTTTTTTGGTTAAAGTATTTAAATACAAAATTAAAAAAAAAAATTAAAGGTGACCCAAAGCAATTTCCTTAGGCCCAAAAGTTTTCCTAACCCGATTCAGACAATAAAAAATCAGTGAGATAACTTTACTTTTTTGAAAGCACAATTCAGACAATTAAAAATCTTTCAGATAACTTTACTATTGGAAAGCAAAAAGCCCTGTCACCTTGAATGTTAATCACATGCAAATTAAATCAAATTCCCCAATATCGATAACCAACATCTTATACACAGAATCATTAGGTAATGTAGTATTTCTGCAAATCCTTTATGTGTTGTTGAGTTTAAAGTGAATTTTCAATTTTTATTTATTACTTCTCTTACCTTCAATTAAAAGTTACATTTTAGAGAGAAAGAGGTGTGATTTTAGTGAGTTAAAGCATCAATGTTAAATACTTATATGTAAAAAAGTGAGATTATCTGTGTTATACCAGAAATTGAACATTTGATGCATGTTAGTTTGGGACTTTTGGCTAAAGGAAAGGTGAAAGCAAGTTGATTTAGAGTTGTTCCAAAATGATTTTTTGGTTGCGATGGATAATTACTATAGTTTCAGATATAATTTGTGTTAGGCATGTTAATCTTAACAATTTTGAATGTCTTTTTGTATGCATGTCAGCTCAGATACATGAATTTGAATTTCTGAATCGAAGCAGGTGGCATGCATGAGTTTTATGTGTATTTCCTACTGAAAGTAATCTTCTCTACATCTTTTAGGGTGTTTTTTGTTTCCAATTGTTGGTTGAATTCATTTGAGTTGTTTATGGTTGTTCTTTATTTTTATTTGGTGTTTTCTTCTAATATAATTATGATTTTTGATGAAAATTCCTTATAGAGGGTATGGTTTTTTCAGTCGATTTGCATCTGTTTATCGTGTTGTTGTGATGTAGTTTTTGTTCTGTTTGTTTGAGTCGAGGGTTTATTGAATTTTCGTCTACTAAAAATGTATTTAGTAAGAATTCAAGTCTATTCTTCGCCTGTTAGCATGAAATGTTTTTAATTTTCTTTGTTTTTTTTTTTTGTGATGGTAAACTTTCATATAAGAGGTCATATAATGTTGTTTCGACACATAGCTAACTTGTTTTTCCAGGTAGGAAGATACGTTAGACTCAAATAAATTGCGAGGCAAAATGTTCTGTTTTGTAGTGTAAATGCAGTGTGGTTCGGGAGATGAGGTACTGTGCAATAATTTTCTGTCAGTGTTATATCACACAACTAATTTCAGAATCACATCGCATAATATTTTCAACTTTTTCAGATTGTAGGAAGCCCATACTTAACGGAATCCATTCCCAGTAGTAGTTATAAGAAAAGTTTGAAGAGGTGGCTTTTCATTGACAAAAGGGTTGGTTTAAAAAGTCGCTACTTCTAAACATCCACTACTATAAAATGTCTAGTTAACAAAAACATTGGTAACTACTTAATTTTTTCATGTCGCTTCTAACTCCTTCAAATAATATCCTGCTTTCTTTTAAGTTGAACTTTTCCTTATTATTATTTTGTAGATACTTTAGCTATATTCTACTTCTGAATTTTCACATTAATTTAATATTTTTTTGGTGTTCACTTATTTAGTGTAGTTGAACGTGTGGATAGAAAATATTGCAACACCATGGAGAGAAATTTAGAAAAAAAACTGATATTTGTTAGTGATGATTCTTTATTGCACAGATTCCCTATTTATCTGAAAATGGAATACACTATGAATACAATTGTAACTACTTTTAACTGATTTGAGAATAAACAGTGACAGTAAAGCCTGTCTAACTAATTGGCAGTTATAACTACTTTCTTGAACTGGTTGCTGAGGTGGACTGACTTCTTTTAATCTCCCTTTCTAGCTATCTATGTCTTTCAATCTTTATTTCATGTATCAGCTTCTTGGTGTTAACTACTTAGTGTTGTTTCCTCATAGCCACCTCTTTGTTAACTTGGTTGACGCGCCTGGAGTTTTGCAATTTTTACTTTTATTTGCACCTGTAAAATGAACGACGATTCTGTAAATGCTATATTTAATCAGTATTGGGTTTTAACTAAAACTTAAAATTCATTTTACTTACAAGAATCCGGCACGCTCCCTTCTCCAAGTGAAGATCTTCTCGACATGGTTGGTAGTGGGATGCCAGTTAAGGATTGTCTTCTCAGTGTCCTTGCATTAGATGCCGTTGATGACTTCTCCTCATTTTGACAACTAAAAGGCGATAATGGGGCTGCTGCTTCAGTTCTTTTCTGTTGGTTCCTGTAAATTTTCACAAATAGAACACGATTATGCGTCCATGATAAGGACGGGAAGATAACAGGAGTATCTCAGGCAACAGAATCACAATGTTGAACTTCCGAAAAACTATAGCTTGCATACTTTCTATCAGAACCATTAATCAGTTTCCCAATAGTCCGAAGTGATCTTCGTATTTGAGATACCTTTCCATGAGTACTGCTAGTCAATGGCTTCTGGAATTCAGATGAAATGGTACGGTTACTCTGCATTCCTTCCTTGTTCTCACTTATAGAGGTTATCAGTGGCTCGGGTGTCTTGGGTAGTTGAAGAGAAGGAATCCTTGTTCTGTTATCTGTTTTTTTCACAACCTGGCTTTTGATGGAAGCACTTGTTGGACTCCTAGGTGCATTCTCTTCAAAGCAGAAGTTGGACTCCGAGGTGCCTGCTGGCTTTTGAAACCAGAAGTTGGACTTCAAGGAAGCTGCTGACTTTTATAGGTGGAAGTTAGACTCCGAGGAGCATGCTTGCTTTTGAAACCAGAAGTTGGACTCCGAGGATGCTGCTTGCTTTTTAAACCAGAAGTTGAACTCCGAGGAGGCTGCTGGCTTTTAAAACCAGAAGTTGGACTCCGAGGACGCTGCTGGCTTTTAAAACCAGAAGTTGGACTCGAGGAGCTTGCTGGTATGTAAGACCAGAAGCTGGAGTTTGAGGAGTATCCAGGTTTCTAAAAGCAACAGGTGGACTCAGAGGAGTCTTCATGAAACTATCATTACCCGCTTGATCATACAATTTTGTGACATCATATCCTTCCTGAAGCTCAGCTGTTTCTTTAGTCTTCTGGAAAGGTGTCCTTGATGCTTCCTTTGGCTTGTTAGTTTGAGGAGTTAGTGTTTCCTTGTTAGCCAACGCCTTTTTGAGGGTCTCGATCTGCAGCGATGTCAACAGTAAGCATGTAATGAATCATTATCCAACGTTCTGCAAACTTCTGTTTTGTAACCAACATTTAACCATATAATATCATAGAATGATGTATTTTACCTCTGCCTTGAGCTCTAAAACTTCGACGCTCTCTTTATTTAAACGAGCTGCACCAAGTTCCACACTCGAAATCCTCTGTGCAAACTTCAGAGTACTAATTGTTTCTCCAAAGGAATCCCCTTCAGGACTGACATGAGCAAACATTAACGTTTTCGCATGTACACCTGAAACACACCATAAAAAGCAAGTAAGGGATGTGGGAGTTCTTCTGTGCCAATGCTGTGATCACATCACCCAAGCAAGAGAGAGACTTGTTAATATGTTATGCCTCTTTGAGGGCGTCGCCAGTAACTTCCGACTTGTCAACTCGTTCACTACCAGCAACATCCACCAAATGTAGGCAACTATGGATTATGTTTCCAGATGTATCTTCACCATGCACGTGTACAGTCAGCACACTGCAAGTATTTCACGTTAACGTAAAGAAAATTAACATTATTTAACTCTATTAAGTTGGTCTGTCAATTGGAATTGAGTAAAGTAACTTTGAAAGTGCTTAGCCTCACCTGTGTGAGCGACTACTGCGGTTGTTCATGGCAGTAGAGCCAACAGCACGGTTCACGTCACCAAGTTTCATCAGATCTATAACATCTCTAGTGCAATTCACTGGATGCACGCTAGCATCAGGCAGAGGTAGACCGTTTCCGTTCATGCAGCTTCTATAGTGTTTTTGAGATTTATTGTCGTGATTAAAGCTCATGACACGTATTGTTTGTTTTTGGGACAGTTCCACACGAATTTTTCTTTTGTGCCACGTTACATCATATTTCAAAAGTGTGTCATACTATTTTAAGATAAGATTTACTTAAAATGTCGTGTACACCTCAACTTTAGAAGTTTGTCAGCCTGAAAGTCCGTCAAATTTTACTTGATCCACCCTCATCAACCTACCTTCCATCAAGAACGTCACATTTATAATTAGGTTACAATTTGCGGTCCTAGCTATCTAGTTTAACTTATTTAGTTCACTAATCAACATTATGACATAAAGAATTGCCATAGACAGGTTATATATAGTTGAATAATTGCCATATTAATTAGAGATAGACAATGTGTTAATTCAAATAATTAAGTCCACTCAACTAAAAGAACAAGCTAACTACTCTAATTTGAAAGTGCTTTGGGCATATAAATCAGTTGACAATGAAATGTATTTTTATTTTCTTGAAAGTCCTTAGTTCCATTGATGGTAATAATGTACAATAACTTTCAATCACCTAACCCTAGTTGTGTTTACAATTGGACCAGCCACATAGTTCTTGTCAAATGGATAATCTGTCTCACCAACAAACTTGACAAGAATATTAATCTCTCCACTAAGCCATCTCTTTGTGTCTTAATCACAATGACTACTAAAAAGCAGGAACTATTGATGGATAATATCTCTAGCTAAACAATAAAATTTTTCACTAATTCTAGTTGGCAACAGATTAGCAGTGTCGGACCCAGGATTAACCAGTGTTTACCACATATGTTGTTTGGGTGGTCAGGTCAAGCTTCATCTGGGCAAGGCTGTAGGCCCAAGCAACTTCTTCCACACAAGATCACGTAATCTCCGACGCTCTGCTTCCAATTTTGCAATTTTCTTCACTCCCTCCAGGTCATATGTTTGGGTGGTCAGGTCAAGCTTCATCTGGGCCAAGGCTATAGGCCCAAGCAACTTTTTCCACACAAGACCACGTAATCTCCGACGCTCTGCTTCCAATTTTGCAATTTTCTTCACTCCCTCCAGGTGTTGCTTGTTTGCAACTTCTGCAGACCGTACACTCATATTTTTCTTCAACATATCAATTTCTGCTTCAGCTTGGGCTTTTTCTTCACTGAGTTGTATCACCATGCTAGAACGCTCCTGCAAAGACCTTGAGAGTGCAGAATTTTCCGCTGAAGACCTGAGTAACTGTTGATCCAGGTTAGCTAATTTTGCTTCAAACTCATGCTTAATTTTGTCAAACTGTTTGGCAGCCTTATCCCAACGTGTACAGAGAGATGTGAATAAAAGAATTCAGTACCAAGTTGCAAAACACTTGTTGCAAGAAAAACACAAGTCAATAAGGAACATCACCTGAAGAACAAGATTGAAATCCATGGAAGTATACTGAGTACTAATTAAAACAATCATTATATCAATGTAAACTTTAGCCAAAAAATAAAAGGAAAGAATGACTTTCCTTCCATAAAATACCCTTTTGTTGAAATCAATAATAAAATAAAGATTTTCCAGAAATGAGAGTAAACATATATTTGATTAAAAGAGGAACAGATAAATTAAAAAATAACCTTGGATAGTCCAATAGTTGTCAAGATTTGAATAAAAAAATGAAACCAATATGATACATGGAGCGGTTAAATGTTAAACATGGCTACCAGCAGAAATTTTGCCTTTATCAGAGACAGACAAAACCAACCAACACACAAAAGAAACATATCTCAAAAACTGCATAAATTCTCTAATTAGGGTTAAATGCATATTTAACTCAAAATCCACATTCAAACTTCATCAATTTTGAATCTAATAAAATAAGTCAGAAGAAAGAGTAGAAAAAGGAAATTTAAACAAATCAACAAACCTGAGATGGATTTCGAAAAAATCCGTCATGAGTTTTACTCTTTTCCGGTGTCAATTGGCCATTTGGAGCGGCGAGGAAGCAGCATGAAGGAGAACAGAGGCGCCGCGGGTGTGATGGGTTGATGTTGCTGTTGGTTCCACCGGTTCCTCGACAAGGGGCGACGGTTGGTTCAAGGCAGCGCGAGGTTGATGGCGTTTCGTTGGTGTTGATGGTGGCTGGATTTCGTTGGCTCACCAGCCGCTGTGACCGCCGTGGTGGTGGCCGGTGGCATCTTTGGTGGAGCCTTAGAGAGAGATGGAGCGAGGTGAGAGAGAGAAGGAGCGGCTGTTGTTTGATTTTGGAATTAGGGTTAGGTTTTTGGATTAAAAAGGAAAGAAAGGTGTATCAGATCTCAGTCTGGTATCACCGGAGTAGGCGTTGGCGGCGCATATCGAGGGCGGAGGGAAAGCTATTGGAGAAGGGGGTCTCGGTGGCGCTGCTCCGCCGATCTGCGGCGGCAACCATGGGAAAGAGAGGTTAGATAGAGAGAGAAGGAGAGACGTTAGATAGAGAGAGAAGGAGCGACTGTTGTTTGGTTTTGGAATTAGGGTTAGATTTTTGGATTAAAAAGGAAAGAAAGGTGTATCAGATCTCAGTCATTGGATCTGTTTAGGATCAACAACTGAGATCCAAAAATTGAAAATTTGGAATTGAGTTTCAAAAATGGCTAGAATTGTAAGAAATTGGAAAAAATTAAGTTAAAAGGTGAATAAATTTAGGCAAAATGAATTAAATTAGGCTGATATTTAAATTAAAATAGGGATAATAGTATATAATAATAATAATGAAATAATATATAACAATATTAAATAATAAGTAATAAATAATAATAAATAATAATAATTAATAATAATTAATAATAAATAATAATAATTAATAAGAAATAATTTAATAAAATAAATAATGCTAAATAATGGAAAACTAGATATTGTGTTTGCAAAATTGTGGATGTTCATAACTACGTGGAAAATAATTTAATAAATATTAATAAAAATTACATAAAATGCTGAATTTGAGTTTAAAAATTATGACAATGATACTAAAAGCTAAGAAATAATTGCATTTCCTTTAATTATAAATGCGACACGTTAGTATGTACTCAATATAAGGATAATATTTAAAAATATTGATAATTAAAATTAAATAATTTTGATATAATAACAGCCTAAAGGTGATATCGGGAGGTCAAAATTGGGTGTCAACAGAGTCGCCACCTAATTTTCAAGAAAAAATAGGAACCTATTTATTTATTAACAAGTACTCCCTCCGTTTAAAAAGAAATGACTTACTTTCCTTTTTAGTTCGTTTAAAAAAGAATGACCCTTTCATTTTATGGCAATACTTTAATTTAAACTTTCCAAATGGCATGTTTATGACCACAAGATTAAAGGACATTTTGATACATTTGAGACTACTTTAATTTAAGGCTACAAGATTCAAAACTTTTCTTTATTTTCTTAAACTTTGTGCCAAATCAAAGTAGGTAATTCTTTTCAAAACGGAGGGAGTATGACGAAACTAATTTAGATTCTAGGTAAGGATTCAAATTATTGCGAAGGGAAGGGGTTAGACACCCTTCAGAATCTACAAGTGTGGTTCCCGGCCAGACTTAGGTTTATCAAAAAAAGAAAAAAGAAAAAAAATTAATGCATACAAATACAAATATAAAATATATATCAAAATAATATAATGCGTATGCTATCGTAAAATATATATATATATAAGCAAAATATATAAATATGTACGTAAAGACAAAATTGAATAAAGAAAAATTATTTTAAGAAAAAAAAATCTACATAATATCCATTAATGTAAAAAAGTAAATTATTTCATTAAGTATCTAAATCAATTTTAATATAACTAGTAATGACCTAAATTTGCCTAAAGTGTGATGAGAATCGCGTGAAAAATAAAAAATATCAGAAAAATTATATTAAAGAAAAAACTATGCAATATCTTTCAATGTATAAGTATGAATTAATTGAGTAAGTATCTAAATTAATTTAATTTTTTAATATAAATATTAACGACCTATATTTGCCTAAACACGTGATGAACATTTGTAAAAAGCATTTCCGTCCAATGTCCCAAAAATAAATTTTACGCTATAATTTATATTTTGTACAAGTGTAAAAATATAAAAAATGCAAACACAAAATTTAAACTCTTGGTTAAATGTCACTCCCGTCAAGTATTCCCAACCTGTATAAACACTTGTAAATAAAAATGTTTGTAACAAATAAATAATTATCAAAATAAATTGAAAATATTTGTGTGCTTATATGTATAAAAATATATAATTTTTAAAAGGTGGGCTCAGATTAGATTTTAAATACGACATACGAATTGGTTGCTGATTTATTAGTCGTCCTAACTCGTGTTGCCAAGATACGAATCATAAAACTTTTACGTTATAAAAATTTCGTCATTGCCAAAATTTATTTATTTTATTACGTATTTATATATATAATATACGTCTTTTTATTTGTACAGGCCTCAAAAATTGATGAAAAATTCTTCATTGGCCACAAAGGGAGATAACAAATGACTCAAAAATAACCCTAACACTATCTATTTATATTAGTCCACAAAGGGAGATAACAAATGACCATCCTACCATTGCCAAGGGGTGGCCGTGGAGTGTAAGTTTATTACATTTCAAGGCTTCTCTTCACACTTAAAAACATTTAATCCATTGGAAGGCTCAAGTACCAACTCACACACGACCATTTGCATGAACATAGTTTGGAGTCTTTGTAACTCCCGAGCTTGGCTACGTGTGATGGTCATGAACTTGTTGGACAACTTGTAGAACTTGTTGGATAGCTTGGTACACCCGTATCAACATGTGTTATATATATATATATATATATATATATATATATATATATATATATATATCTTCTTTGTTTTCATTCAAAATAATTCTTTAGGGCCAAAATTTTCGCTCAGACAAGAATTAGTTGGATCAAAATCGAAGCTTTGCGATTGCTATTATATTATTTTTATAGTTTACAGGTCGTAAATGAATGTCAGCTGGCTTTGAATAATTTCTTGTGTAAAGGTTGGGTTTAATTGTATTCATCGTAATATCTCTATTAGTTTGTTATTTTGTGGTAGCTTACAATTCATAGATGAATCTCGATCGACTTTGAAAATTTTTTGTGTGTAAACGTAACATATAGTTTTTGACTCTATGTTTTAAGTAATTATGTGATATTATTTGATTTGACACAAAATTTAAAAAAAACAGAAATACTTTTAACAAAAATTGACTCTAAAGGTACTCATTGATCAATTGTTTGGCTATACATAATTTCACATCACAAGGGTAAAACTTTATATTAAAGTGATTATTATTAATTATGAAAATTAAATGCTTTTTTCTTTCCTAAAAAGAAAATTTTGTACCAACTAAAGTAGTAAATACATATGTGATTGATAAGGTGAAGGTAATAGCTCAAGCATTATCTTCAAATAACAAATATGCTGATTTTTTTCTTCAAAAAATAACGGACCTGAAACAACAAAATCTAGATCGGATAAGCTCAAAAGAGCATCATTTTCCTCCGCCATTGTACGGGCCTAATCGGAGAATTTTCATTGTTGGCGAGAAAATACAATAAACTTGGAATTTTTCACTAATTTATTATATTTTTTTTAATAATATGTGACAAGTAAAAACGAACATAAGTGGTGTGACACAATACAATACAATACGATACGATACGATACGATACGATATGATACGATACGATACGATACGATACGATACGATATGATACATTATGAAACAATACTTACGCGATGGAGAAAGTGAAGAATATCGAGACTGCATGTGACGAGATAAGTGATCAGAATAAGTCGATTGATCTCTTGCGATTGCTAAGATGAAGATAATAGTTCAAGCATCATCTCTAGACAGCAAATATGGCGATTTTTATCGAAGAATAAAGGAATTGAACCAGCGGAATATAGATCAAAAAATGCATCGTCTTCTTCAGGCATCGTTTCCACCCCAAACTACACCCGAAAAGTCGAAGCCACACCTAAACTATACTAGTGACCTATTACACACCTAAACTATAAAAAAGTGAAACTATTTACACCCTGTCAGGCTACCACCACTTGCATGTGGTGTAGTGTTTTACATGCGCTACCATGTCAGCACCACGTCAGTAAGAAGTATCACTTTTTTATAGTTAAGGTGTGTAATAGGTCACTTATATAGCTTGGGTGTGGATTTGACTTTTCGACTATAGTTTGGGGTGGAAACGATGCCTTTTCCCTTAATATTTTTAGCCGTTTACTTTTGTTATTTGATAGGCTGGACGCGCCTAAAATAAGTGTAACACACACGCCTTAGAATGGGGGTTGCGGGGAGGTAATAATATCACTTTAGTATAGTTAAGGTGTGTAATAGGTCAACAGTATATGTCACACCCCTTTTCCACTCGAGGTGGAGTCGAAGGGTTTTCCAATTAAAGTGACGATATTAAATAGGGATTAAATTATTTACAGAGTTGCCACTTGGAATTGAGTTTTGGTGTTCCAAGTCACCTTTTTTTTTTGGAATCCCTAATCAAAAGGAAATGACTCTTATTTGGTCTGCGAAAACAGAAAATGGGTAAGGAATTCTGTTGATCGAGGGGAAGGTGTGAGGCACCCCTCGAATCCCGTGGTTCTAGCACGGTCGCTTTTATTGACTTATCTTAATTTAAATTATTTTAATAAATTGTGTTAAGGCCTAAATTTGCTCATTTTTATTATACCAAAAACTAGTCTATTATCTTATATTAAAATAAATCGGTAAAAATTAATTTTAGAAAAATATTTGTTAAGGTGCATTATTGCATCCTTAAATTTTAAAATGTCTCGGAAAGATGCGTATGCCGCATTCTTAATTTGAGACAAATATTTTAAAATGCGTCTAGAATTTGTCTAAAATTACCTAATGTTAAGGACGTGCTTACTCAAAATTCTATCTAATCTTATTAATGTTATATAACAATTTACATTTTTTTTATAATTAATTAATTTTAATAATAAAATAATAATATAGCCTTAGTAATGCCAATAAATAAAATAATATAATATTAATACAAAAGGATCCCTATCCATATTATAATAATATTAATTTCCCAAAGAAATAAAAATATATACAAACAGCAGTCAACACACACAAAATACAACTACCAAATCCCATTTCTCTCTCTTTTCAATCAGTAATAACAATGTCTGTGTTCGTATTTTTTTTTTACTTTTTAGTAATTAACTACCTTCTCTTGCATGCATGCATAACATATATATATATATATATATATATATATATATATATATATATATATATATATATATATATATATATATATATATATATATATATATATAGTAAAGTATTGCATCTGCATGTGTGCATTTTTTATTTTTAATTTTGCATGCATGTTTAGGTCTACGTATTATAATTTATTATAACTATGCTTAATTATCCGTAAACTAAATGTAACTTTACAAATTTTTAATATTAGTAACTTTCAAAATATATCATTCAAAATTCAAAACCAACCTAACTCATATTATTTCAAGCCAATCAATGATTCATGAACAAAGACATAAAAACGCAAATTATATAAAATAACAAATTACACATGCTAAATAAAATCACAATTCGTTGGAACGACTTCATTCATGCTTTGAGTTACGAAAAAATTGATAAAAATAAATAGTTCAAAGTGGAATAAAAATCTGTATGATACATTAGACCAAATATTGAAATAAGAATATCGTCACCGGTAACTCCACGATAACCCTAACTCTTTTCCTCTCTTTTTCCTCTAATCTTTTCTTCTTTCTGTTACTTGTTTTCCTACACTGTTTCTTATTTTCCCTCCCTATTACTTGTTTTCTCCTTGATCCATTTCTTGTTTTTTCTTTTTGTTCTTTTTTTTTTTGTTCCTTGTTTCTAACTCTCCTTTTTTTGTTTTTTCCTTTCACAATGTTCTTGTTTTTCTTTGTGTTTGCTTTCTCTCCAGTTGTCCCCCTCCCTGTGTCTTGTTCGTGTGTGTATATATATGTAAAGGGTTTGGGGAAGTTGGAGGGAGTTGAGGAGGGTGTGGAAAATGTGGGATTGGTTGAGGTAGTTTTTTTTAGGATAGGATAGGATTAATTTTTTTTTTTTAAAGATAATAATAATAACAATAAATAAATAAATAAATAAGATAATAGTAACAAATAAAATAATAATAATAATAATTAATTGATTAATTTTTATATTTAAGAAAATACAATAAAAGTTTAAAAATAGCCAAACATAAACTATATAATTAAGATAGTACAAAAACTACTAACTTATTTATTTAAAAAGAAACATATTTTTTTTAATTTTGTATTTTTTTATTGGAATAAAACAAAATAATATCCTAAAATTAACTTCATTTAATTATTTTTATAAATTAAAAATAAAATAATAGTTAAAATAATATATGATTAAATATAAATATAAATATTTAATATCGATAAACAAGTTAAAATTTAGGGAGGATCAAAAATCACGTATCTACATTTTTGCCCCTCTTTGTGTGATATCTCGAAGAGTTTTCATACAAAGAAGTAGACAAGATATGATTTTTGAGCCTCCAATTATTTGAAAGGTAAAAAATAAAAATAAAAAGAAAAATATGACCGAGTCCTGTTTTTGGACATCCTACCTATCCCGGGTTATAAGGGAATCAGGTCATGAGTAGTTCAAAAGATAATTTGGTGAGAGAAAAAGTTAAAGTCGAGTGAGATTCCGTCGAGTTTCCGGTTGACGACTTCTGCTTTTACATTCAACTGACTAATAAAAATCAAAAATGAAAAAATACAAGTAAAAATTGCAATCTCTAGAATCTTGATTCAAATCTTCGTCACTTGAACTTGAAAATTTACTCTATTCTTCAGGCGGGCTCCTGAACTTTCTTTTTCTTCACCCTGTTCTTCAGGTGGGCTCCTGGTCTCAGAATTTCTTCACCCCGTTCTTCAGGCAGGCTCCTGGATTTATAATTTCTTCACCCTGTTCTTCAGGCGGGCTCCTGAACTTTCTTTTTCTTCACCCTGTTCTTCAGGTGGGCTCCTAGGCTTTATTTTCTTCACCCCGTTCTTCAGGCGGGCTCCTGGATTTTTAATTTCTTCACCCTGTTCTTCAGGCGGGCTCCTAAACTTTCTTTTCTTCACCCTGTTCTTTAGGTGGGCTCCTGGACTTACAATTCTTCACTCTGTTCTTTAGGCGGACTCCTGACTTGCAACTTCTTCACCCTGTTCTTCAGGCAGGCTCATGGACTTCTAATTTCTTCACCCTGTTCTTCAGGCAGGCTCCTAGACTTCTTTTTTCTTCACCCTATTCTTCAAGCGGGCTCCTGGATTTGCAATTTATGCATCCTGTTCTTCAGGCGGTCTCCTGGACTCAAAGCAAATAGTGAAACAGAAAAATAACATTCCATTCTTTAAGAGGGTCCTGTATATAAAATAAATTCCCATTCTTTAGGAGGGTCCTGAGCATAAAAATAAATTCCCATTCTTCAGGAGGGTCCTGTCCATAAAATAAATTTTCATTCTTTAGGAGGGTCCTGTCCCATTCTTCAGGAGGGTCCTGAGCACAAAATAAATTTTCATTCTTCAAGAGGGTCCTATCCCATTCTTCAGGAGAATTCTGAGCATAAAATAAATTCCCATTCTTCAGGAGGGTCCTGTCCCATAAAATAAATTTCCATTCTTCAGGAGGGTCCTGTGCATAAAATAAATTTCATACAACACACATAAAATTTTTCCCCAGTTTGTACTGAAAAAAATTATGTGTCACTGGATCTTAATAAATGTCGCAAAGAATAAAGTTTATCATGACCGAGATCCAGTATCGGATGTTGTAATCATGCTTCTTGCATTGAATGAAGTGCGAAATTGCGTCCTTTATCTGAAAACATTATTTCATCTCTATTCCAAACAAAGAAAAATTGTGAGTTTTAAAACATGTGGTGGTTAGTTTGTGGTATTTGGCTTTTGAAGTGGCCGATCTCGCACTTGCCATGCTCAACTCTTTTCCAATCCATGATAATCTTCTTTGAATTGTCATATTTCTGACTCAGAATTCTGACTACTGAGATCCTAAACTCAAATCATATTTCTGTTATATAGTGCTTCTGAGTTTAGCTTCCAATACATCCCTTAGATTTCCTCGAGTTTTAAAATGGTCAAATCACAATCATCTTTAGTACTTTACTTTTACTTTGAAATATTGTCTCTGTACATCGACCCTTTGTCTTGCGTTGTACCCTTAAAGGAGTTGGTAGCGAGTTTGGAGTCTTTTCTCACTTGACCTGACGTGAATGTGACTCAAAAGATAACAATTTTTGTTTTTTTGATGACAAGGACACAAAAAATTAAAATAAAACAAAAAGAAAAAGACAATAGGCATCTTTTTTTTTTTCAAAACAAAGAGAAAACTTATCTGAATGTGGAAACCGATTCTGGTGATTATGACATGCATTTTGAATCAAACAACCAGATCTACCCACACCAATTATAACTTTTGTCCACTTATTGATCTAGAAATTAAGTCAATCTTGAACTTGTTCTTTCTTGATAACAACCTTTTTTTTTTCGGCTAGTGGCACCTCAATGGGTTTTTACCAACGAGCCTATCTCCTTTTATTTCTGCCTTAGCTCACGGTCGTCTTACGGTGCCCGAAAGGGTTTTCACCAATAAGACTCTCTCATTTTCATTCATTTTTTTTAGATAAACACCCAAAATATGAAATATCATGCATTCATAATATGTTTAGCTTTGACATTCTCAAAGATTAATCCGAAGGTTTTTCTTTGGTTGTAACTTGGCTTTCGGATAGGGTTAGAAAGAAAGGTAGGCATGAGGCTCAAAAAATTTATATAACATTGGGTGAAACATACAAATTTTGAAATTGATTCTTTTAAGAAAATAAATTTTTGCCCCAGTTTCTTTTCATTCTGGGTAATTTGAATTTTCTTCTGGTTAGACCGAACCCCGGAGTAGGGCTACCTAAGTATCTTTTCATAGCAAGAATCAGGTCAAACGTAGTTCATGAAACATCATTCTTTTGTTTGATTTTGAATTTTTGATTGATTTTTCTTAACACACTTTTTTTTAAATTTGATTCCAAAAGAGGGGTTTAAAGAAAAAAAAAAGCTCAAAGGGGTAAGCAAAGGTTTATATATTATTCAGATAGTAGAACAAAATTCCTTCATCATTTCAATCTTTAAAAATATAAGTACAAAACATACATAACATAATTGTACATGAATATCATACATAATATCTTTTAACTACATCAGCATTGACCGGCATTCCTTCCATTTTTCCTTCTACATCAGTCAGATATAACGCGCCATTAGGTAACACTTTCTTTACCATGAATGGCCCATGCCAATTAGGAAAAAATTTGCCTTTGGCTTCAATCTGATGAGGAAGGATGCGTCTTAGTACTAACTGACCAGCTTCAAAATGTCTGTGACACACCTTTTTATTATATGCTCGTGCTATTCTCTTATGATATAGTTGTCCATGACATACTGACGCCAATCTTTTTTCATCAATCAAGCTTAATTTCTCCAAACGACTCTTGACCCATTGGTCTTCATCAATTTCAGCTTCCACAACTACTCGAAGAGATGGAATCTCAATCTCTGCAGGTATAACTGCTTCAGTTCCATACACTAACAAGTAAGGAGTTGCACCAATTGAAGTCCGAACTGTAGTACAATAACCCAACAAAGCAAAAGGTAACTTTTTATGCCATTGTCGGGAACCTTGCACCATCTTACGGAGTATTTTCTTTAAGTTCTTGTTGGCAGCTTCTACAACTCCATTCGCCTTTGGAAGATAAGGAGTTGAATTTCGATGCATAATCTTAAATTGCTGGCACACTTCTTGCATCAGATGGCTATTGAGATTCGCAGCATTATTCGTGATAATTATCTTTGGAATGCTGAAACGACAAATGATGTTGGAGTGAATAAAATTAACCATAACTTGCTTGGTCACTGACTTGAAAGTTACTGTTTCTACCCATTTCATGAAATAATCAATGGCTACCAAGAAGAACCTATGTCCATTCGAGGCCTTTGGTTCAATTGGTCCAATTACGTCCATTCCCCAAGCCATAAAAGACCATGAAGCAGTCATTGTATGAAACTCAGATGGAGGGGAATGTATCAAGTCTCCATGTACCTGGCATTCATGACATTTACGAACAAAATTGATGGAATCTCGCTCCATGGAGAGCCAATAATAACCTGCTCGGAGTATTTTCTTTCCCAAAACATACCCACTCATGTGTGGTCCACAAATCCCAGAATGTACTTCAGTCATGATTTTTGAAGCTTCTTTAGCATCTACACACCTCAGAAGTCCCAAATCAGGAGTCCTCTTATACAAGATTCCTCCACTTAAGAAAAATCCACTAAACAAACGTCAAATGGTTCTCTTTTGATTACCATCAGCATGTACAGGATACTTCCCAGTCTGAATATATTCTTTGATATCATAGAACCAATGCTCCCTATCAAATTCTTCTTCAACCACATTACAATATGCATGTTGATCACGAATCTGTATATGCAAAGGGTCAATATAAGTTTTATCGGGATATTGAAGCATCGAAGATAAGATCGACAAAGAATCAGCAATCTCATTATGAGCTCTGGGAATGTGTTTGAACTTCACTAATATAAATCGTTGACAAAGATCTTGCAAACAACTTCTATATGGTAGGAGTTTCGAATCACGAGTCTCCCAATCTCTTTGGATTTGGTAGACTAATAAATCTAAATCTCCTAATACCAACGATTCTTGGACCCCCATGTTGATGGCTAATCTCAATCCTATAATGCAAGCTTCGTATTGTGCTATATTATTGGTACAGTAGAATCGAAGTTGGGCTGTTATGGGATAATATTGTTCTAATTCAGAAATAAGAACCGCTCCTATCCTCACTCCTTTTATATTAGTAGCTCCATCAAAGAACAACTTCCTGCCTGAATGGCAATCTTCTGAAGCAAACTCATCAACATACAATACCTCTTCATCTGGAAAATAAGTCTTCAATGGTTCGTACTCCCCATCAATAGGATTTTTAGTCAAATGATCCGCCAAGGCTTGAGCTTTTATTGCAGTTCGTGTCACATAAACAATATCAAACTCTGTGAGCAATATCTGTCATTTCGCGAGTCTGCCTGTGGGCATAGGCTTCTGAAAGATAAACTTTAAAGGATCAATACGAGAGATAAGGTAAGTAGTATAAGATGACAAGTAATGTTTCAGCTTTTGAGCTACCCAAGTTAACGCGCAGCATGTTTTCTCAAGAAGAGTGTACTTAGCCTCATAAGTGGTAAACTTTTTGCTAAGGTAGTAGATGGCTTGTTCTTTTCTTTATGTGACATCATGTTGACCCAATACACAGGCAAAAGAATTATCTAAAATAGACATGTACAATATTAAGGGTCGGCCTGACTCTGGAGGAACCAAAATAGGCGGATTCAACAAGTGTCTCTTAATTCTGTCAAATGCCTCTTGACATTCTTCAGTCCATTCAACTTTAACATTCTTCTTAAACAACTTGAATATTGGATCGCAAGTTGTCGTAAGCTGAGTAATGAATCTACTGATATAATTCAACCTTCCAAGTAAACTCATCACCTCCGTTTTATTTTTCGGTGGAGGTAAATCTTGGATAGCTTTTATTTTTGAAGGATCTAACTCAATACGACGTCGACTGACTATAAAACCCAATAATTTTCCTGATGGAACTCCAAATACACATTTTGCTGGATTAAGTTTGAGATCATACCTCCGAAGCCTTTCAAAGAATTTTCTCAAATCTTTGATATGATCAGATTGCTCTCTCGACTTAATGATCACGTCATCCACATAAACTTCAATTTTTTTGTGCATCATGTCATGAAACATTGTGTTCATTGACCTCATGTAAGTTGCCCCAGCATTCTTTAATCCAAAAGGCATAACTCTATAATAATATGTCCCCCATGGAGTAATAAATGATGTCTTTTCTGCATCTTCTGGATCCATAATGATCTGGTGATACCCCGCATAACAACCACAAAAGAAGCAAGATCATGTTTGGCACAATTGTCCAATAAAATATGAATATTGGGAAGTGGAAAATTATCTTTCGGACTTGCTTTATTTAAATCACGATAATCAACACACATCCGAACTTTAACGTCTTTCTTTGGAACAGGGACAATATTTGCCAACCAAGTAGGATACTGGGCCACTTGAATGACTTTAACCTCTAGTTGTTTAGTAATTTCCTCTTTAATTCTTACAATCATATCAGTTTTGAGTTTTCTTAACTTTTGCTTGATAGGAGGAAAAGCAGGATCAAATGGCAACTTGTGAACTACCAAATCAGTGCTTAAACCGGGCATATCATCATAAGACCATGCAAAGATGTTTTTATACTCATGCAAAGCTTCAATTATAGCTTTCTTTTGTTGTGGTTGAACATGTACACTTATCTTAGTCTCTCTAATATTTTCAAGATCTCCTAAATTGATCGCCGCAGTTTCTTCCAAATTGGGATTTGCCTCAGTTTTGCCCCACTACACCACTACCCACTCGAACCAACCACCCACCCACCCGAACCCCCAAACCTCCCACCCGAACACCCAGCCGACTGCCACACAACCCACCACTTCCCTACATCATACTCCTAACACACATACAACCACCCCATCCACCGCTTCACATCCCAGCTCCCACGGCAGCCCCACCCAACCCCCGTCCACATATCATACAACTCCACCACCCCTTCCTAATCACCCTCCACTCAACACTCACCCTATGACAACCCGAGCCAAGGCCGGTACCTTCAAACCCAAAGTCTACCACACTCAAATACCCTTTGATGCACATCCCATAACTGAGCCTACTACCTACAACCAAGCCTCCAAAAATAGTTTCTGGTGCCAAGCTATGGATGAGGAATTTCAGGCTCTGAATGAACAACGTACATGGGATTTGGTGCCTCTGCCTAGTAACCGAAAGTCTATTGGGTGCAAATGGGTGTTTCGCATCAAACGAAATTCAGATGGATCTCTTTCTCGCTATAAAGCACGTCTGGTTGCAAAAGGGTATCATCAGGAGTATGGTGTGGATTATAAGGAGACCTTCAGCCCTGTTGTTAAGCAACAGACTATTCGTCTGGTTTTGTCTCTTGCTCTTCACTATGATTGGCCGCTTCATCAGTTAGACGTCAGCAATGCCTTTCTTCATGGTCATCTTGAGGAAGACATCTATATGGTTCAGCCACCGGGATATGTTAATCCCAACCGTCCTTACTATGTTTGCAAGCTTCGCAAATCACTGTATGGCCTGAAACAAGCCCCACGTGCCTGGTACACACGCCTCTCTACTTTTCTGCAGGGTCTTGGTTTTCGCACCTACCATCATGACAACAGCCTCTTCACCCTTCACTGTTCTCGAGGGATAGTCATCATTCTTATCTATGTGGATGATATTGTTATTACAGGCAGCTCGTCATCACTCATCACTGAAATTACTGAGGCTATGCATCGTGACTTCAAACTTAAGGACCTCGGTCCTCTGGAGTTCTTTCTTGGCCTCGAACTCATCCGCAAATCGGGAACCATATTGATGCATCAGACAAAATATACCCTTGAACTTCTAAATCGAGCTGGAATGACAGACTGCAAACCCGCGGTCACTCCCATGGCAGTCCGCCAATCCCCAGGGCCGAATACTCCCTTTGCCGATCCTACACTATATCGGAGCCTCGTCGGTGGACTTCATTATCTTGCTGTTACTCGTCCGGACATCCAATATGCAGTCAATCGAGTCTCCCAATCAATGCATGCTCCCACAGAACAACACTTTCAGGCCTTGAAACGCATTCTGCGCTATCTTAAAGGTACTCTTCAATGTGGAATTTTATTTCAAAAGGGCTCGTTTGATATATCTGTTTTTTCTGATTCGGATTGGGCTAACGACAAAGATGATCGGAAGTCCACTACTGGATATATTGTTATGATGGGACCGAATCTGATTTCCTGGTGCACCAAGAAGCAAACGCAAGTGTCCCGTTCCTCCACAGAAGCAGAATATCGTGCCATGGCTGCGGGTGTTGCTGAAGCCATGTGGTTACGATACCTTACAGATGCACTTGGCATTCCCCCGACGAAACCACAGATTTATTGTGACAATCAGTCCACTATTTGTGTTACCAAAAATCCAGTCCTTCATGATCGTATGAAGCATGTTGGGTCCGACTGTCACTTTGTTCGCTATGAGGTACTTGCAGGAACGATGGCCACGCACTATGTCCCATCTACTGACCAGCTTGCTGATATTCTCACCAAGCCTCTTCCGTTACAGCCTTTTCAGTACCTCTGCTCCAAGCTGCCCCTCGTTACCGCTGATCAGCTTGCGGGGGGATAATAGACTACATATATAATTATTAAATACATCTGGGTTATTCTGTAATTAGTTATTCTTCAGTTCTCTATATATACAGCTGTAACCCCTTCAATATCAATAAGATCAATTATTATTAAATTATATCAAATATCAATAGCAGTGAAATATCCTAAATATAATTTGTTTCCTCTTTTATTGGAACGGACGAAAATAGATATAGTCGTCACCTTCTAACTAATTTTTCCTTTATTTTTATGTTGTATATGAAACTGTGTAATTCTTTTGCTTTGTTATTGCATCAACAAGGAAATCATCATTGATGGGAAAAACAAATTTAAAAAACATGCAGCCAATAATACGAAATTAATCACTACAAAAAATTGCTCGGATTATATTTACATATTGCGGAGGTTAGAAACATCATAATTTGATAGTATGGCGATTTTCAAAAACCCCGCAATTACAAGCATCACAATCATTTTGCGTCGGGTTATTATAAACCGCCGCAATCACTCAGCAACGGTTAATTAACTGGGGTTTTGAGCCCCACAATACATCTTAATAATAACAAAAATCAAAATATATTAGATCATAAAAGCGTACCACAAAAATATTGTCATTAATCTTAAAAACTAATTTGAACAGAAAATACCGCTCCAACAGCGATTCAATAACATTGTCATAATTACTAATACGATTACAAATTTCAATGATCATCGCTAGAATAACAATCACCAGATGATCTTCCATTCACATCCGAAAGAGGTGCACTAGCGACATCACTTGGCTACAAAAGTAAAAATTAAAATAGTAAGGTTTTTGAATACTAAATATTTTATAATAATACATTTACTTAAAGAAAATAGATAAATTGAAGTCATACACCAATGCGGAAAAGAATAAGACTGCAGGTATTAAACAACATTGATATAGTACTAACTATTTGACAAGTGACAGACACCAAAGTGTTCTTAACCCGTGCTGAGGTTTGAGGTTTAACTGGAAACAATGTATGTTGCATATATCTATGTTCCATCAGTGTGAAAGTTGTACTGCGCCTAAAATTGGTAAACAAAGGGCACCTCACTCCATAAGGCAAGAATTTCAAGGGAGTATCTAGATACTAAATTCAATAATTTCAAAAGTGACCAGCATATGAACATATTGTGTTACGAATCCACAGAATGTCCTGTCCTCTAGTTTTCCTGTTTGCATTATGAAAGGAACTAGAAATCACACTGGAGCACTGTTCACGAACTTTGTTGATAACCTCCTCTGGTAGCACAAGCACGCCATGTTGTTCCAAAGTCTTGCACAATTTTGTTCTACTGATCTTTGATCCCTTAAGTATATGACAATATACCTTAATAACAAAAAAAACTGGATCTTAGTCGACGGATGACTCAACTATAGTCTTTCTAAGTATTTGAAATGAAAACAGTTGCATTGAATCAACTTACAATGTGAGTCTCTACAGTGATAATAGTTGCCAAAGATCAGGAAGCTCTTTGCTATGAAGAAGCCACAAATAAATCAGAGGAAAAGTAGGGTCTAAAGCATATAGGGGTTGGCTACGGGCGGCAACTTATAGCTATAACATTCTGCGTGTGTAGATCCTTGACAAAACAGAGGAAGCCCTTTGATTTTGTTAAGTTCCTCTGAGATGTAAAAATGGAATTATTAGATAGATGAATAGAGTTAGTTGGTGAAGGTGTGTGCGGCTGTCTCATCTAAAAGCTTTAAGTTATTACAGACGATAAATTTTTCTTTAAATTCAAAGAAAAACATTAGTACCTGCCAAAATCTTAGCGTTTCTGTGATCGCCTTCCAACTTAACACGATTTTCTTGTCAACAGATGCAGCAGCACACAGAACACCAATCTGTTGCATTCCTCCACCTAGAGTCTTCCTTAGTATTTTTGCCTAGTAATGTAAGGAGATAATGAGCAGGCGATAAATTGTGCTATACAAGGAACAGTCAGATTCTTTGATGATCCATAAGTATAACTTACCCTGGCAATGAAGCTCTTCGAACCAATAATCACGGATACAACAGGAGCACCAAGACCCTTCGGTTAGCATGCCTGCACGGATTCTTGAATGAGAAAAAATGATGTACACTAACAAACTTATCATACATTACAACCAAATGTTACAAAATGGAGGGGTACATATATGAATACAACCAATACCTCTCAGTCTCAAACAAGTTGGGGTCGGATATATGAATCCCCACTTATTCATTTAAACTCATCATATCATTATCATCGCACATCAAAGACAAGATTTCAAACAGGCATATCCAGTCATCTTTGTTTCTTTTGTAGACATCATGTTACAAAGAACATAAATAGTATTTTGCCTTGCTCCAATTGGACCAGAAATGACACTAGACAGTGAAGAGAAAGGGCTCAACCTACCGAAACCGAATCAGCAGCCTGTACAAGCCTATGAATGGGCACTCCGGGTGCCTAGAAGACAGATAAGTCCAATTAAAACCTCAAAGAACACAACAACAACAACATACCCAGTGTAATCACACAAATATATTTCTTAGAGATATGCGAGTATATAATATTTACTTACCGAGAATGTAAATTCTCACCATTATGGCCTTACAAGTATGAAGAAATTAATAAAACAACCTATCAAACAAAGTGAATCTTCAGCTCGTATTAATATTTAATCGAACCAGAAGAGGATAATAGATGTGTTACAGAAGAGAAACTTCAATGACAACATTAAGCTTTAAGATACAAGGGAAATATTTCCATTATGAGACTACCAAAACGGAATGAAAACCCACCACTAGTTTCTGAATAGATCCAGATCAATAAACGATTTGATTAGATAAAAAACTTGATGGTTATGTTATGCCAGGTATAGTGTGACATGACAACCCCACATAAAAAATAGGGTAAGAATTCCGCGTAACTCGAACATCTGAAAGGTATGGACATTATCACGATCAATAATTACACAAACTACATCACGTTAGAGGTGTTCACATCGTAATGAAACTTACCGATGTCATCACATATGAAAGGTAAGCCATGAGAATCATGAGGGCAACTTCACGATCAGTTGAGTACCTGCAAGTGGAATGTACGCCTTCTAGAGTTACATGTGCCGAATACATATAGATATAAATGTAGATACACAACGAAAACAGATTCTCAACATCCAAACTTCTCGTTAAAAGTATTTTCCTGAATCAGCTCTATAATAGGCCTAAACTCAGTAATACTGCATAGAATCAAGGTTCCTTGCGGACACTAACTAACTTGAATAGTTAGTCCCCTAATGAACTTTCAACCAGTCATTTGTGGGGAACTATGAAAACACCAATTCCTATGCGAAACACAAATGCAACATAATCTCACCAGATCCATAACACGTTAGCCATGAAAAGAAAGTGAGACGACCTGGGGCAGAGCTAAGTGACACAACCTGGGGTAGAGCTCGTTGTCTTTCCGGATCCCCTCACGTTCTTGATTATTTTGGTTTAACATTATTGTAAAACCACACTGCATGTCACTGTATGAAAAATTTGGATGGAGTTTTAACCGGTCAAAAGGCATATTTAAGCCACTACTAGTTTATACAACCCACGTTTTTATTAAAAGGGAAACACCTTCTACCTTTAATTGCCCATTCAAGGCTGATAGGATTTGAACTTCAAATTCTTTTCATATAAGTTACAAAGCCAGAAAGTTCTGGGACTAGTTGTTAGCCTTGGATTATCACATTTGGTATTAGAATGGAAAAAGTTAGTCGAAGTACGGAGACTAAGTGATAGATGGTCTGAAGGCAAGACAATGTAAATGAAATCCTCCTCTAGAACCAGTCATGCCCATCCATTAACAGACTTCATCATTGGTACATATTATGTACTTGATCAGACAAGCTCCTTAGGTTGTATAGAATGAAGGTTTCACAATGACAAACATGTATCAAAATTACTGGCAAAAAGAGTTAAATTATAACAACATTATTTTGTTTAAGAATTAATTCAGTTGCTCTTTCATCTACAATCATGTCATTGTCTAATGTAGTTTTACTATGAGAAACAAATGAACTAGTAGACATCATACCTAGAGTTTGCATACTCTCTTGAATGAAACTCACTTCCTTCTCAAAGTTTTGTTTCAACTTTTCAAAAAGGCTGAGAGGAATTAAAAAATTGTCTGTTCATCCTTTTTGTCAATGTGTTGCTGGTATATGCACCCGACCTACCACTAAAATGTAGCAGATGTAATAGAGATAGAATATGAACAGCAAACCAATCTGAACAACATTTGCAACAACAATACCTAGTGAAATCCCACTAGCGGTGTCCGACGAGGGTAGAGTGTACGTATACATTACCCCAAGCTCCCAATATCTTTACAACAATGCAACAAATTAATAAAATCTTTTCCACAAACTGAAGATTAACAATAACCCATCAATTAAAGATTCCATTTTTAACCCTTTTTTTGCAATTAAATCATCTTCACCATCAAATACAAGCGTCAAAACAACTACAGTAACCTTTTTGAAAAATAGTTGAATTAGTAAATAGAATGTGACTAAAATTTTCTAAGGAATTTATGGAGTAAAGATCTGAAATTGCTAAACCCAAAAATGCAGCTCCATACTCCCATTTCTCCAGCAAATTGTTTACATAACTATGACATTTGAACAAAAGAAAACCGTAAAACAAAACCAACAGAGAAAATTATAGTCAACGAGTGCAGACTGACCTGCCATCCAAAAGGATATGTTCATTATGATTTATACAAGACACAAATTCGTTTAACCACGAAAAACATTATAGTAAAAAGAACCCATTGAAAACTAATGTTAGTAAAGACCTTAAAGAAGAAATTGAAACATAAATACTCTAAATATAGGAAATTAAGAAATCCTTTAGGAAGATATACCAACAATCAGTTTCCCAGTTTTTAAGAACAACCCAACTCAAATGATTTCTGCAATTGTGGGTCTGGTTCAAGTTGATTTGCCAGAGAACTGCAATCGCCGGAGAGAGTTCAGTTCGTACCAGTGACTGCTTCCATCGCTGGAGAGAGGTCGGGTCGGTTGTGATGGTGATAAAAGCGTGAGGTTGTCTCTTCTTTTGAGAGAAAAAGCTGGCTCTTGAGAAAAGGGTTTACTGAGAAAGGACTTTTGATAAAATACAAATTTGCCGTTTATTTATTGATTTTGCGGTTAATGTTTTTCAAGTACAGCGGGGTTTTAAATGCCATAAAAGTATTTTCAATTTATTTTGAATGATAGCGGGAGTTTTAACCTTCACAATTATAATTAAAATAATAGGGTATATAAACCCCACAATTTGGTATATTAAAAGAATTCCAAGTAAACAAAACAAAGAATTGTTTGAACAATATCAAGATGGAAATGAGAATGTAGCAATCTCCAAGTTGGGAAATTTCTTTACTTCATAAAATTGTGTCTACTTAGGAATAAGACCATGTACATATTATTTCTTTCAAATCCTACTTATGAGAATGGGGTATGTTATTACTTTTGTTCTTTCCGCTAGTTCAAATCAATATTGTCTTTGTTTCTCAATTTTTTTCATCTTCTCTAAATATCATTTTCTTAATATCCTAAAAAAAAAAAAGGTAGTACATTCTACAATTTGAGACGCAGGGATTATTTTCTTGTTAGTAACATTCTTTTGTTTCATTTCTGTGTACACTACTTAAAAAATGTGAAAAAGCGATGGTCAACATCTCTTTTTGGTCAAAAGCAACGTAAAAGTATTTTTTTTTTGCGTCGCAAAAAAGCTTGATATTTTTTGAAAAAGACGATCTGCGTTGCTTTTATTACGACGGACAAAGTCGCTTTTAGAAATTTTTTTACTATTTTTAAAAAAATCGACGTTGTGCGTCGCTTTTTGTTCTTTACGCGAAGAACACATGATGAACAAAAATTGACGGACATCGGCATTTTAATTTATTCAAGAAAAAAATAATTTTTTTCCGAAAAATTGACATTGTCCGTCGTAATTTGATAAAAATAACTTTTTTTTTAGAAAAAGCTATGTTGACCGTGGCCTTTTGCTCTACATAATGATTAAAAAAGCGACGTTGACCATCACTTTTTGTTCTTCATAATGAATAAAAATCTACGTTGGTCGTCTCTTTCTGTTCTTCATAATGAATAAAAAGCGACGTTGATCGTCACTTTATATTTTCATAATGAATAAAAAGCGACATTGGTCGTCACTTTTTGTTCTTCACAATGAATAAAAAAGCGACGGTCATCGTTGTTTTTCTTTTTTAAAAAAAAATTACTGATTTAAAAAAATGACGCAATGCGTCGCATTTCTTGAAATGTATTTCAAAAAAGTGACGGACAAAAGGGACCCTACCCGTCGCTTTTCTGCATTATTTCTGAATACAGAAAATGTTCTGCATCTCACCTATCAAATAAAAATGCAATTCAATATATATAACCTCATGCAACACATATTTTTAAAATAACCATCCAACGCACTAAATTATCAAAACATTTAAGCAATTCAAATCAACAACACTTAAATAATAAAATTCAAAATCCTAAACACTTAATAATTAACCCAACAACAACCAAAACACTTAAACAATCCTAAAGTTATTTCATTAGAGTCTATAGGCGTCCAAGATTTCTTCTAGCAGTTGACTTCAAATTCTTATCCGGACGAGGCCGATCACCTTCACCACCAGATGTCATCTATTTGCAAGTTTACATCAAAACTTATAAAAATCAAGTCATTGGTTCATATTTAATGTGACTATGCTTAACTATTTTCAAGTTACTAGTACACATTTCAAGTCACTACTTTGAAACCATTTTCAAATATCTAATTGATATTTTATTTCACTATACGTAATCATTTTCAAATATCTAATTCACATTTTAAGTAACTAAACTTAACCATTTTCAAATATACTTGAAACATTTTCAAGTCAATATACTTAATCATTTTCAAATGACTATACTTTATAATTTTAAAATTATTAGTACACATTTCAAGTGACTATACTTAACCATTTTCAAATTACAAGTTTACAATTTCAAGTAACTGCACTTAATCATTTTCAACTCACAAGTTCACAATTTTAAGTAACTACACTTAATCATTTTCAAGTACCAGACTAAATAATTTTCAAATAACTCATTCACTAGTACACACTTCAAGTCAGTATGCTCAAACCATTTTCAAATAGTTAATTGACATTTCAAGTCACTATACTTAACCATTTTCAAGTAACTACACTTAACCATTTTCAAGTCCACTAGTACACATTACAAGTCACTACACTTAATTATTTTCAAATAACTAGTAGACCTTTTGATACAAGATCTACAAGGTAGACACAAAAACATACACCAAAATAGACAACGATTTAAAGAACCGAGGACCCATTTTGATGACCTCTCTCGGATTCACAAGAAGAACAAGAAAGGAAATGATATCAAGAGTAAAACACACTAAAAACAACAACAACACTTGATGAACAAGATGCAATAACAACAACACACGGTTACAAGACAAGAACACAAATGGATTACACTAGATATAGACAAATGATTATAAGAAAGTAAAGATAGATAGATAGATAGACAAATGAAGATGTAATATTAATAATCCAAAAGCTTATTCAACATTTGGACCTTTCATATCACACACAACCTAAACCTAACTCTTATGTGACCTCAAGGGAACCGGAATCCCCAAGCAATCTCTGTTTCTAAGCAAACCATCAACACAAAGATTTCACCTTGCCCAAGGATTCCACCTTGAAAGAGGCTCTCAAAAGAGGCTACAGATATGTCATCTAAAATTTCCCCTTAAAATGAAGGCAAACTAGCTATTTATAGGCCATGGGTCTTTATTACACAATGGACCCAAAAGTGACCCTAAAAGCTATTGGGCCCAAAAGTGACCCAAAGCCTAAAATAATGTCATCGGCGTCCATGCTCTCTCAAAGCCAACGCTATCTTTCAAACACGTCTTGGCTCAATGCTCCCGTGGATGACATCATCAAATGTAACTTCTCCCGAGCTCCAAGCTATCATCCACACACGTATTTGTTCCCCTAAAACAACCAAATCTTGGATCCATAGATGTGATCCTTGAAGCATCGATCCCAAAGAAGTGGAGCCCATTGATCTTGTATCATCCTTCCTTTCTTGAAGAAGATTCGTCCTCGAATCCAACTCCTTTATCAACTTGTAGTTGCACCTTTCAAGTTTGGAATTCTTTGGTAAGAACTCTGGCAGGCTTTCAAGCTCATTTTCATATGGCATTCTCCTTGCATCTTCTTTTGATATTATTTGTTCATGAACTTGCACAAATGAAGGAGTGATGCTAGGTAAAATGCTAGCATCATTGTTAGTGAGTGACAAAGGTTCCATATTAGAATTGGTCTTCTCAATTTGGATTTGGGTTGGATGAACAATGTCGTCGGGAACTTGGTTTGTAGTGGGAACATGTTCTTGAAGTGGAATCGGATGTGGTCATTGGTAATGAGGTGTTTGTTGGTGGAATTGTGGTGGTTGGGGTACATTTGGTGGGGGTTGGGTAGTAAGACATGTCACCTTTTCCATGTTTCCTTCTAAACGTGATCCATCATTCCTCCAACTATTCAATTCTTGTCGCCAATCCATGAGAGCTTTCATTATCGCCTATTTTGAGATAGGATGGATATCATCTCCCAAAGCTATGGTACCTAAAAATTAGGCATTCAACACAATTTTTTCTTCAATTTTGAGGATCAAACACCACCTTTCAAAAATAATTCAAGATGAAGGTTTGAATCTTCTCACGAATACTCAAGAACACCAAGAACTTCAAAAATCTCTAACTCTTGAACCGATGATGGGAATGTGATGAAATTTTGAACCATTACCATTTTATACCTTATAAACACATTCCAAACATCAATTTGTTCAAATTCTCTACCAAAAATTCCAGATCTCGAACCCACCTCTCTTTCTTCAAGTTTAAGCCCACATCAAGGGTAGAATACTCAAATCAACTCCAATTTAGCTCATATTCGAACCCTAGACTCCTATAGTGTTATAGAACAAGAATCTAACACTAAAAACACAAGAAAACAACAAAATCAAAAACTGAAATTTTGACTTAGGGTCAAAAACGGGAATAGTACTTTTTTAAAAAAAAAATCGATTTTGACACTTTTTTTTTGGCAATTTTCAAGATAACAAACCCAAGATTGACTTCGTAAGAACGAAATCAAGCTCGACTCTGATACCAAATGATACAAGATCGACGAGGTAGACACAAAAACATACACCAAAATAGACAACAATTTAAAGAACCGAGGACCCCTTTTGATGACCTCTCTCGGATTCACAAGAAGAACAAGAAAGGAAATCATATCAAGAGTAAAACACACTAAAAACAACAACAACACTTGCTGAACAAGATGCAATAACAACAACACACGGTTATAAGACAAGAATACAAATGGATTAAACTAGATATAGACAAACGATTACAAGAAAGTAAAGATAGATAGATAGATAAATCGTAATAGGAGTGGACCACACTTACTAGAACTTGTGACAACCTGTACATTGTATTTATTCAATCACTTTACCTTGGTTCTTATCATCTTTGTAATCATTACTGTACTATACTGTGACCATTAGGCTGCCTCCAGTACATATCAACTGGGATCGACCCATGCTAGGCTTATGCCACTGGGATACCACCCATAAACACATAAATAGGGATCGACCCATGATAGGCTTATGCCCCTGGGATACCACCCGATAAGAGAGAACTTCCATCACTTAGTTCAATTAATCTTTGAGATTGTTATTTCGGTCGTCACCACATTTTTGATACTTTGAAACAATGATACATCAATAAGTGACATATAAATAGACTATTAATGCAATAACAATGAATTAAGAACTCATTGGCACATCAATAAAGTGTTTTGGAGTCATCAATGCCATAACAATGTAGTAGAAACTTATTGGTCTATCAATGAAACGTTTTGGAGTCATTAATAGCACATGGATCTTGTTCGAGTAACCGGATACCTTCTGACATTCATTAGTGCGATAAATATGTAAGATTTGGAAAACAAGTAAGTATTGGAATGTCTTGATATCTTGGAGGGTGGAAACAAGTTCATTGGTAACGTAGGACATCATACAAAACCATTATGGATCACATGTTATTGAATAACTTTGGAAACTTTCTTAATAGAACAATTGTTCACTTTCATGCCAAAGATATGGTATAGAGTATGCTTTACATACCTGACTATCAACCTTCAATACTAGTACCAAATGGACTTCTCGTCTTTTCGGATTACTTATCTACAATGAACATATATAGCAATCTAGTATTAGCGACCAAACGTCACAATTCAATTACTTGAATTCACCAAACTAGTGGTTAAGTAGTAAGCCTTAATTAAACCATAAAGGGTGTCACTTTAATCTTCTTATACTCCAATTACATTCACATGCCATGCATATTCATACAACTTCCTCCAATATCAAGTTTGGATTGATTTATCCTTCCTACCAATCCATTAAACCAAATTGAGCCATAGACATAAACAATCATCAATTCAATAGTATATCACCATATCCACCTTCCATAAATTACCATATCCACCTTCCATAACCCAATTAGCATATCTACCTTCCACAATTCAATACAACCAAACCATGCAAAATAGTCCATAACCCTATTTCCATCACCTTTCAATAACAACCAATACATATAATCCTCTATCACACATATACATATGGAAGAGAAAAAAGGCAAACAATATTGATACCTTAGAATTCACCTCTTGATTATGCAATCCTGTTTGCACAAATAATAGGTTCCTTTCGAAGCTCTCGAGATGACAAACGCAGTTATCGGATTACTTTGGAATTTCTACGGTTGAATCAAAAGTAATTTTGAGGTCAAATTTGGTTAGGGAATGATTGATGATAAAAATGAGTTTTTGAACTCATATACATGTATATATACACATATTCCCGTCCATAATATCATAGGGAATGACCAAAGTGCCTTTAAAATTTAAATAATGTCAAATCTATCCTTTGGTGGACTGTTTTGATAAGCTAAAGTAGATCAACCATAACTCTTTGCTCCGATATCGGATTTGGGGGAAATTGGTATCTTTCAAAAGATAATTCAAAGGGATTTCATTTCATATAAAGTAGGCCACCCAGTTATTCCTGTACAAGGAGTGATGATCATTTGAAGTTGACCCTAAAAATCTATTTTGAGAGGCTGAAGTAAAATGAGTATAACTCCTTACTCAGACGTTGGATTTGGATGAAACCAATTGTATTGGAAAGAAGACTCAAAGATATTTCTTTTGATAGGTGGTATCTCTCCCAGTTCTTTATATTAAGGGGGTTATGATCGTTCAAAGTTGACCCAAAAAATTGGCTAGCCTCAGTAGTTTGTGTGCAGGAAATTTTCCTGCACATTTACTATTCACAATATCCCGGCCACCGTTTTATAGTTTCGAACGTGCTCGATTATATCCGAAACCTATCCGTTTTTGGAAATATTTATATCATTGGAAAGCTTATCCAATAACCCTCTTATGGAACCATCGACGGGCAAATTCCGGTATAAATAAAATAAAAAATTAATTCCATATAAATAAGACCAATACACGTTTTTGAATATGCCAATACACGTACTTGAATACGGGGTGTTACATACAGAAACTCCAAAGAATGAATAATGTAGTTGAGACTCTATCATTCCTTATTGCAATATCCCTCTTCTCATCTTTATTGAAAGGTGTTGTATTATGTTGCATGTCTGAAGTTGAAATTCTGATTCTGTAATTTCCTTACTGTGATATTTGAAATATTATTTTTATCCATTATGAGAAATGTCCTTGCCTACCTCTGGTAGTTCCTGAAAGGAATGGAAAGTTAGTAGTTGTGTACCTGCAAAACAATGAATATGGTTAGCTAAAAAATCTGCCAGCAAGTTTCCTTCTCTGTAGGTATGAGCCACTTCGACCAAGTTATGAGCCATTAACATCTTTATTTTCTTTATCTCCATCGCAATGGTCCATGTCACCTCCCAAACGCCATGCATAATTTTGCTAACAGTGAGGGAATGTTAACCTATTATTAAGACATTGTTGTAGTGCATATCTTGTTTGTTACTATAATTGTTGCTGGAAATTATTGTTGCTGCTGAATGTTTTCTGTTATTGCAGTTGCTGCTAGTTTTATGCTATTTTTTCAGCAAGCAGCTGCAGCTATTTTTCCTGCAAGCAGCTGCTGCAATGCCACTTTGTTTTGCAGCTATATTTCCTGCTAGTTTCTCTTGTTTTTTCTCTTTGTTTTGCTGCTATGCCAAGATGTTTCGTGATATTTTTTTGCTTAGAATAGGGCAAAGAAACTTGGTGGTGTGTCATGATTCTCTTTTGGTTTACTGCTAATGTACGTTGGTCTCATTCTAAATACCTGAAAATTCTGTATAGGATCTTAAAATAGGTCGAGATCCAACTCCAAGTGAGTTACATTTGCACGTCCATACCCATAATCATGATGGAAAATCTTTTGGTGGTGAGCGTTCCCGACTTGTACATGTAAGTCCATAACTTACATCTAACTATATGATACTCATCTCTTATTTTTCTTTTGTGTTGACATGAACTTGAGTCTATTTTAATAACTTCACTTGTTACAGGAAAGGTATGAAGAAATTGTACGAAAAAAAGTACAATGTGAATCTGAAATTGACCAATTGGAGGCATATTATGAAGTTGCGGGAGGAGCAAAGAAGAAAAGACTATTTGGTCTTGGATCTGAAGCTGCGGGAGGAGCAAAGAAGAAAAGACTATTTGGTCTTGATCTGAAGCTGCTAGTTACTTTGGGAAAAAACTTTGTACCTGCAATGCTCCCACATTATCAGTACCACCTTCGATTTCTATACCGACGACAAATATGGAGGAATTTGTGAAGCAATTGATTCTGGCCCTTACTACTCATTTTCTTCTGATAGTTATTGAGCGTGTTGGTGGTATTAGGGTACAAGAAGGGGCCGTGCTTGATCCTCCTCCTACTAATGATGATGATGACGACGTTGATTCATAGCTTCATATTATTCGTAGCCCATGATCGTTGCACTAATTTTTGATAGACTATTTTGACATTAGTTTATGGTTGACAAAATACTTGAAATTGTGGGTGTTGGACACAATTGTTGTGAATTTTTCTATCTATTTGAATGTTGGATATTTAATCATTTTATAAATTACGTGTTTCAACTATTTTCTTATAAAATTATTAGCGACAAAAACTTAGTGACTAACTTTTCTCGTTGGTACTGAAAAACTTTAGGGACTGATTAATTTAGTTGCTAAAGACGGCTGCAATTAGCGACAAAAAATTAGTGACTAACGTCAGTTGTAGCTACTGAAAAACTTTAGTGATGGATAAATTTGGTTGCTAAATACGGCTACTCAGTCAATCAAATTATGTTGCAACGGATCAACGACAAAATATTCTGTCGTAAATTAAGCCACGACCAAAATAAATTTTGAAAATAGCAACGCTATAGCAACGGGAATGTACGTCAGTAATATCAACAACCAAACTATTTCGTTGCTAATTGGTCACAAATTTTGTGACGGAATTCAAATTTTTGTCGCTATGAGGTTAGCAACGAGCAATATAGCGACAAAACATTTTCCGTTGCTATTCCGTCGGATTTTCATATGATAGCGACGAATATGTCGTGTCGCTAAATGCTGTTTTTTTTGTAGTGTTAATAAATCGATGTTTAAAATTAAAAAATATTATGTATTTCATATCATGTATTTTCTCCCATCATCATAAGCAAAGTACACATACGATTATGAAGCATTAACCTATCAGAAAACAGGCAATGCATTAATCTGATGTCACATGCAATTTATTAACAAATATATCTATTATTAAAAATAATATGATGATTTTTAATTTTAGAAAGTTATACTACATGTAATATAATATCAATTATCCATTTCAGTGTATAATAATTGTTTGTTACGTTTATGACATTCATCATTATTTTTCATTATTTAGTTTAATAAAAATTGTAACTCATAAATTATATCTGATACATAATTTTAATCATGTATCTCCATTTTATTTTAGTCAATACATTATGTATCTGTACCAAAATAGTTTAGAAATGGATATATCTTAGTAATTAAAATTATGTATGTCAACTTCAATAATATATATCAAAATGTAATTTAAATACTTTTGGCTAAAATGTTTTAATAACTTTGTACTTTTGGCTAAATTCATTCAACAAGAGATATATAACTGTTTCAGTCTCACCATCAAACAACATCTCACTTTCATCTTTATCGATGATACTGATGCGCCGAGGTTACATCCCAATACCCGAAATACTTTTCTTTATTTCTATATATATCTTGATTCCCTTATCATTACAGATCAACGAGGGAGATGAATTTCCTTCAACAATATATCGAAATTCAATTTGTTTCCTTATTTCATTAGTTTTGAGTTCTACAACAACTGAAGAAAATCAACTTTTCATACTTTCACTCTCTTTGACTACAGTATAATCAATCGTGTATCATTCCCACTTGACATCAACAATCATAAACTGAAATATCACAATAACATCGAGATATTCATTGAGAATCATTGACAAAAAATCGCAGAAAAAGAAAGCACAGAAGAGAAGAACATATATATTGTTTAATTCGAATAGGGGCAAAAAAGTCACAGAAAGAAATGAATAGAGAAGAGAATATTGATTGTGCAAGTTGAATGAGGAGAAGAAAAAAAATCGCAGAAAATATAAGAAGAAGCATAGTGATTGTGCAATTTGAATGAGGAGAAAATACTTGAAAAATATACATTATTTAACTGATATATGTTTTTTGGAGGATTTCTGATTGCTAATTAGAAGATATGAAACTTAATTTACTCCTTAATTATCTTATTTTTTTTTATTAATTACCTTAATTAACGTGTATTAGTTGCATTGACGGAGTGTATCACCAATTATGTATCTCTTGCATTTTGATGTATCAAAAAAAAAAAAAAAGAAGAAGAAGAAGAAGAAGAAGAAGAAGAAGATTTTATAAAATTTTGATAAAAATTGAGATCATAAGACATAATTAAGAGTAAACTAGTAGGAATTTACGTGAGTTTAACATGAAACTAATCCATATCTATAATCCATATCTATATTCTATAATCTATAATCTATAATCTATATCTATATCTATCTATATCTATAATTTATATCTATTCTATAATCTATAATATATTAAAAGAACGAAGGGCCTTAGAAATGTAGTTTGAATTTTTTGCCCTTCGTTAAAAGTTTTTGTTTTAGAAAAAAATGTCTTTTCACTATTTTTTTTATTTTTTAAAAGTTATTATTTAATTTAAAAAATTAAAAGTCCATAAATGTATGGTAAGAATTTAATTTATGGTGAATTAGGAATCTACAATTCTATTCTATTTTAAATTGGACATGCAATAGCATTGAAATAAGTTCTATCTATATAAGGATTGACAATTTTCTCTCTTTTAGTAACATATTTTCTTATAAATGCATGCTGGTTGATATATTTATTTGCATGGTAAATTAGGAATCTATAATTCTATTCTATTTTCAAACTAATCTATAAATTCTATTCTATTTTCAATTGGACGACAGCATTGAAATAGATTCTTTCTATATAAAGAATAATGATTTTCTCTCTTTTAATTTAGTATCATATTTTCTTATACATGCATGTTAGTTGATATATTTGTCTGCATCTTTAGTGTGCTTCAATTTTTATATTTTATATATGTGATTAATAAATATATGAGAATTTGTGTGCGTAAAGATTTTCTACTAAAACGTAAACATATCCTAAAATAAATGGAAAAGCATTCTGCATACGTATATGGGAAGTTTGGAATAAATTTTTTTCAAAAAAAAATAAAAAATAAAAAATTGTTGTTTGAGGTGTTTTGGATGAGGGTTCTATCTCAGCTTCTCTTCTCTGTCTTCAAAAAGTTATATTTATTGTCTGTGTATATATAAAAGTCAATGAATTTGTACTTATGTTTTCTCAGTAATCTTTTGTTTGAATTAAGAGTATTCACTGTTTTTTTATATATATAAATTACATTAGATTTGAATTGGTCTATTATATTGAATAATTATATTGCTATCTTAATTTTATGTAAATTATTTTCAGACACAATGGCGGGAAAAGACATCGTTTCCACCTTAAACTATACCCGAAAAGTCTAAGACACACCTAAACTATACTAGTGACCTATTACACACCTTAACTATAAAAAAGTAATATTATTACCTCCCCGCAACCCCCATTCTAAGGCGCGTGTGTTACACTTATTTTAGGCGCATCCAGCCTATTAAATAACAAAAGTAAACGGCTAAAAATATTAAGGGAAAAGGCATCGTTTCCACCCCAAACTATAGTCGAAAAGTCAAATCCACACCTAAACTATATAAGTGACCTATTACACACCTTAACTATAAAAAAGTGATACTTATTACTGACGTGGTGCTGACGTGGCAGCGCGTGTAAAACACTACACCACATGCAAGTGGTGGTAAGCTGACAGGGTGTAAATAGTTTTACTTTTTTATAGTTTAGGTGTGTAATAGGTCTCTAGTATAGTTTAGGTGTGGCTTCGACTTTTCGGGTATAGTTTGGGGTGGAAACGATGCCTGAAGAAGACGATGCATTTTTCGATCTATATTCTGCCGGTTCAATTCCTTTATTCTTTGATAAAAATCGCCATATTTGCTATCTAGAGATGATGCTTGAACTATTATCTTCATCTTAGCAATTGCAAGAGATCAATCGACTTATTCTGATCACTTATCTCGTCACATGCAGTCTCAATATTCTTCACTTTCTCCATCGCGTAAGTATTGTTTCATAATGTATCGTACTGTATTGTATTGTATTATGTCACACCACTTATGTTCGCTTTTACTTGTCACATATTATTAAAAAAAATATAATAAATTAGTGAAAAATTCCAAGTTTATTGTATTTTCTTGCCAACAATGGAAATTCTCCGATTAGGCCCATACAATGGAGGAGGAAAATGATGCTCTTTTGAGCTTATCAGATCTAGATTTTGATGTTTCAGGTCCGTTATTTTTTGAAGAAAAAAATCAGCATATTTGTTATTTGAAGATAATGCTTGAGCTATTACCTTCACCTTATCAATCACATACGTATTTACTACTTTGGTTGGTACAAAAATTTCTTTTTAGGAAAAAAAAAAAAACATTTAATTTTCATAATTAATAATAATCACTTTAATATAAAGTTTTACCCTTGTGATGTGAAATTATGTATAGCCAAACAATTGGTCAATGAGTACCTAAAGAATGATTTTGAATGAAAACAAAGAAGATATATATATATATATATATATATACACACACACATGTTGATACGGGTGTACAAAGCTGTCCAACAAGTTCTACAAGCTGTCCAACAAGTCCATGACCATCACACGTAGCCAAGCTCGAGAGTTACAAAAACTCCAAACTATGTTCATGCAAATGGACGTGTGTGAGTTGGTACTTGAGCCTTCCAATGGATTAAATGTTTTTAAGTGTGAAGAGGAGCCTTGAAATGTAATAAACTTACACTCCACGGCCACCCCTTGGCAATGGTAGGATGGTCATTTGTTATCTAAATAGATAGTGTTAGGGTTATTTTTGAGTCATTTGTTATCTCCCTTTGTGGCCTATGAAGAAATTTTTCATCAATTTTTGAGGCCTGTACAAATAAAAAGACTTATATTATATATATAAATACGTAATAAAATAAATAAATTTGGGCAATAACGAAATTTTTATAACGTAAAAGTTTTATGATTCTTATCTTGGCAACACAAGTTAGGACGACTAATAAATCAGCAGCCACTTCGTATGTCGTATTTAAAATCTAATCTGAGCCCACCTTTTAAAAAATTATATATTTTTATACATATAAGCACACAAATATTTTCAATTTATTTTGATAATTATTCATTTGTTACAAACTTTTTTATTTACAAGTGTTTATACAGGTTGGGAATACTTGACGGGAGTGACATTTAACGAAGAGTTTAAATTTTGTGTTTGCATTTTTTATATTTTTACACTTGTACAAAATATAAATTATAGTGTAAAATTTATTTTTGGGGCAGTGGACGGAAATGCGTTTTACAAATGTTCATCACGTGTCTAGGCAAATATAGGTCGTTAATATTTCTATTAAAAAATTAAGTTAATTTAGATACTTACTCAATTAATTCGTACTTATACATTGAAAGATATTGCATAGTTTTTTCTTTAATATAATTTTTCTGATATTTTTTATTTTTCACGTGATTCTCATCACACTTTAGGCAAATTTACGTCATTACTAGTTATATTAAAATTGATTTAGATACTTAATCAAATAATTCACTTTTTTACATTAATGGATATTATGTAGATTTTTTTTCTTAAAATAATTTTTCTTTATTCAATTTTGTCTTTACGTACATATTAATATATTTTTCTTATATATTTATATATATTTTACGATAGCATATGCATTATATTATTTTAATATATATTTTATATTTGTATTTGCATGCACTGATTTTTTTCTTTTTTCTTTTTTAATAAACCTAAGTCTGGCCGGGAACCACATTTGTAGATTCTGAAGGGTGTCTAACCCCTTTCCTTCGCAATAATTTGAATCCTTACCTAGAATCTAAATTGGTTTCGTCATACTCCCTCCATTTTGAAATGAATTACCTACTTTGATTTGGCACAAAGTTTAAGAAAATAAAGAAAATTTTTGAATCTTGTAGCCTTAAATTAAAGTAGTGTCAAATGTATCAAAATGACCTTTAATCTTGAGGTCATAAACATGCCATTTGGAAAGTTTAAATTAGAGTATTGCCAAAAAATTAAAGGGTCATTCTTTTTTAAACGAACTAAAAAGGAAAGTAAGTCATTTCTTTTTAAACGGAGGGAGTACTTATTAATAAATAAATAGGTTTCCTATTTTTTCTTGAAAATAAGGTGGCGACTCTGTTGACACCCAATTTTGACCTCCCGATAACACCTTTAGGTTGTTATTATATCAAAATTATTTAATTTTAATTATCAATATTTTTAAATATTATTCTTATATTGAGTACATACTAACGTGTCGCATTTATAATTAAAGGAAATGCAATTATTTCTTAGCTTTTAGTATCATTGTCATAATTTTTAAACTCAAATTCAGCATTTTATGTAATTTTTATTAATATTTATTAAATTATTTTCCACATAGTTATGTACATCCACAATTTTGCAAACACAATATCTAGTTTTCCATTATTTAGCATTATTTATTTTATTAAATTATTTATTATTAATTATTATTATTTATTATTATTTATTACTTATTATTTAATATTGTTATGTATTATTTAATTATTATTATTATTATATACTATTATCCCTATTTTAATTTACATAACAGCCTAATTTAATTCATTTTGCCTAAATTTATTCACCTTTTAACTTAATTTTGTCCAATTTCTTACAATGCTAGCCATTTTTGAAACTCAATTCCAAATTTTCAATTTTAGATCTCAGTTGTTGATCCTAAACGGATCCAACGACTGAGATCTGATACACCTTTCTTTCCTTTTTAATCCAAAAACGTAACCCTAATTCCAAAACCAAACAACAGTCGCTCCTTCTCTCTCTATCTATCCTCTTTCTTTCTCTCTCTATCTAACCTCTCTTTCCCAGGGTTGCCGCCACAGACCGGCGGAGCAGCACCACCGAGACCCCCTTCTCCAATAGCTTTCCCACCGCCCTCTATATGCGTCGTCAACGCCTACTCCAGCGATACCAGACTGAGATCTGATACACCTTTCTTTCCTTTTTAATCGAAAAACCTAATCCTAATTCCAAAACCAAACAACAGTCGCTCTTTCTCTCTCACCTCGCTCCTTCTCTCTAAGGCTCCACCCAAGATGCCGCCGGCCACCACCACGGCGGTCATAGCGGCTGGTGAGCCATCGAAATCCAGCCACCATCAACACCAGTGAAACTCCATCAACCCCCCGCTGCCTCAAACCAGTCGCCGCCCCTTGTCGAGGAACTGGTAGAACCAACAGCAACATCAACCCATCACACCCGTGCCGCCTCTGTTCTCCTTCACACTGCTGCCTCGCCGCTCCAAACTCCGGCCAATTGATGCCGGAAAAGAATAAAACTCATGACGAATTTTTTCTAAATCCATCTCAGGTTTGTTGTTTTGTTTAAATTTCCTTTTTCTACTCTTTCTTCTGACTTATTTTATTAGATTCAAAATTGATGAAGTTTGAATGTGGATTTTGAGTTAAATATGCATTTAACCCTAATTAGAGAATTTATGCAGTTTTTGAGATATATTTCTTTTGTGTGTTGGCAGGTTTTGTCTGTCTCTGATAAAGGCAAAATTTCTGCTGGTAGCCATGTTTAACATTTAACCGCTCCATGTGTCATATTGGTTTCATTTTTTTATTCAAATCTTGACAACTATTGGACTATCCAAGGTTATTTTTTTATTTATCTGTTCCTCTTTTAATCAAATATATGTTTACTCTCATTTCTGGAAAATCTCTTTTTTATTATTGATTTCAACAAAAGAGTATTTTATGGAAGGAAATTTATTCTTTCCTTTTATTTTTTGGCTAATGTTTACATTGATATAATATTGTTTTAATTGGTACACATGTTGGAAAGGAAATCTCTGTTGATTGATTACATCAAATATTCTTTTTTCCTTTTTAAGCTTGGGCTGATTTATTTTTTCCACACTCTATTTTTACTCTCATTTCTGGAAAATCTCTTTTTTATTATTCATTTCTACAAAAGAGTATTTTATGGAAGGAAATTCATTCTTTCCTTTTATTTTTTGGCTAAAGTTTACATTGATATAATGATTGTTTTAATTGGTACTCACTGTACTTCCATGGATTTCAATCTTGTTCTCCATTTACTTCTGATTTCCAGTTGTTCTTCGAATTTGTGCACATTATACTTTGTTTTTGTATTGTTCGCTCTCAGTTCCGCGAAAGAATTATTAACTGTCATTCTATTTCTGTATTTTTGCTCATTTTTTCATCCTTGCAAGTTTCTCAATTGAGAGTTTTGTGACCCTTGATTATGGCAATTGAACAGGAGAATCAACTGCTGCAAGTACTTCTGATGTCAACGGTGCTCTATATGTACATCCCTCGAATAGCACCGGATGATGACAACTATTGGATAATCCAAGGTTATTTTTTATTTATTTGTTTCTCTTTTAATCAAATATATGTTTACTCTCATTTCTGAAAAATCACGTATACGGATTTTCTTTTTTATTATTGATTTCAACAAAAGGGTATTTTGATCTTTTGGGGTATTTTATGGAAGGAAATTCATTCTTTCCTTTTATTTTTTGGCTAAAGTTTACATTGATATAATGATTGTTTTAATTGGTACTCATGTTGGAAAGGAAATCTCTGCTGATTGATATTTATTTTCCTTTTATTTGCTTGGGCTGGTTTTAAATATTTGACTGATATAAGTGTGATTTTGATATCTATAGGAAAGTTTCATTGATTGATATTCTCTCTATTGATTGATATTCTCTCTATTGATTGATATTTCTTTTCCTTTTTTTTGCTCGGACTGATTTGAAATTCTCTGACTGATATAAGTGTGATTTTTATATTTATGGGAAAATTCTATTGATTTATTACATCAAATATTCTTTTTTCCTTTTTAAGCTTGGGCTGATTTATTTTTTCCATACTATATAAACAACCAACCCCTCCTCATTTTTCATCAGGACAACTTACAACTTACACTCTCTCACACAAAAGTTTTAAACAAAGAAATAATTGATTATGGAAAATATCTTGCATATTTTGTTGTGTTGGGCTTTCTTTGTATTTCTATTTTACTAATGCTTGGCGGTAAGTGCCTTTGCAAGTTAGTCTCATATTTTCCAGCTATAGCAACATTTCCAATGAGTTCTTAGCTAGTGGTGGTGGGAATATTTGTGTATATTGCTTCTTTTGGGTGAATTAGGATAATTACTGCATATTTGTGTATATTTGTTAATTTTCTTTCTCTCTTCAATATAATGTGATTGGTGCTAGAAAGGAAAAGACATAGTTTCAGTTTGGTATTCATCAATTTTTTTTTTTTACAATAATACATTGTGAGAGAGTTTCATTCAATTTGTCTCGTCTTGGTGATTTATGTTTTGGTTTCCGTTATATTTCAGGGTAAACAGGAAATCAAGTATGTGCAAATTTTTGTTGAATCTTATTCACATTTGATTGGACTGGAGGATCGAGTTAAGTCTCTTAAGTTGGCTGCTGCACAGTCAGAAATGACTAATAAGGAAAACCTGGGAAAACAATATGCTAAAGTTGCTGAAGAAGCTGTCTCAGGTGATGTTCCTTATTGACTTGTGTTTTTCTTGCAAAAAGTGTTTTGCAACTTGGTACTGAATTCGTTTATTCATATATCTCTGTACAGGTTGGGAGAAGGCTGCCAAACAGTTTGACAAAATAAAGCATGAGTTTGAAGCAAAATTAGATAACCTGGACCAACAGTAACTCAGATCTGCAGTGGAAAATTCTGCACTCTCATGGCCTTGCAGGAGCGTTCTAGCATGGTGATACAGCTCAGTGAAGAAAAAGCCCAAGCTAAAGCAGAAATTAAGATGTTGAAGAAAAATATGAGCGTACGGTCTGCAGAAGTTGCAAACAAGCAACACCTGGAGGGAGTGAAGAAAATTGCAAAATTGGAAGCAGAGCGTCGGAGATTACGTGGTCTTGTGTGGAAGAAGTTGCTTGGGCCTACAGCCTTGGCCCAGATGAAGCTTGACCTGACCACCAAAACATATGACCCGGAGGGAGTGAAGACAATTGCAAAATTGGAAGCAGAGCGTCGGAGATTACGTGATCTTGTGTGGAAGAAGTTGCTTGGGCCTACAGCCTTGCCCAGATGAAGCTTGACCTGACCACCCAAACAACATATGTGGTAAACACTGGTTAATCCTGGGTCCGACACTGCTAATCTGTTGCCAACTAGAATTAGTGACAAATTTTATTGTTTAGCTAGAGATATTATCCATCAATAGTTCCTGCTTTTTTAGTAGTCATTGTGATTAAGACACAAAGAGATGGCTTAGTGGAGAGATTAATATTCTTGTCAGGTTTGTTGGTGAGATAGATTATCCATTTGACAAGAACTATGTGGCTGGTCCAATTGTAAACACAACTAGGGTTAGGTGATTGAAAGTTATTGTACATTATTACCATCAATGGGACTAAGGACTTTCAAGAAAATAAAAATACATTTCATTGTCAACTGATTTATATGCCCAAAGCACTTTCAAATTAGAGTAGTTATCTTGTTCTTTTAGTTGAGTGGACTTAATTATTTGAATTAACATATTGTCTATCTCTAATTAATATGGCAATTATTCAACTATATATAACCTGTCTATGGCAATTCTTTATGTCGCAATGTTGATTAGTGAACTAAATAAGTTAAACTAGATAGCTAGGACCGGAAATTGTAACCTAATTATAAATGTGACGTTCTTGATGGAAGGTAGGTTGATGAGGGTGGATCAAGTAAAATTTGACGGACTTTCAGGCTGACAAACTTCTATAGTTTAGGTGTACACGACATTTTAAGTAAATCTTATCTTAAAATAGTATGACACACTTTTGAAATATGATGTAACGTGGCACAAAAGAAAAATTCGTGTGGAACTGTCCCAAAAACAAACAATACGTGTCATGAGCTTTAATCACGACAATAAATCTCAAAAACACTATAGAAATTAATGGAGTACTAGCTAATTGTTGTTGGAAATAAACCTTTTAAGTAATGCAAATAATAAAGAAATTGTCCTCTTTTCCCTCTTTATTCTTATGAGTTCCTTTTCAATTATTCATCCTTGTTATGTGAAAGGTAATGTATCCCTCGTTAATTAGTTGTGGAAAAGAACTTTCATCCACATTACATTAAATCGTATATTATTGGGCTTGTAAAGAGCCAGTAATTAATAGTAGCGGTCTCATACATATGAGGTCGAAATGAGTCTTTTTGCAAAGCAAAGTGAGTCGATTTGTTATCCTTACCCAAACGTCGCATGCGTGCAAGATATACATGAGGCCTAATTTAAATCTGTTTTTTTTTTTAATTTAGCAAAAAAATATGTAATTTCTGTTCTATATCAATATTGCATTACTTTTGTAATACTAATAAAATGCTGAAATAAACGGCTGGGGCTGCAAAATGAGGAAAGAATGGAGTACAAATTAAATAGTACAGAATTATTGTGTGGCAAAATAGCTAATTATGTCTTTTTCCATGTGGGAATTAAAGCAAGTCATGTGTGAATAATGCTAAAGTTATTACTAATTCATAATTTTTTGAGCTAACTTTTACCCCAATTTAGTTATATTTATGCTTTGTAAGCAAAGTCCCTCATCAATTGATGTTTTAATTCAACATAAACATCCAATTATTTTGTGTCAATTTGGAGGATTGTTAGTAGGTTAGCGATTAGTCATCAGTACTTTCACTTTGTTGTTAAAGTTTTAATTCCTTACCTTAATATTCTTTTCTCGTATCCCAATTTTTATTTTATTTTTATTTAAAAAAAAATCATGTCAAGTTTACAATTTTTTTGCTTTATGTACAAACTTCCTGGATCATTCAATTGTGAATTTCTATTTAGCAAGTTATTTACTATCTGCTTTTCTACATGTTGATTCAAATTCTTTTGGTTTATACATGTGGCTTACATTTAATTATTTATATTATATTCTTAACAATATTCATTATTCGTATTCTACTAGTGCAATCTGTCAATATAAGCAAAACAAATTGGTCAATTCTTATGTTTTATACGTATTCACCTAAAACACTCTTCATAAAAAATTATGTTGTTTATAAGGTACAATTTTTTATTTTATGTATATATGTTAGCTTTTTAATATCCTGAACATAAAACACGAATATTAAATATTATATATTTATTTTTTAAATTCGCTTATTAAAAATCCTAGATCAACCATCAATAAGAGGTGGAGTCACGAAAGAGTTCCATTTTCAAAGAAAACTTAGGATTTCAACTAAGTGGGTCCATATTCAAAGAAAACTTAGTCGAAGGGGGTTCAACACCTACAATAACCATATTAAAGATAATTTTAATCATGTATAAATAGTATATTTTTACGTCGAAATGGGTCGACCGAACCCCCGAACAGAAGGCTGGCTCCAGCCCTGCCATCAATATACATAACCTAATAGTATATAATTCTAGACTTTTTCATATATACATAACCTAAGTCCTAATATATATTACACTATAATTCTACCCTGTCATTTTCCCTTGTAAGAGGGAATATGATTTTCTTTTTTTTTTTTTAGTTTTACTCTACCGACGGATACCGACAAAGGTCTGTTTGGATGATTAATTAAGAACTACCAAACAAAGCTTATAAGGGAGCTAGTCCTTTTCATGGGACACGTGTTACTCCAAACTTTAAGTGCTTTTGCTAAGGCCACCCAAACAACATATGTGGAGCTTCGACCCCAATTACAATCCCAAAGATACAATATACTACCTCTTTATTTTTGTTGTTGTTGTTTTCATTCACTATGTGTTCGATGTTGTATTAAGGTCTCGATTAATTTAAATTTACATAATATAAAGTATATAAGATAAATGCATGGAATAGTTGTATTATTTTTTATCAATCATTTCAGGAGCACTTGTTATTTTTTTTTCACTGATCGACTAACTCTATCCATCTACTTTATGAAATATCAGAGAAAAGAATGAATTTAGCGGATAATAAAGATAAGTCGAAGCATGCCGAACCTTCTTCTTCAAAGGACAAGTTAATAGACGAACCAAGCTAGATAGTCTTCTATCACTAGATTAAATTCCACTTTCTAGCAAGACTTTTTAAGAAGAACTGCTCTGGACGCTTTATTGGACTGCCTGAGGATCCCCTTGCCCATTTTCGTTTTCCTATGACGATGGTATATGATATTCTCAAGTGCAAGATCAAGTACGTGCGGAATGATAAAGATCTGGAGAAGGGGCACAAAAGGAAGATGGATAAAATCTATATCAATTACTGTGGCATGCCGGTTTGTTTTGGCTTGCAAGAGTTTACCATGGTGATGGGCTTAAGATGCCATCGTCCAGAAGAACTACCACTCTGTAAAACATCCAAAGCAAGAAAATACAAGGCAAAAATAGATAGGGTAGAATCATTTGTGTGTGGTGTTTTGCTTGATACGTTGGTGCTTGAGAGGTTAACGCCCTTCTTGTGTATTTTTAAGAGTTAGGTTCATTTTGAATGTTGTATTAAGGGTCCAAGAGTGGAATATGCTCGTATGTTTCTAAGATTATAATTTCATTGTGTCTAACTATCTACCCTTGTTTCTTGTTTTAGGTTCGGCTTTTCATGTTTTATTGTTGAATCTTTATGTTCTTGTTGATGTACCTGTGTTGTTCTTCATTATATTGTATTAATACTATTTGTTGGTGGGCTGATTTCGTGTGTAAACACATATTATTCTCTCCATTCTTGTTGTAAGTAGAGAATTCGAGAGTGGTCACCTAGATAGTCCATGGTTTCTTTTCTTATGAACTATTTTGGATGTTTGCTTTGTTGTGTTCTTGGACATTCTTGTATCACCCAAGCTATGATATCTAACGTTCAGGGTAACCGCCATGCTGCAGTCCCACCTCACCAAGTTGGGGATTTAGCCGCAGCCCGAATAAGAGATTTTATAAGAATGAACCTGGCAAATTCTTTTGGTCGAAGGAAGGTGAGGATCCACAGCTTTATCTTGGTTATGTGAGGAATATCACCCAAATTATGTATGTTTCTGAGGAAAAAAGTGTAGAACTGGCATCCTATAGGATGAAGGATATTTCTTACGATTGGGTAGTGATGTGGAATAAGTATAGGGGGGGAATGCAGCTCGCATGACTTGGTAGATATTTCATGATGCGTTCTTAGACAAGTTCTTCCCACTTGAGATAAGGAAAGCTAGCATACCCCATATTTATACCCCCACAAGTTACCACATATCGAGATAGCCTAAATCAAGACAAAAAGACATACAACTACACAGCCCGCACATATATAGAAAATATCTACAACGTACAAACTTTCTTAAATAGCAACCCCAAAGCTATAAATATCCAAGAACTAGATACAAACTATATAACCCAGAAATTAACCGAATACAACAAGCTAATTGCCTTACCAAAAACTAAACCAAGCTTAGTTAAAACTTGCTATGAATATGGATTACTTAGTACCGTATATACCATAGACGGAACTGAGATATCCACTATACCAGAGATATATGAAGCATTTACCACATTTAAAAGAATAACCAAAGGTACTCTATTTTTTATAAAAATATACACGGCACCAGCAGAGATATTGTTTGATGAAGTTAAAAAACCTATACAAGTAGTAAAGATAGGAATGACAAGAGATATGATTATACCACAAGATATTGGTTCACAGCCAGAGATACCCAGAATCGAGATACCAAAATTTTATGCGAACAAAAGAGTTATCGGACTATCTACGATTTTACAAGAGCTAGCAAATACATATTGCAACCAAAATCCTATATGGAGCTATTATTCAAGAAATCATGTATTAATATATTCAAATTCAAAAGAGCTACGAGAAACAGATATGGAAACTATTAGGCAATGGATTATGACGTTGCTTAAACAAGAGACAGAACCTATCGCCAGAGCTATTAAAGAAAAATTTATTTCAGAAGAATTATTGACCAGATATTGCAAGACTATTGGACACAAATACCCAGATCACAGATGCTCAAAATGTAATGGAGGAGATAATGACGTCCCAGCAATGCAGCTAGAATAAAAAAAGATAAGGACGACAGCTGGAAAGATAAGACCAGAGCAATAATGGAGATACAACAGATACAACAAAATAAGCGGAAGACAAGATATTTAATATTGTACAAAGTCTTTAGTATATTTAATGTACTACAAGACTTTAGTCTAAAAAACTTTAGTCTTTACGTAAAAGGAAAAGATAAAGTAGTTAGCATTTATTGTAATATTTATGTAAAGTAGGAATTTTCAAAGTCTTATAGGTTAGGTTAGGTGAAAAGAAAGACTTTTAAGTCTTTTTAGTTTCTTTTTTTTTTAGTTTTTAGTTTTTTAGTATTTTATTGAATACGGATGTAAAAAACTTTTGTACACTTTTCATTCTATAAATAACAGAAGGAAGGCATTGTAGAAGGCAAGCCTTCCAACATTAGCCAAAAAAATCTCTCCATTCCGTTCAAAAATATTTAGCCCAGTTAATTAAATATATACACTGCAATGGAAAAAGCTATGGAACAACAAACCTCAGAAATGTCAAAGCTACCGGAACAGGTATATCTATTTATGATTATGAATAGCTAAATTCATAATTCCTGACAATCATGATATGATAAAATAAATTCATATTAGTTACTTTATAGTAGAATTATTCGAAAAATAATATGTTAAGAAGTTTATTAGCAAAGTGGAAACGGAGAAAAATCCCAAGGAACTATGCCATCCTAAAGGTGAAACCAATGAGGCAAGAAGCCGTGGTACGGAGTAACCAGAGTCGAGGCGCTGTTTAAGGGATAAAGTATCCGAATTACCATGCTAGTAGTGACCGAAGAACATGTTATTTAAGAATAATTTAGTATATAGTAATCTGAGATGACTATATTTTATTATGTATATGGTTGAAGGGAATATTTTGAAAAAAGCAATTTTATGATAATGAATGATAATATATCTGATGTGATGGTAGATAAATTTAAGATACTTATTTTATATGCACTTAGAAATATAGATGTTGCAGATATAAGAAAAATTATATTAGAAAAAACATTTGGAGAAAATTATACGGATAGAATAAATTATATACCACACATACCTAACTACTTTTATAAATATTTATTATGTTAAAATTATGTAGGATTTTTAAAGATATGCAAAAAATACAGTTACTAGAAAAACAGATAAAAATAAATATAGACAAATACATGGAAAATAAAAAATATATAAAATCTCTTAATATAAATATGCAAAAACTACTAAGTCTAAAACAAATAGCTATAAAATATCAATCTTAAAAAAAATAGCCCATTTAGACTACCTTAGAATTTTAATCTTATATATACTTAAAGATATAGAAATAATAGATATTAAGAAAATGATATTAGACGAAGTAATAAACTACGAAATAGAAATGATAAATGCCACAGCACAAATATACGAAGACATTTATCCAGAAGGATATTATTCAGACCAAGATTGTGGATGTAAAAATATATTAGAAAAACTAGAGAAAATCAAGATAATCTAAATAACGAAATTAATTATAGAAACCATATTAGAAAAATAATGGAAGATCTAAAAGAAAAGTTAATATGGATAGAAAAAACCTTAGATAATTTAGAAAAAAAGTACATGTAACAGTTTATATAATATAAAAAACTCACTACGAGAAGAACAACACAAAATAATAAATGACATAGAAAATCTAGAATTAGATATACACTACAGTACAGAAAGAATAAATTATAATTTGTTTCCTCTTTTTATTGGAACGGACGAAAATAGATATAGTCGTCACCTTCTAACTAATTTTTCCTTTATTTTTATGTTGTATATGAAACTGTGTAATTCTTTTGCTTTGTTATTGCATCAACAAGGAAATCATCGTTGATGGGAAAAACAAATTTAAAAAACATGCAGCCAATAATACAAAATTAATCACTACAAAATATTGCTCGGATTATATTTACATATTGCGGAGGTTAGAAACATCGTAATTTGATAGTATGGCGATTTTCAAAAACCCTGCAATTACAAGCGTCACAATCATTTTGCGTCGGGTTATTATAAACCGCCGCAATCACTCAGCAGCGGTTAATTAACTGGGGTTTTGACCCCCACAATATGTAAACTTTACCGGTATATTTTAAAAATTGTAGGGGTCAAAAAAACCCCCCACAATTCACTTGATATTCTTTTAAAAAAGAAAGATTACATCAATATTTAAATTTTATTTAATAGATTTCATATATATCACGCTGTTGGACCAAAAAAATAATACATCTTAATTATAACAAAAATCAAAATATATTAGATCATAAAAGCGTACCACAAAAATATTGTCATTAATCTTAAAAACTAATTTAAACAGAAAATACTGCTCCAACAGCGATTCAATAACATTGTCATAATTACTAATACGATTACAAATTTCAATGATCATCGCTAGAATAACAATCACCAGATGATCTTCCATTCACATCCGAAAGAGGTGCACTAGCGACATCACTTGGATACAAAAGTAAAAATTAAAATAGTAAGGTTTTTGAATACTAAATATTTTATAATAATACATTTACTTGAAGAAAATAGATAAATTGAAGTCATACACCCATGCGGAAAAGAATAAGACTGCAGGTATTAAACAACATTGATATAGTACTAACTATTTGACAAGTGACAGACACCAAAGTGTTCTTAACCCGTGCTGAGGTTTGAGGTTTAACTGGAAACAATGTATGTTGCATATATCTATGTTCCATCAGTGTGAAAGTTGTACTGCGCCTAAAATTGGTAAACAAAGGGCACCTCACTCCATAAGGCAAGAATTTCAAGGGAGTATCTAGATACTAATTTCCTGTTTGCATTATGAAAGGAACTAGAAATCACACTGGAGCACTGTTCACGAACTTTGTTGATAACCTCCTCTGGTAGCACAAGCACGCCATGTTGTTCCAAAGTCTTGCACAATTTTGTTCTACTGATCTTTGATCCCTTAAGTATATGACAATATACCTTAATAACAAAAAAAACTGGATCTTAGTCGACGGATGACTCAACTATAGTCTTTCTAAGTATTTGAAATGAAAACAGTTGCATTGAATCAACTTACAATGTGTCTCTACAGTGATAATAGTTTCCAAAGATCAGGAAGCTCTTTGCTATGAAGAAGCCACAAATAAATCAGAGGAAAAGTAGGGTCTAAAGCATATAGGGGTTGGCTACGGGCGGCAACTTATAGCTATAACATTCTGCGTGTGTAGATCCTTGACAAAACAGATGATGCCCTTTGATTTTGTTAAGTTACTCTGAGATGTAAAAATGGAATTATTAGATAGATGAATAGAGTTAGTTGGTGAAGGTGTGTGCGGCTGTCTCATCTAAACGCTTTAAGTTATTACAGACGATAAATTTTTCTTTAAATTCAAAGAAAAATATTAGTACCTGCCAAAATCTTAGCGTTTCAATGACAACATCAAGCTTTAAGATACAAGGGAAATAATTCCATTATGAGACTACCAAAACGGAATGAAAACCCACCACCATTTTCTGAACAGATCCAGATCAATAAACGATTTGATGAGATAAAAAACTTGATGGTTACGTTATGCCAGGTATAGTGTGACATGACAACCCCACATAAAAAATATGGTAAGAATTCCGCGTAAGTCGAACATTTGAAAGGTATGGACAATTATCACGATCAATAATTACACAAACTACATCACGTTAGAGGTGTTCACATCGTAATGAAACTTACCGATGCCATCACATATGAAAGGTAAGCCATGAGAATCATGAGGGCAACTTCACGATCAGTTGAGTGCCTACAAGTGGAATGTACGCCTTCTAGAGTTACACGTGCCGAATACATATAGATATAAATGTAGATACACAACGAAAACAGATTCTCAACATCCAAACTTCTCGTTAAAAGTATTTTCCTGAATCAGCTCTATAATAGGCCTAAACTCAGTAATACTGCATAGAATCAAGGTTCCTTGCGGACACTAACTAACTTGAATAGTTAGTCCCCTAATGAACTTTCAACCAGTCATTTGTGGGGAAATATGAAAACACCCGATCAATTCCTATGCGAAACACAAATGCAACATAATCTCACCAGATCCATAACACGTTAGCCATGAAAAGAAAGTGAGACGACCTGGGGCAGAGCTAAGTGACACAACCTGGGGTAGAGCTCGTTGTCTTTCCGGATCCCCTCACATTCTTTATTATTTTGGTATAACATTATTGTAAAACCACACTGCATGTCACTGTATGAAAAATTTGGATGGAGTTTTAACCGGTCAAAAGGCATATTTAAGCCACTACTAGTTTATACAACCCACGTTTTTATTAAAAGGGAAACACCTTCTACCTTTAATTGCCCATTCAAGGCTGATAGGATTTGAACTTCAAATTCTTTTGATATAAGTTACAAAGCCAGAGAGTTCTGGGACTATTTGTTAGCCTTGGATTATCACATTTGGTATTAGAATGGAAAAAGTTAGTCGAAGTACGGAGATTAAGTGATAGATGGTCTGAAGGCAAGATAATGTAAATGAAATCCTCCTCTAGAACCAGTCATGCCCATCCATTAACAGATTTCATCATTGGTACATATTATGTACTTGAACAGACAAGCTCCTTAGGTTGTATAGAATGAAGGTTTCAGTATGACAAACATGTATCAAAATTACTGGCAAAAAGAGTTAAATTATAACAACATTATTTTGTTTAAGAATTACTTCAGTTGCTCTTTCATCTACAGTCATGTCATTGTGTAATGTAGTTTTACTATGAGAAACAAATGAACTAGTAGACATCATACCTAGAGTTTGCATATTCTCTTGAATGAAACTCACTTCCTTCTCAAAGTTTTGTTTCAACTTTTCAAAAAGGCTGAGAGGAATTGGTATATGCACCCGACCTACCACTAAAATGTAGCAGATGTAATAGAGATAGAATATGAACAGCAAAACAATCTGAACAACATTTGCAACAACAATACCCAGTGAAATCCCACTAGCAGTGTCTGACGAGGATAGAGTGTACGTATACATTACCCCAAGCTCACAATATCTTTACAACAAAGCATCAAATTAATAAAATCTTTGCCACAAACTGAAGATTAACAATAACCCCATCAATTAAAGATTCCATTTTTAACCCTTTTTTTGCAATTAAATCATCTTCACCATCATATACAAGCGTCAAAACAACTACAGTAACCTTTTTGAAAAATAGTTGAATTAGTAAATAGAATGTGACTAAAATTTTCTATGGAATTTATGGAGTAAAGATCTGAAATTGCTAAATCCAGAAATGCAGCTCCATACTCCCATTTCTCCAGCAAATTATTTACATAACTATGACATTTGAACAAAAGAAAACCGTAAAACAAAACCAACAGAGAAAATTATAGTCATCGAGTGCAGACTGACCTGCCATCCAAAAGGATATGTTCATTATGATCTATACAAGACACATATTCGTTTAACCACGAAAAACATTATAGTAAAACGAACCCATTGAAAACTAATTTTAGTAAAGACCTTAAAGAAGAAATTGAAACATAAATACTCTAAATATAGGAAATTAGGAAATCCTTTAGGAAGATATACCAACAATCAGTTTCCCAGTTTTTAAGAACAACCCAACTCAAATGATTTCTGCAATTGTGTGTCTGGTTCAAGTCGATTTGCCGGAGAACTGCAATCGCCGGATAGAGTTCAGGTCGTACCGGTGACTGCTTTCGTCGTCGGAGAGAGGTCAGGTCGGTTGTGATGGTGCTAAAAGCGTGAGGTTGTCTCTGCTTTTGAGAGAAGAAGCTGGCTCTTGAGAAAAGGGTTTACAGAGAAAGGACTTTTGATAAAATACAAATTTGCGGTATATTTATTGATTTTGCGGTTAATTTTTTTCAAGTACAGCGGGGTTTTAAATGGCATAAAAGTATTTTCAATTTATTTTGAATGATAACGAGAGTTTTAACCTTCACAATTATAAATAAAATAATAGGGTATATAAACCCCACAATTTGGTATATTAAAAGAATTCCAAGTAAACAAAACAAAGAATTGTTTGAACAATATCAAGATGGAAATGAGAATGTAGCAATCTCCAAGTTGGGATATTTCTTTACTTCATAAAATTCTGTCCTCTTAGGAATAAGACCATGTACATATTATTTCTTTCAAATCCTACTTATGAGAATGGAGTATGTTATTATTTTTGTTCTTTCCGCTAGTTCAAATCAATATTGTCTTTGTTTCTCATTTTTTTTTCGTCTGCTCTAAATATCATTTTCTTAATATACTAAAAAAAAAAAAAGGTAGTACATTATACAATTTGAGACGCAGGGATTATTTTCTTGTTAGTAACATTCTTTTGTTACATTTCTGTGTACACTACTTAAAAAATGTGAAAAAACGACGGTCAACGTCGCTTTTTTTGTCAAAAGCAACGTAAAAGTGTCTTTTTTTTTTGCGTCTCAAAAAAGCTTGATATTTTTTGAAGAAGACGAACTGCGTTGCTTTTATTACGACGGACAAAGTCGCTTTTAGAAATTTTTTTACTATTTTTAGAAAAAGACGTTGTCCGTCGCTTTTTGTTCTTCACGCGATGAACACATGATGAACAGAAATTGACGGACATCGGCATTTTAATTTATTCAAGAAAAAAATAAATTTTTTCAGAAAAATTGACATTATCCGTCGTAATTTGATAAAAATAACTTTTTTTTTAGCAAAAACTATGTTGACCGTGGCCTTTTGCTCTACATAATGATTAAAAAAGCGACGTTGATCGTCACTTTTTGTTCTTCATAATGAATAAAAAGCTACGTTGGTCGTCGCTTTCTGTTCTTCATAATGAATAAAAAGCGACGTTGATCGTCGCATTATGTTTTTCATAATGAATAAAAAGTGACGTTGGTCGTCGCTTTTTGTTCTTCACAATGAATAAAAAAGCGACGGTCATCGTCGTTTTTCTTTTTTTAAAAATAAATTACTGATTTAAAAAATGACGCAATGCGTCGCATTTCTTGAAATGTATTTCAAAAAAGTGACGGACAAAAGGGACCCTACCCGTCGCTTTTCTGCATCTTTTCTGAATACAGGAATTTGCATTTTCTGCATCTCACCTATCAAATAAAAATGCAATTCAATATATATAACCTCATGCAACACATATTTTTAAAATAACCATTCAACGCACTAAATTATCAAAACATTTAAGCAATTCAAATCAACAACACTTAAATAATCAAATTCAAAATCCTAAACACTTAATAATTAACCCAACAACAACCAAAACACTTAAACAATCCTAAAGTTTTTTCATTAGAGTCTATAGGCGTCCAAGATTTCTTCTAGCAGTTGACTTCAAATTCTTATCCGGACGAGGCCGATCACCTTCACCACCAGATGTCATCTATTTGCAAGTTTACATCAAAACTTATAAAAATCAAGTCATTGGTTCATATTTAATGTGACTATGCTTAACTATTTTCAAGTTACTAGTACACATTTCAAGTCACTACTTTTAAACCATTTTCAAATATCTAATTGATATGTTATTTCACTATACGTAATCATTTTCAAATATCTAATTCACATTTTAAGTAACTAAACTTAAACATTTTCAAATATACTTGAAACATTTTCAAGTCAATATACTTAATCATTTTCAAATGACTATACTTTATAATTTTAAAATTATTAGTACACATTTCAAGTGACTATACTTAACCATTTTCAAATTACAAGTTTACAATTTCAAGTAACTACACCTAATCATTTTCAACTCACAAGTTCACAATTTTAAGTAACTACACTTAATCATTTTCAAGTACCAGACTAAATAATTTTCAAATAACTCATTCACTAGTACACACTTCAAGTCAGTACGCTCAAACCATTTTCAAATAGTTAATTGACATTTCAAGTCACTATACTTAACCATTTTGAAGTAACTACACATAACCATTTTCAAGTCCACTAGTACACATTACAAGTCACTACACTTAATTATTTTCAAATAACTAGTAGACCTTTTGATACAAGATCGACAAGGTAGAGACAAAAACATACACCAAAATAGACAACGATTTAAAGAACCGAGGACCCATTTTGATGACCTCTCTCGGATTCACAAGAAGAACAAGAAAGGAAATGATATCAAGAGTAAAACACACTAAAACCAACAACAACACTTGATGAACAAGATGCAATAACAACAACACACGGTTACAAGACAAGAACACAAATGGATTACACTAGATATAGACAAATGATTATAGATAGATAGATAGATAGATAGATAGATAGATAGATAGATAGATAGATAGATAGATAGATAGATAGATAGATAGATAGATAGATAGATAGATAGGGACCCAAAAGTAACGCTAAAAGCTATTGGGCCCAGACGTGACCCAAAGCCTAAAATAATGTCATCGGCGTCCATGCTCTCTCAAAGCCCACGCTATCTTTCAAACACGTCTTGGCTCAATGCTCCCGCGGATGACATCATCAAATGTAGCTTCTCCCGCGCTCCAAGCTATCATCCACACACGTATTTGTTCCCCTAAAACAACCAAATCTTGGATCCATAGATGTGATCCTTGAAGCATCGATCCCAAAGAAGTGGAGCCCATTGATCTTGTATCATCCTTCCTTTTTGGAAGAAGATTCGTCCTCGAATCCAACTCCTTTATCAACTTGTAGTTGCACCTTTCAAGTTTGGAATTCTTTGGTAAGAACTCTGTTAGGCTTTCAAGCTCATTTTCATATGGCATTCTCCTTGCATCCTCTTTTGATATTATTTGTTCATGAACCTGCACAAATGAAGGAGTGATGCTAGGTAAAATGCTAGCATCATTGTTAGTGAGTGACAAAGGTTCCATGTTAGAATTGGTCTTCTCAATTTGGATTTGGGTTGGATGAACAATGTCATCGGGAACTTGGTTTGTAGTGGGAACATGTTCTTGAAGTGGAATCGGATGTGGTCTTTGGTAATGAGGTGTTTGTTGGTGGAATTGTGGTGGTTGGGGTACATTTGGTGGGGGGTGGGGAGTAAGACATGTCACCTTTTCCATGTTTCCTTCTAAACGTGATCCATCCTTCCTCCAACTATTCAATTCTTGTCGCCAATCCATGAGAACTTTCATTATCGCCTCTTTTGAGATAGGTTGCATCTCATCTCCCAAAGCCATGGTACCTAAAAATTAGGAATTCAACACAACTTTTTCTTCAATTTTGAGGATCAAACACCACCTTTCGAAAAGAATTCAAGATGAAGGTTTGAATCTTCTCAAGAATACTCAAGAACACCAAGAACTTCAAAAATCTCTAACTCTTGAACCGATGATGGGAATGTGATGAAATTTTGAACCATGACTATTTTAAACCTTCTAAACACATTCCAAACATCAATTTGTTCAAATTGTCAACCAAAAATTCCAGATCTCGAACCCACCTCTCTTTCTTCAAGTTTAAGCCCACATCAAGGGTAGAATACTCAAATCAACTCCAATTTAGCTCATATTCGAACCCTAGACTCCTATAGTGTTAGAGAACAAGAATCTAACACTAAAAACACAGGAAAACAACAAAATGAAAGACTCAAATTTTGACCTAGGGTCAAAAACGGGAATAGTACTTGTTTTAAAAAAAAATCGATTTTGACACTTTTTTTTTTGCAATTTTCAAGATAACAAACCCAAGATTGACTTCGTAAGAACGAAATCAAGCTCGACTCTAATACCAAATGATACAAGATCGACGAGGTAGACACAAAAACATACACCAAAATAGACAACAATTTAAAGAACCGAGGACCCCTTTTGATGACCTCTCTCGGATTCACAAGAAGAACAAGAAAGGAAATGATATCAAGAGTAAAACACACTAAAAACAATAACAACACTTGCTGAACAAGATGCAATAACAACAACACACGGTTACAAGACAAGAACACAAATGGATTAAACTAGATATAGACAAACGATTACAAGAAAGTAAAGATAGATAGATAGATAAATCATAATAGGAGTTTACCACACTTACTAGAACTTGTGATAACCTGTACATTGTATTTATTCAATCACTTTACCTTCGTCCTTATCATCTTTGTAAACATTACTGTACTGTACTGTGACCATTAGGATGCCTCCAGTACATATCAACTGGGATCGACCCATGCTAGGCTTATGCCCCTGGTATACCACCCATAGACACATAAATAGGGATCTACCCATGATAGGCTTATGCCCCTGGGATACCACCCGATAAGAGAGAAGTTCCATCACTTTGTTCAATTAATCTTTGAGATTGTTATTTCGGTCGTCACCACATTTTTGATACTTTGAAACAATGATACATCAATAAGAGACATATAAATAGACCATTAATGCAATAACAATGAAGTAAGAACTCATCGGTACATCAATAAAGTGTTTTAGAGTCATCAATGCCATAACAATGTAGTTGAAACTTATTGGTATATCAATGAAACGTTTTGGAGTCATTAATAGCACATGGATCTTGTTCGAGTAACCGGATACCTTCTGACATTCATTAGTGCGATAAATATGTAAGATTTGGAAAACAAGTAAGTATTGGAATGTCTTGATATCTTGTAGGGTGGAAACAAGTTCATTGGTAACGTAGGACATCATACAAAACCATTATGGATGACATGTTATTGAATAACTTTGGAAACTTTCTTAATAGAACAATTGTTGACTTTCATGCCAAAGATATGGTATAGAGTATGCTTAACATACCTGACTATCAACCTTCAATACTAGTCCCAAATGGACTTCTCGTCTTTTCGGATTACTTATCTACAATGAACATATATAGCAATCTAGTATTAGCGACCAAACGTCACAATTCAATTACTTGAATTCACCAAACTAGTGGTTAAGTATTAAGCCTTAATTACACCATAAAGGGTGTCACTTTAACCTTCTTATACTCCAATTATATTCACATGTCATGCATATTCATACAACATCCTCCAATATCAAGTTTGGATTCATTTATCCTTCCTACCAATCCATTAAACCAAATTGAGCCATAGACATAAACAATCATCAATTCAATAGTATATCACCATATCCACCTTCCATAAATTACCATATCCACATTCCATAACCCAATTAACATATCCACCTTCCATAATTCAATGCAACCAAACCATGCAAAATAGTCCATAACCCTATTTCCATCACCTTTCAATAACAACCAATACATATAATTCTCTATCACACATATACATATGGAAGAGAACAAAGGCAAACAATATTCATACCTTAGAATTCATCTCTTGATTATGCAATCCTATTTGCACAAATAATAGGTGCCTTTCGAAGCTCTCGAGATGACAAACGCAGTTATCAGATTACCTTGGAATTTCTACGGTTGAATCAAAAGTAATTTTGAGGTCAAATTTGGTTAGGGTTTGTTCCTTCTCAATGATTGATGATGAAAATGAGTTTTTGAACTCATATACATGTATATATACACATATTACCGTCCATAATATCATAGGGAATGACCAAAGTGCCTTTAAAATTTAAATAATGTCAAATCTGTCCTTTGGTGGACTGTTTGCTAATCTAAAGTAGATCAACCATAACTCTTTTCTCCGATATCGGATTTGGGGAAAATTGGTATCGTTGGAAAGATAATTCAAAGGTATTTCATTTCATATAAATTAGGCCACCCAGTTCTTCCTGTACAAGGAGTTATGATCGTTTGAAGTTGACCCTAAAAATCTATTTTGAGAGGCTGAAATAAAATGAGTATAACTCCTTGCTCAGACGTTGGATTTGGATGAAACCAATTGCATTGGAAAGAAGACTCAAAGATATTTCTTTTGATAGGTGGTATCTCTCCCAGTTCATTATATTAAGGGAGTTATTATCGTTCAAATTTGACCCAAAAAATTGGCTGGCCTCAGTAGTTTGTGTGCAGGAAATTTTCCTGCACATTTACTATTCACAATATCCCGGCCACCGTTTTATAGTTTCGAACGTGCTCGATTATATCCGAAACCTATCCGTTTTTGGAAATCTTTATATCGTTGGAAAGCTTATCCAATAACCTTCTTATGGAACCATCGACGGGCAAATTCCGGTATAAATAAAATAAAAAATTAATTCCATATAAATAAGACCAATACACGTACTTGAATATGCCAATACACGTACTTGAATACGGGGTGTTACATACAGAAACTCCAAAGAATGAATAATGTAGTTGAGACTCTATTATTCCTTATTGCAATATCCCTCTTCTCATCTTTATTGAAAGGTGTTGTATTATGTTGCATGTCTGAAGTTGAAATTCTGATTTTGTAATTTCTTTACTGTGATATTTGAAATATTGTTTTTATCCATTATGAGAAATGTCCTTGCATGCCTTTGGTAGTTCCTGAAAGGAATGGAAAGTTAGTAGTTGTGTACCTGCAAAACAATGAATATGGTTAGCTAAAAAATCTGCCAGCAAGTTTCCTTCTCTGTAGGTAAGAGCCACTTCGACCAAGTTATGAGCAATTAACATCTTTATTTTCTTTATCTCCATCGCAATGGTCCATGTCACCTCTCAAACGCCATGCATAATTTTGCTGACAGTGAGGGAATCTTTCTCAATCATCAGAGGTGTTAACCTATTATTAAGACATTGTTGTAGTGCATATCAAGTTTGTTAACTATATAATCCTCATCTCTTACAGGAAAGGTATGAAGAAATTGTACGAAAAAAAGTACAATGTGAATCTGAAATTGACCAATTGGAGGCATATTATGAAGCTGCGGGAGGAGCAAAGAAGAAAAGACTATTTGGTCTTGGATCTGAAGCTGCCAGTTACTTTGGGAAAAAACTTTGTACTTGCAATGCTTCCACATCATCAGTACCACCTTCGATTTCTATACCGACAACAAATATGGAGGAATTTGTGAAGTAATTGATTCTGGCCCTTACTACTCATTTTCTACTGATAGTTATTGAGCGTGTTGGTGGTATGAGGGTACAGGAAGGGGTCGTGCTTGATCCTCCTCCTACCAATGATGATGACGACGACGTTGATTCATAGCTTCATATTATTCGTAGCCCATGATCGTTGCACTAATTTTTGATAGACTATTTTGACATTAGTTTATGTTTGACAAAATACTTGAAATTGTGGGTGTTGGACACAATTGTTGTGAATTTTTCTATCTATTTGAATGTTGGATATTTAATCATTTTATAAATTACGTGCTTCAACTATTTTCTTATAAAATTATTAGCGACAAAAAATTAGTGACTGACTTTTCTCGTTGGTACTGAAAAACTTTAGGGACGAATTAATTTAGTTGCTAAAGACGGCTGCAATTAGTGACAAAAAATTAGTGACTAACATCAGTTGTAGCTACTGAAAAACTTTAGCGATGGATAAATTTGGTTTCTAAATACGGCTACTCAGTCAATCAAATTATGTTTTAACGGATCAACGACAAAATATTCTGTCGTAAATTAAGCCACAACCAAAATAAATTTTGAAAATAGCAATGCTATAGCAACGGAAATGTACGTCAGTAATAACAACAACCAAACTATTTCGTCGCTAATTGGTCACAAATTTTGTGACGGAATTCAAATTTTTGTCACTATGAAGTTAGCAACGAGCAATATAGCGACAAAATATTTTTCGTTGCTATTCCGTCGGATTTTCATATGATAGCGACGAATATGTCGTGTCGCTAAATGCTGTTTTTTTTGTAGTGTTAATAAATCGATGTTTAAAATTGAAAAATATTATTTATCTCATATCATGTATTTTCTCCCATCATCATAAGAAGAGTACACATACGATGATGAAGCATTAACCTATCAGAAAACAGGCAATGCATTAATCTGATGTCACATGAAATTTATTAACAAATATATCTATTATTAAAAATCATATGATGATTTTTAATTTTAGAAAGTTATACTACATGTAATATAATATTAGTTATCCATTTCAGTATATAATAATTGTTTGTTACGTTTATGACATTCATCATTATTTTTCATTATTTAGTTTAATAAAAATTGTAACTCATAAATTATATCTGATACATAATTTTAATCATGTATCTCCATTTTATATTAGTCAATACATTATGTATCTCTACCAAAATAGTTCACAAATGGATCTATCTTAGTAATTAAAATTATGTATGTCAACTTCAATAATATATATCAAAATGTAATATACATACTTTTGGCTAAAATGTTTTAATAACTTTTTACTTTTGGATAAATTCATTCAACAAGAGATATATAATAGTTTCAGTCTCACCATCAAACAACATCGCTTTCATCTTTATCGATGATATTGATGCGCCGAGGTTACATCCCAATACCCGGAATACTTTTCTTTATTTCTATGTATATCTTGATTCCCTTATCATTACAGATCAACGAGGGAGATGAATTTCCTTCAACAATATATCGAAATTCAATTTGTTTCCTTATTTCATTAGTTTTGAGTTCAACAACAACTGAAGAAAATCAACTTTTCATACTTTCACTCTCTTTGACTACAGTATAATCAATCGTGTATCATTCCCATTTGACATCAACAATCACAAACTGAAATATCACAATAACATCGAGATATTCATTGAGAATCATTGACAAAAAATCGCAGAAAAAGAAAGCACAGAAGAGAAGAACATATATATTGTTTAATTCGAATTAGGGCAAAAAAAGTCACAGAAAGAAATGAAAAGAGAAGAGAATATTGATTGTGCAAGTTGAATGAGGAGAAGAAAAAAAAATCACAGAAAATATAAGAAGAAGAAGAAGAAGAAGCATATTGATTGTGCAATTTGAATGAGGAGAAAATACTTGAAAAATATACATTATTTAACTGATATATGTTTTTTGGAGGATTTCTGATTGCTAATTAGAAGATATGAAACTTAATTTACTCCTTAATTATCTTATTTTTTTTGTTAATTACCTTAATTAACGTGTATTAGTTGCATTGACGGAGTGTATCACCAATTATGTATCTCTTGCATTTTGATGTATCAAAAAAAAAAGAAGAAGAAGAAGAAGAAAAAGAAGAAGATTTTATAAAATTTTGATAAAAATTGAGATCATAAGACATAATTAAGAGTAAACTAGTCGGAATTTACGTGAGTTTAACATGAAACTAATCCATATCTATAATCCATATCTATATTCTATAATCTATAATCTATAATCTATAATCTATATCTATATCTATATCTATCTATATCTATAATCTATATCTATTCTATAATCTATAATATATTAAAAGAACGAAGGGCCTTAGAAATGTAGTTTGAATTTTTTGCACTTCGTTAAAAGTTTTTGTTTTAGAAAAAATCATCTTTTCACTATTTTTTTATTTTGTAAAAGTTATTATTTAATTTAAAAAATTAAAAGTCCACAAATGTATGGTAAGAATTTAATTTATGGTGAATTAGGAATCTACAATTCTATTCTATTTTAAATTGGACATGCAATAGCATTGAAATAAGTTCTATCTATATAAGGATTGACAATTTTCTCTCTTTTAGTAACATATTTTCTTATAAATGCATGCTGGTTGATATATTTATTTGCATGGTAAATTAGGAATCTATAATTCTATTCTATTTTCAAACTAATCTATAAATTCTATTCTATTTTCAATTGGACGACAGCATTGAAATAGATTCTTTCTATATAAAGAATAATGATTTTCTCTCTTTTAATTTAGTATCATATTTTCTTATACATGCATGTTAGTTGATATATTTGTCTGCATCTTTAGTGTGCTTCAATTTTTATATTTTATATATGTGATTAATAAATATATGAGAATTTGTGTGCGTAAAGATTTTCTACTAAAACGTAAACATATCCTAAAATAAATGGAAAAGCATTCTGCATACGTATATGGGAAGTTTGGAATAAACATTTTTCAAAAAAAAATAAAAAATTGTTGTTTGAGGTGTTTTGGATGAGGGTTCAATCTCAGCTTCTCTTCTCTCTCTTCAAAAAGTTATATTTATTGTCTGTGTATATATAAAAGTCAATGAATTTCTACTTATGTTTTCTCAGTAATCTTTTGTTTGAATTAAGAGTATTCACTGTTTTTTTTAATATATAAATTACATTAGATTTGAATTGGTCTATTATATTGAATAATTATATTGCTATCTTAATTTTATGTAAATTATTTTCAGATACAATGGCGGGAAAAGACATCGTTTCCACCTTAAACTATACCCGAAAAGTCTAAGACATACCTAAACTATACTAGTGACCTATTACACACCTTAACTATAAAAAAGTGATATTATTACCTCCCTGCAACCCCCATTCTAAGGCGCGTGTGTTACACTTATTTTAGGCGTGTCCAGCCTATTAAATAACAAAAGTAAACGGCTAAAAACATTAAGGGAAAAGGCATCGTTTCCACCTCAAACTATAGTCGAAAATTCAAATCCACACCTAAACTATATAAGTGACATATTACACACCTTAACTATAAAAAAGTGCTACTTCTTACTGACGTGGTGCTGATGTGGCAGCGCGTGTAAAACACTACACCACATGCAAGTGGTGGTAGCCTGACAGGGTGTAAATAGTTTCACTTTTTTATAGTTTAGGTGTGTAATAGGTCACTAGTATAGTTTAGGTGTGGCTTCGACTTTTCGGGTATAGTTTGGGGTGGAAACGATGCCTGAAGAAGATGATACATTTTTCGATCTATATTCCGCCGGTTCAATTCCTTTATTCTTCGATAAAAATCGCCATATTTGCTATCTAGAGATGATGCTTGAACTATTATCTTCATCTTAGCAATCGCAAGAGATCAATCGACTTATTCTGATCACTTATCTCGTCGCATGCAGTCTCGATATTCTTCACTTTCTCCATCGCGTAAGTATTGTTTCATAATGTATCGTATCGTATTGTATTGTATTGTATTGTATTGTATTGTATTGTATTGTATTGTATTGTATTGTATTGTATTGTATTGTATTGTATTGTATTGTATTGTATTGTATGATGTCACACCACTTATGTTCGCTTTTACTTGTCACAGATTATTAAAAAAAATAGATATTAAATTAGTGAAAAATTCCAAGTTTATTCTATTTTCTCCCCAACAATGGAAATTCTCCGATTAGGCCCGTACAATGGCGGAGGAAAATGATGCCCTTTTGAACTTATCCGATCTATATTTTGATGTTCCAGGTCCGTTATTTTTTGAAGAAAAAAATCAGCATATTTGTTATTTGAAGATAATGCTTGAGCTATTACCTTCACCTTATCAATCACATACGTATTTACTACTTTGGTTGGTACAAAATTTTCTTTTTAGGAAAAAAAAAGCATTTAATTTTCATAATTAATAATAATCACTTTAATATGAAGTTTTACCCTTGTGATGTGAAATTATGTATAGCCAAACAATTGATCAATGAGTACCTTTAGAGTCAATTTTTGTTAAAAGTATTTCTGTTTTTTTTTTAAATTTTGTGTCAAATCAAATAATATCACATAATTACTTAAAACGTAGAGTCAAAAACTATATGTTACGTTTACACATAAAAAATTTTCAAAGTCGATCGAGATTCATCTACGAATCGTAAACTACCACAAAATAACAAACTAATAGAGATATTACGATAAATACAAGTAAACCCAACCTTTACACAAGAAATTATTCAAAGCCAACTGACATTCATGTACGACCTGTAAACTATAAAAATAATATAATAGCAATCGCAAAGCTTCGATTTTGATCCAACTAATTCTTGTCTGAGCGAAAATTTTGACCCTAAAGAATGATTTTTGAATGAAAACAAAGAAGATATATATATATATATATATATATATATATATATATATATATATACACACACACACATGTTGATACGGGTGTACCAAGCTGTCCAACAAGTTCTACAAGTTGTCCAACAAGTTCATGACCATCACACGTAGCCAAGCTCGGGAGTTACAAAAACTCCAAACTATGTTCATGCAAATGGCCGTGTGTGAGTTGGTACTTGAGCCTTCCAATGGATTAAATGTTTTTAAGTGTGAAGAGGAGCCTTGAAATGTAATAAACTTACACTCCACGGCCACCCCTTGGCAATGGTAGGATGGTCATTTGTTATCTCCCTTTGTAGACTAATATAAATAGATAGTGTTAGGGTTATTTTTGAGTCATTTGTTATCTCCCTTTGTGGCCAATGAAGAAATTTTTCATCAATCTTTGAGGTCTGTACAAATAAAAAGATGTATATTATATATATAAATACGTAATAAAATAAATAAATTTGGGCAATGACGAAATTTTTATAACGTAAAATTTTTATTATTCGTATCTTGGCAACACGAGTTAGGACGACTAATAAATCAGCAACCACTTCGTATGTCGTATTTAAAATCTAATCTGAGCCCACCTTTCAAAAAATTATATATTTTTATACATATAAGCACACAAATATTTTCAATTTATTTTGATAATTATTCATTTGTTACAAACATTTTTATTTACAAGTGTTTATGCAGGTTGGGAATACTTGACGGGAGTGACATTTAACGAAGAGTTTAAATTTTGTGTTTGCATTTTTTATATTTTTACACTTGTACAAAATATAAATTATAGTGTAAAATTTATTTTTGGGGCATTGGACGGAAATGCTTTTTACAAATGTTCATCACGTGTTTAGGCAAATATGTGTCGTTAATATTTATATTAAAAAATTAAATTAATTTAGATACTCAATTAATTCATACTTATACATTGAAAGATATTGCATAGTTTTTTCTTTAATATAATTTTTCTGATATTTTTTATTTTTCACGCGATTCTCATCACACTTTAGGCAAATTTAGGTCATTACTAGTTATATTAAAATTGATTTAGATACTTAATCAAATAATTCACTTTTTTACATTAATGGATATTATGTAGATTTTTTTTCTTAAAATAATTTTTCTTTATTCAATTTTGTCTTTACGTACATATTTATATATTTTGCTTATATATATATATATATTACGATAGCATACACATTATATTATTTTAATATGTATTTTATATTTGTATTTGCATGCATTGATTTTTTTTCTTTTTTCTTTTTTTAATAAACCTAAGTCTGGCCGGGAACCACATTTGTAGATTGTGAAGGGTGTCTAACCCCTTCCATTCGCAATAATTTGAATCCTTACCTAGAATCTAAATTGGTTTCGTCATACTCCCTACGTTTTGAAAAGAATTACCTACTTTGATTTGGCACAAAGTATAAGAAAATAAAGAAAATTTTTGAATCTTGTAGCCTTAAATTAAAATAGTGTCAAATGTATCAAAATGCCCTTTAATCTTGTGGTCATAAACATGCCATTTGGAAAGTTTAAATTAAAGTATTGCCAAAAAATGAAAGGGTCATTCTTTTTTAAATGAACTAAAAAGGAAAGTAAGTCATTTCTTTTTAAACGGAGGGAGTACTTGTTAATAAATAAATACGTTTCCTATTTTTTCTTGAAAATTAGGCGGCGACTCTGTTGACACCCAATTTTGACCTCCCGATATCACCTTTAGGCTGTTATTATATCAAAATTATTTAATTTTAATTATCAATATTTTTAAATATTATTCTTATATTGTGTACATACTAACGTGTCGCATTTATAAGTAAAGGAAATGCAATTATTTTTTAGCTTTTAGTATCATTGTCATAATTTTTAAACTCAAATTCAGCATTTTATGTAATTTATATAATATTTATTAAATTATTTTCCACATAGTTATGAACATCCACAATTTTGCAAACACAATATCTAGTTTTCCATTATTTAGCATTATTTATTTTATTAAATTATTTATTATTAATTATTATTATTTATTATTATTTATTACTTATTATTTAATATTGTTATGTATTATTTAATTATTATTATTATATACTATTATCCCTATTTTAATTTAAATAACAGCCTAATTTAATTCATTTTGCCTAAATTTATTCACCTTTTAACTTAATTTTGTCCAATTTCTTACAATTCTAGCCATTTTTGAAACTCAATTCCAAATTTTCAATTTTTAGATCTCAGTTGTTGATCCTAAACGGATCCAACGACTGAGATCTGATACACCTTTCTTTCCTTTTTAATCCAAAAACCTAACCCTAATTCCAAAACCAAACAACAGCCGCTCCTTCTCTCTCAATCTAACCTCTCTCATTCTCTCTCTATCTAACCTCTCTTTCCCATGGCTGCCGCCGCAGATCGGCGGAGTAGCGCCACCGAGATCCCCTTCTCCAATAGCTTTCTTACCACCCTCTATATACGCCGCCAACGCCTACTTCGACGATACCAGACTGAGATATGATACACCTTTCTTTCCTTTTTAATCCAAAAACCTAACCCTAATTCCAAAACCAAACAACAGCCACTCCTTCTCTCTCTAAGGCTCCACCAAAGATTCCACCGGCCACCACCACGACGGTCACAGCGGCTGGTGAGCCATTAGAATCCAGCCACCATTAACACCAGCGAAACGCCATCAACCCCGTGCTGCCTCGAACCATCCGCCGCCCCTTGTGGAGGAACCGCCGGAACCAACAACAACATCAACCCATCACACCCGCGCCGCCTCTGTTCTCCTTCACGCTGCTGCCTCGCCGCTCCAAACTCCGGCCAATTGACGCCGGAAAAGAGTAAAACTCATGATGGATTTTTTTGAAATCCATCTCAGGTTTGTTGTTTTGTTTAAATTTCCTTTTTCTACTCTTTCTTCTGACTTATTTTATTAGATTCAAAATTGATTAAGTTTGAATGTGGATTTTGAGTTAAATATGCATTTATCCCTAATTAGAGAATTTATGCAGTTTTTGAGATATGTTTCTTTTGTGTGTTGGTTGGTTTTGTCTGTCTCTGATAAAGGCGAAATTTCTGCTGGTAGCCATGTTTAACATTTAACCGCTCCATGTGCCATATTGGTTTCATTTTTTTATTCAAATCTTGACAACTATTGGACTATCCAAGGTTATTTTTTTATTTATCTGTTCCTCTTTTAATCAAATATATGTTTACTCTCATTTCTAGAAAATCTCTTTTTTATTATTGATTTCAACAAAAGGGTATTTTGATCTTTTGGGGTATTTTATGGAAGGAAATTCATTCTTTCCTTTCATTTTTTGGCTAAATTTTACATTGATATAATGATTGTTTTAATTGGTACTCAGTATACTACCATGGATTTCAATCTTGTTCTCCATTTACTTCTGATTTCCAGTTGTTCTTCGAATCTGTGCACATTCTACTTTGTTTTTGCATTGTTCGCGTCTCAGTTCCGCGAAAGAATTATTAACTGTCATTCTGCTTCTGTATTTTGGGTCATTTTTTCATCCTTGCAAGTTTCTCAATTGAGAGTTTTCTGACCCTTGATTATGGCAATTGAACAGGAGAATCGACTGCTGCAAGTACTACTGATGTCAACGGTGCTCTATATGTACATCCCTCGAATAGCTCCGGATAATGACAACTATTGGACTATCCAAGGTTATTTTTTTATTTATCTGTCCCTCTTTAAATCAAATATATGTTTACTCTCATTTCTGAAAAATCAAGTATACGGGTTTTCTTTTTTATTATTGATTTCAACAAAAGGGTATTTTGATCTTTTGGGGTATTTTATGGAAGGAAATTCATTCTTTCCTTTTATTTTTTGGCTAAAGTTTACATTGATATAATGATTGTTTTAATTGGTACTCATGTTGGAAAGGAAATCTCTGCTGATTGATATTTCTTTTCCTTTTATTTGTTTGGGCTTGTTTAAAATATTTGACTGATATAAGTGTGATTTTGATATCTATAGGAAAGTTTCATTGATTGATATTCTCTCTATTGATTGATATTCCTTTTCCTTTTTTTTGCTCGGACTGATATGAAATTCTTTGACTGATATAAGTGTGATTTTTATATTTATGGGAAAATTCTAGTGATTGATTACATCAAATATTCTTTTTTCCTTTTTAAGTTTGGGCTAATTTATTTTTTCCACACTATATAAACAACCAACCCCGCCTCATTTTTCATCAGGACAACTTACAACTTACACTCTCTCACACAAAAGTTTTAAACAAAGAAATAATTGATTATGGAAAACATCTTGCATATTTTGCTGTGTTGGGCTTTCTTTGTATTTCTATTTTACTAATGATTGCCGGTAAGTGCCTTTGCAAGTTAGTCTCATATTTTCCAGCTATAGCAACATTTCCAATGAGTTCTGATCTAGTGGTGGGGGTCATATTTGTGTATATTGATTTTTTGGGGTGAATTAGGATAATTACTGCATATTTGTGTATATTTGTTAATTTTCTTTCTCTCTTCAATATAATGTGATTGGTGCTAGGAAGGAAAATACATAGTTTCAGTTTGGTATTCATCGATTTTTTTTGTTTACAATAATACGATTTGAGAGAGCTTCATTCAATTTGCCTCGTCTTGGTGATTTATGTTTTGGTTTCCGTTATATTTCAGGGTAAACAGGAAATCAAGAAACCTAAATATGTGCAAATTTCCATTGAATCTTATTCTTATTTACATTTGACTGGACTGGAGAATAGAGTTAAGTCTCTTAAGTTGGCTGCTGCACAGTCAGAAATGACTAATAAGGTAAACCTGGAAAAACAATATGCTAAAGTTGCTGAAGAAGCTGTCTAAGATGATGTTCCTTATTGACTTGTGTTTCTCTTGCAACAAGTGTTTTGCAACTTGGTACTGAATTCTTTTATTCACATCTCTCTGTACAGGTTGGGAGAAGTTTGGCAGCCGTCTCCCAACCTGTACAGAGAGATGTGAATAAAAGAATTCAGTACCAAGTTGCAAAACACTTGTTGCAAGAAAAACACAAGTCAATAAGGAACATTACCTGAGACAGCTTCTTCAGCAACTTTAGCATATTGTTTTCCCAGGTTTTCCTTATTAGTCATTTCTGACTGTGCAGGAGCCAACTTAAGAGACTTAACTCGATCCTCCAGTCCAGTCAAATGTGAATAAGATTCAACGAAAATTTGCACATATTTAGGTTTCTTGATTTCCTGTTTACCCTGAAATATAACGGAAACCAAAACATAAATCACCAAGACGAGGCAAATTGAATGAACCTCTCTCACAACGTATTATTGTAAAAAAAAAAAATTGATGAATACCAAACTGAAACTATGTCTTTTCCTTTCTAGCACCAATCACATTATATTGAAGAGAGAAAGAAAATTAACAAATATACACAAATATGCAGTAATTATCCTAATTCACCCAAAAAAGCAATATACACAAATATGCCCCCCACCACTAGCTCAGAACTCATTGGAAATGTTGCTATAGCTGGAAAATATGAGACTAACTAGCAAAGGCACTTACCGGCAAGCAATAGTAAAATAGAAATACAAAGAAAGCCCAACACAGCAAAATATGCAAGATGTTTTCCATAATCAATTATTTCTTTGTTTAAAACTTTTGTGTGAGAGAGTGTAAGTTGTAAGTTGTCCTGATGAAAAATGAGGAGGGGTTGGTTGTTTATATAGTGTGGAAAAAATAAATCAGCTCAAGCTTAAAAAGGAAAAAAGAATATTTGATGTAATCAATCAATAGAATTTTCCCATAAATATAAAAATCACACTTATATCAGTCAAATAATTTCAAATCAGTCCGAGCGAAAAAAAGGAAAAGAAATATCAATCAATAGAGAGAATATCAATCAATGAAACTTTCCTATAGATATCAAAATCACACTTATATCAGTCAAATATTTAAAACAAGCCCAAGCAAATAAAAGGAAAAGAAATATCAATCAGCAGAGATTTCCTTTCCAACATGAGTACCAATTAAAACAATCATTATATCAATGTAAACTTTAGCCAAAAAATAAAAGGAAAGAGTGAATTTCCTTCCATAAAATACCCCAAAATATCAAAATACCCTTTTGTTGAAATCAATAATAAAAAAGAAAAACCCGTATACGTGATTTTTCAGAAATGAGAGTAAACATATATTTGATTAAAAGAGGGACAGATAAATAAAAAAATAACCTTGGATAGTCCAATAGTTGTCATCATCCGGAGCTATTCAAGGGATGTACATATAGAGCACCGTTGACATCAGTAGTACTTGCAGCAGTCGATTCTCCTGTTCAATTGCCATAATCAACGGTCAGAAAACTCTCAATTGAGAAACTTGAAAGGATGAAAAAAAGACCAAAAATACATAAACAGAATGACAGTTAATAATTCTTTTGCGGAACTGAGACGCGAACAATGCAAAAACAAAGAAGAATGTGCACAAATTCAAAGAACAACTGGAAATCAGAAGTAAATGGAGAACAAGATTGAAATCCATGGAAGTATACTGAGTACCAATTAAAACAAATGAAGATGTAATATTAATAATCCAAAAGCTTATTCCACTTTTGGACCTTTAATATCACACACAACCTAAACCTATCTCTTATGTGACCTCAAGGGAACCGAAATCCCCAAGCAATCTCTGTTTCTAAGCAAACCATCAACACAAGGATTTCACCTTGCCCAAGGATTCCACCTTGAAAGAGGCTCTCAAAAGAGGCTACAGATATGTCATCTAAAATTTTCCCTTAAAATAAAGGAAAACTAGCTATTTATAGGCCATGGGTCTTTATTACACAATGGACCCAAAAGTGACCCTAAAAGCTATTGGTCCCAAAAGTTACCCAAAGCCTAAAATAATGTCATCGGCGTCCATGCTCTCTCAAAGCCCACGCTATCTTTCAAATACGTCTTGGCTCAATGCTCCCGTGGATGACATCATCAAATGTAGCTTCTCCCGCGCTCCAAGCTATCATCCACACACGTATTTGTTCCCCTAAAACAACAAAATCTTGGATCCATCGATGTCATCCTTGAAGCATCGATCCCAAAGAAGTGGAGCCCATTGATCTTGTATCATCCTTCCTTTTTTGAAGAAGATTCGTCCTTGAATCCAACTCCTTTATCAACTTGTAGTTGCACCTTTCAAGTTTGTAATTCTTTGGTAAGAACTCTGTTAGGCTTTCAAGCTCATTTTCATATGGCATTCTCCTTGCATCCTCTTTTGATATTATTTGTTCATGAACCTTCACAAATGAAGGAGTGATGCTAGGTAAAATACTAGCATCATGGTTAGTGAGTGACAAAGGTTCCATGTTAGAATTGGTCTTCTCAATTTGGATTTGGGTTGGATGAACAATGTCATCGGGAACTTGGTTTGTAGTGGGAACATGTTCTTGAAGTGGAATCGGATGTGGTCTTTGCTAATGAGGTGTTTGTTGGTGGAATTGTGGTGGTTGGGGTACATTTGGTGGGGGGTGGGGAGTAAGACATGTCACCTTTTCCATGTTTCCTTCTAAACGTGATCCATCCTTCCTCCAACTATTCAATTCTTGTCGCCAATCCATGAGAGCTTTCATTATCGCCTCTTTTGAGATAGGTTGGATCTCATCTCCCAAAGCCATGGTACCTAAAAATTAGGAATTCAACACAATTTTTTCTTCAATTTTGAGGATCAAACACCACCTTTCGAAAACAATTCAAGATGAAGGTTTGAATCTTCTCAAGAATACTCAAGAACACCAAGAACTTCAAAAATCTCTAACTCTTGAACCGGTGATGGGAATGTGATGAAAATTTGAACCATGACTATTTTCAACCTTCTAAACACATTCCAAACATCAATTTGTTCAAATTTTCAACCAAAAATTCCAGATCTCGAACCCACCTCTCTTTCTTCAAGTTTAAGCCCACATCAAGGGTAGAATACTCAAATCAACTCCAATTTAGCTCATATTCGAACCCTAGACTCCTATAGTGTTAGAGAACAAGAATCTAACACTAAAAACACAAGAAAACAACAAAATCAAAGACTCTAATTTTGACCTAGGGTCAAAAACGGGAATAGTACTTTTTTAAAAAAAAAATTGATCTTGACACTTTTTTTTTTTGTAATTTTCAAGATAACAAACCCAAGATTGACTTCGTAAGAACGAAATCAAGCTCAACTCTGATAACAAATGATACAAGATCGACGAGGTAGACACAAAAACATACACCAAAATAGACAACGATTTAAAGAACCGAGGACCCCTTTTGATGACCTCTCTCGGATTCACAAGAAGAACAAGAAAGGAAATGATATCAAGAGTAAAACACACTAAAAACAACAAGAACACTTGCTGAACAAGATGCAATAACAACAACACACGGTTACAAGATAAGAACACAAATAGATTAAACTAGATATAGACAAACGATTACAAGAAAGTAAAGATACATAGATAGATAAATCGTAATAGGAGTGGACCACACTTACTAGAACTTGTGACAACCAGTACATTGTATTTATTCAATCACTTTACCTTCGTTCTTATCTTCTTTGTAATCATTACTGTACTGTACTGTGACCATTAGGCTGCCTCCAGTACATATCAACTGCGATCGACCCATGTTTGTCTTATGCCCCTGAGATACCACCCATAAACACATAAATAGGGATTGATCCATCATAGGCTTATGCCCCTGGGATACCACCCGATAAGAGAGAACTTCCATCACTTAGTTCAATTAATCTTTGAGATTGTTATTTCGGTCGTCACCACATTTTTGATACTTTGAAACAATGATACATCAATAAGAGACATATAAATAGACCATTAATGCAATAACAATGAAGTATGAACTCATTGGCACATCAATAAAGTGTTTTGGAGTCATCAATGCCATAACAAAGTATTAGGAACTTATTGGTATATCAATGAAACATTTTGGAGTCATTAATAGCACATGCATCTTGTTCGAGTAACCGGATACCTTCTGACATTCATTAGTGCGATAAATATGTAAGATTTGGAAAACAAGTAAGTATTGGAATGTCTTGATATCTTGTAGGGTGGAAACAAGTTCATTGGTAACGTAGGACATCATACAAAACCATTATGGATCACATGTTATTGAATAACTTTGGAAACTTTCTTAATAGAACAATTGTTGACTTTCATGCCAAAGATATGGTATAGAGTATGCTTAACATACCTGACTATCAACCTTCAATACTAGTCCCAAATGGACTTCTCGTCTTTTCGGATTACTTATCTACAATGAACATATATAGCAATCTAGTATTAGCGACCAAACGTCACAATTCAATTACTTGAATTCACCAAACTAGTGGTTAAGTATTAAGCCTTAATTACACCATAAAGGGTGTCACTTTAACCTTCTTATACTCCAATTACATTCACATGTCATGCATAATCATACAACATCCTCCAATATCAAGTTTGGATTCATTTATCCTTCCTACCAATCCATTAAACCAAATTGAGCCATAGACATAAACAATCATCAATTCAATAGTATATCACCATATCCACCTTCCATAAATTACCATATCCACCTTCCATAACCCAATTAACATATCCACCTTCCATAATTCAATGCAACCAAACCATGCAAAATAGTCCATAAGCCTATTTCCATCACCTTTCAATAACAACCAATACATATAATCCTCTATCACACATATACATATGGAAGAGAACAAAGGCAAACAATATTCATACCTTAGAATTCACCTCTTGATTATGCAATCCCATTTCCACAAATAATAGGTGTCTTTCGAAGCTATCGAGATGACAAACACAGTTATCGGATTACTTTGGAATTTCTACGGTTGAATCAAAAGTAATTTTGAGGTCAAATTTGGTTAGGGTTTGTTCCTTCTCAATGATTGATGATGAAAATGAGTTTTTGAACTCATATACATGTATATATACACATATTCCCGTCCATAATATCATAGGGAATGACCAAAGTGCCTTTAAAATTTAAATAATGTCAAATCTGTCCTTTGGTGGACTGTTTTGATAAGCTAAAGTAGATCAACCATAACTCTTTGCTCCGATATCGGATTTGGGTGAAATTGGTATCGTTAGATAGATAATTCAAAGGTCTTTCATTTCATATAAAGTAGTCCACCCAGTTCGTCCTGTACAGGGAGTTATGATCGTTTGAAGTTGACCCTAAAAATCTGTTTTGAGAGGCTGAAGTAAAACGAGTATAACTCCTTACTCAGATGTTGGATTTGGATGAAACCAATTGCATTGAAAAGAAGACTCAAAGTTATGTCTTTTGATAGGTGGTTGCTCTCCCATTTCATTATATTAAGGGAGTTATGATCATTCAAAGTTGACCTAAAAAAATTGGTTGGCCTCAGTAGTTTGTGTGCAGGAAATTTTCCTGAACATTTACTATTCACAATATCCCGGCCACCGTTTTATAGTTTCGAACGTGCTCGATTATATCCGAAACCTATCCATTTTTGGAAATCTTTGTATCGTTGGAAATCTTATCCAATAACCTTCGTATGGAACCATCGACGGGCAAATTCTGGTATAAATAAAATAAAAAATTAATTCCATATAAATAAGACCAATACACGTACTTGAATACGCCGATACACTCCCGGACCCCAAGCTCACCCCCAAAACGTAGGCTATAGTGCACTGATTTGGACTAAGGATGCACCGTTAGTGCCGTTTTGGTCGTTTGTCCATCCAAATGGCCACGAAAATTTAAATAGACCAAACTGGAATGATCCCCACCCTCCCAGGCATGCCCCAGTACATTTTCGGCCCACATCACGCCCGGACCCCGAGCCCACCCTCGAAATCGTGGGCTATAGCACATCGATTAGGCCCAAAAAAACCCCATTCATGCCGTTTCACTCTTTTGTCCACCCAAAAGGACACGAAAATTAAAACGGACCTTATTGATACGACATCCAACCTCCTTGGCATGACCTGGTCAATTTTTGGACTACAGCACAACTGGACCCCGTGCCCACCCCCGAAACCGTGGGCTATAGCACACCGATTTGACCCAAAAATGCCCCGTTCACCCATTTGTCCACCCAAATAGCCATACAAATTTAAACGTACCATACTGGGATGAGCCCCAACCTCCCTGGCACGCCCCAGTCAATTTTTGGTCCACAGCACGCACGGACACTATGCCAACCCCCAAAATCGTCGGTTAGCACACCGATTTAGCCCGAAAATGCCTCATTTAATTGTGTGTCCACCCAAATGGCCACGAATATTTAAACGAACTATACTGGGAAGATCTCGAACCTCCCTGGCACACCTCGATCGATTTTTGGCCTACAGCATGCCCGAACCCCGGGCCAACCGACGAAATCATGGGCTATAGCACACCAATTTGGCCAGAAAATGACCCGTTTGCACCGTTTTGCCCTTTTGTCCACCCAAATGGCTATCAAAATTTAAATAGACCATACTCGGACGATCCCCAATCTCCCCGGCATGCCCCGATCGATTTTCGACCAACAGCATACCCGGACTCTGGCACACCCTCGAAACCATAGGCATTGGCAGACCGATTTGGCCCAAAAATGCCTCGCCCGCCCGTTTTACATGTTTTTCCTCCCAAATGGCCACAAAACTTTAAACGGACCATACTAGGATGATCCCCAACCTCCCTGGTACACCCCGATCGATTTTTGGCCCACAGCACGCCTAAACCCATGGCCTACCCCCAAACCCGTGGGCTATAGCACATCAATTTAGTTTGAAAATGCCCCAATTTATTTTTGGCCCACAGCATGCCCCGACCCTGAGTCCACCCCCAAAATCATGCGCTAGAGCATACCGATTTAGCTCGAAAATGCCCCGTTCACGCCGTTTTGCTTGTGTGTCCACCCAAATGGCTATAAAATCTTAAACGGACCACATTGAGATGATCCCCAACCTTCCTGGAACGCCTTGGTCAATTTTCTACCCACAGCACGCCTGGACCCCAAGCCCACCCCTAAAACCGTGGGCTATTAAACACTGATTTGGCCCAAAAACTCCCCCTTCGTGCCATTTCTCCCATTTGTCCACCCAAATGGCCTCAAAAATTAAAATGGACCACACTGGGATGATATCCAACCTCCATGGCATGCTTTGATCGATTTTTTACCCACAGTACGCCTGGACCCCTGTCCCACCCTCAAAACCGTGAGCTATAACATACCGATTTGACCCGAATATGCCCCGTTAGCGTCGTTTTCCCTTTTATCCATCCAAATCGCCACAAAATTTAAACGGACCACACTGGGACGATCCTCAACCTCCCAGGCATGCCTCGGTCAATTTTTCGCCCATTGCACGCCCGAACCCCGGGCCCAACCCAAAAACCGTGGTCTATAGTACACCGATTTGGCCTAAAAAAGCATCATTCGCGCGTTTTCTCCCGTTTATCCACCCAAATAGCCACAAAAATTTAAACAAACCGCACAGGCATGATCCCCAACCTCCATGGTATGCCCCGATCAATTTTTGGCCGACAGCACACCCGAACCCCGGTCCCTCCCCAAAATCGTGGGTTATAGCACACCGATTGGCCTGAAAATGCCCCATTCACACCGTTTGACCCATTTGTCCACCCAAGTGGCCATGAAAATTTAAACAGACCACACTGGAATGATCCCCAAGCTCCCTGGCATGCCCCGGTCAATATTTGGCCTACAACACGCTCAGACCTTGGGCCCATCCCCAAAACCGTGGGTTATAGCACACTAATTTGGCCTGAAAAAATCTCATTCACGCTGTTTTGCCCGTTTATCCACCCAAATAGCCACGGAAATTTAAATAGACCACATCGGGATGATTTCCGACCTTCATGGCATGCCCCGATCAATTTTTGGCCCACAACACGGTCGTACACTGTGCCTACCCCCAAAACTGTAGGCTATAGCATACCGATTTGGCCCGAAAATACCCCGTTCAATCGTGTGTCCACCCAAATAGCCACGAACATTTAAACGAACTACACTGGGACGATCCCCAACCTCCCTGGCATACCTTGGTCGATTTTTGGCCCACAGCACGCCCGAACCCCGGGCCAACCCCCGTAATCATGGGTTATAGCACACCGATTTGGCACAAAAATAACCCGTTCACATCGTTTTGCTCGTATGTCTACCCAAATGGCCACCAAAATTTAAATAGACCATACTGGGATGATCCCCAACCTCCCTGGCACACCCCGATCGATTTTCAAACTACAGCACGCTCGGACCATGGGCCCACCCTCAAAACCATGGGAATTAGCACATCGATTTGGTATGAAAATGCCATGTTCACCCGTTTGTCCTCCCAAATGGCCACAAAAATTTAAACGGACCATACTGGGACGATCTCCAACCTCCATGGCACGCCCCGATTGATTTTCAGCCTACAGCACGCCCGGACCCCAAGCCCACCCCCAAAACTGTGGGCTATGTAGCACATCAATTTGGTCCGAAAATGCCCCGTTCGCATCATTTCGCCCGATTATCCATCCAAATAGCCACGAAAATTTAACCAGACCACACTGAGATGATCCCCAACCTTCCTTCCTCACAAGACCCAATCAATTTTTGGCACACAGCACGCGCGGACCATGGGCCTACCCCCAAAACCACCTAAAAAACCTTGTTTACGTCGTTTCGCCCGTTTGTCCACCCAAATAGCAATAAAATTTTAAAAAGACCACACTGGGATGATCCCCAACTTCTCTGTCATGCCCCGGTACATTTTCGGTCAATAGCACGCCCAGACCCCAATCCCATCCATCAAAACTGTGGGCTATAGCACATCGATCGGGCCAGAAAATGTCCCATTCGTGTCGTTTTGCCCGTTTATCCACCCTAATGGCCACGAAAATTTAAACGAACCATACTGGGAAGATCCCCAAACTCCATGGCATGCCCACCCATAACACACCAAGACCTTGAGCCCACCTCCAATATAGTGGACTATAGCACACCGATTTGGCCCGAAATAGCCCTGTTCGCACTGTTTTGCCTGTTTGTCCACCTAAATGGCCACGAAAATTTAAACGGACCACACTGGGATGATCCTCAACCTCACTGGCATGCCCCGATAGATTTTTGTCATACAGCGCACCCGAACCCCGGGCCCACCTCCGAAATTGTGGGCTATAGCACACTAATTTGGGTCGAAAATACCCCGTTTGCATCGTTTCACCCATTTGTCCAACCAAATAGCCACGAAAATTAAAACGGGCCACATTGGTACTATCCCTAGCCTCTTTGGTATGCTCCAAATGATTTTCGGCCCACAGTACGCCCGGACCCCAAGCCCACCCCCAAAACCATGGGCTATAGCTCACTGATTTAGCCTAAAAATGTCCCATTCACCCATTTGTCCACCCTAACGGCCACAAAAATTTAAATAAACCATACTGGGATAATCCCCAACCTCCCTGGCACGCCCTGGTCCATTTTTGGCTCACAGCACACCCAGACCCCAGGCCTACCCCCGAAATAGTGGACCACAGCATATCGATTTGGCGCGAAATAGCCCGGTTCTTGCTTTTTCAACTGTTTGTCCACCTAAATGGACACAATAATTTTAACGAACCACACTGGGATGATCCCCAACCTCACTAGCATGCCCTGATTGATTTTCGTCCCATAGCACGCCCGAACCTCAGGCCCACCCCCAAAAACGTGGCTTATAGCACACCGATTTGGCCCGATAATGTGCCGTTCACGCCATTTTGCCTGTTTGTCCACCCAAATGGCCACAAAAATAAAAACGGACCACACTGGGATGATCCCCAACCTCCTTAGTATGCCCCAGTCGATTTTTGATCCACAACATGCTCGGACCCCGGACCCACCCCCGAAATCGTAGCCTATAACACACCAATTTGGCCTAAAAATGCCTCGTTCGCGCTATTTTGTGAAGTTGTCCACCCAAATGGACACAAAAATTTAAATGAACCACACTGACACTATCCCCAACCTCTCTGGCATGCCCCAATCAATTTAAACGGACCACACTGGGATGATCCTCAATCTCCCTGGCAGGCGCTGATCAATTTTTGGCCTACAACATTCCCGGACCCCAAGCCCACCCCTAAAATCGTGGGCCATAGCACACCAATTTGGCCCAAAAATGCGTCGTTCGCGCCGTTTCGCCCGTTTGTCCACCCAAATGGCCACAAAATTTAAACGGACCATACTAGGATGATCCCCAACCTCCCTGGCATGCCCCGATAGATTTTTGGCCCACAGCATGCTCGAACCCTGAGCCCACCCTCAAAACTGTGGGCTAGATTTTGCCCGAAAATGCCCTATTCGTGTCGTTTCGCCTGTTTGTCCACCCAAAAGTTCACGAAAATTAAAACAGACCTCACTAGAATGATACCCAACCTCCTTGGCATGCCCCGATTAATTTTTGGCATACAGCATGCCCGGACCCCGGGCCCATCCCCAAAACTGTGGGCTATAGCATACCGATTTGGCCCAAAAATGCTTCGTTCACCTATTTGTCCACCTAAATGGCCATAAAAACTTAAACAGACCACACTGGGATGATCCCCGACCTCCATGGCACACCCCAGTCAATTTTTGGCCCACAACACGCTTGTACACTATGCCCACCCCCAAAACTGTGGGCTATAGCACACCGATTTGGCCCGAAAATTCTCCGTTCAATCGTGTGTCCACCCAAAATGGCCACGAACATTTAAACAGACCTCACTAGGATGATCCCCAACCTCCCTAGCACACCTCGGTCGATTTTTCGCCCACACCACGCCCGGACCCCGAGCCAACCCCCGCAATCATGGGCTATAGCACACCGATTTGGACCAAAAATAACCCGTTCGCATCGTTTTGCCCATTTGTCTACCCAAATGGCCACCAAAATTTAAATAGACCATACTGGGACGATCCCCAACCTCCCTGGCATGCCTTGATCGATTTTTGACCCGCAGCACGCCTGGACCCCTGGGCCCATCCTCGAAACCATGGGCATTAGCACATCGATTTGGTATGAAAATGCCCTGTTCGCCCGTTTCACCCATTTGTCCTCCCAAATGGCCACAAAAATTTAAACGGACCATACTGGGACGATCCTCAACCTCTCTGGTACACCTCGATCGATTTTCGACCCACAGCAGGCCCAGACCCATGGACCACCCCTAAAACCATGGGCTATAGCACACCGATTTAGCTTGAAAATGCCCCAATTTATTTTTGGCCCATAGCATGCCCGGACCTCGGGTCCACCCCTAAGCCCGTGTGTTATAGCACACCGATTTAGCTCAAAAATGCCCCATTCGTGTCGTTTCACCCAAGTGTCCATCCAAATGGCCATAAAAATTTTAACGGACCATACTGGGACGATCCCCAACCTCCCTGGCATGCCTTCGTTAATTTTCGGCCCACAGCACGCCCGAACCCCGAGCCTACCCCCATTTATCCACCTAAATGGCCACGAAAATTCAAACCGACCACACTCGGGTGATCCTCAAACTCCCTGGCATCCCCCGGTCAATTTTCGGGCCACAGCACGCCCGGAACCCGAGCTAACCCCCTGAACCGTGGGCTATAGCACATCGATTTGGCCTGAAAATGCTTCGTTCGTGTTGTTTTGCCCGTTTGTCCACTCTAATGACCACAAAAATTTAAACGGACCACACTAGGATGATCCCCAACTTCCCTGGTACGCCCCGATTGATTTTCAATTGTCGCGCCCCTTTTTCCTCGCGGAAGGCGAGATTCGACTTGACACACTCTTTCTCAGATTGTGTTTAAAGAAAGGGTGTGAGAGTCACCACTTAACGTATTAAGGTGTGTTAGGGCATGGGTCCAGGACACTACAAACCTATTTTGTCATTTTAGTCTTAGTTCATCAAAGTCCGGGTAAGGGTTCAAATTACCTCAAAAAAAAGGTGATAGGCACCTTTCGAGGTCCACAAAGGTGGTTCTCGATAAAATTCGTACTTTACATGGAGATTTTATGTGATCAAATAAAGGTCTCTTCTTTTATTATTAATTTACTGTTTAGTTAAGATATAAGATAATTAATAAGCAAACATATGTCATTTGTTAATGCTAATTGTCGATTATCTAGGTGATAAAATTAAAAAAAAACATAGAAATAAGATAAGCGAGGAGAAAGAAATGACATAATTTATAATAAAAAGGGGACTGCTTTATAATAAACTAGCTACCCCAAATAAACATCTAAAATTAATAAAAAGGCTAAAAGAAATCGTTCGAGTCAAACAAAGATATATTTTGGTTCTATTCGAATCAGAAACCTAACTTGTTAATCATCATCCGACCCAAGGGCCGAACTCTTAGACAAGTAATCATGTCATTAGCCTCGCCGTTAATATTTTGTTGGGATCATCATTTCTGAAAAGGGCCTACCTATCCCACCCTACCTAGGATGGATGACATGTCTGAAGTTGTTCTATGACAAGGACAAAACTAACAGTTTTAGTAATATTTAATGTCCCGACTATCGTCCAAGAGGCATTGGACTTTGCTATTTTGAATTTGTGTTCTAGACTAACAGAAAGCTATGTTGCCTAGGACTCGAAGCGAACATATTGGACAACAAGTAGCACGTAATAATCCCAAATTAGCCTCTTGATTATATTAAAGTTGATCAATGATAACATGCGAAGACAAATAATTATTCGTTACGTCATTAACCTATAGGCATGGTGTCTAAATGATCAACGAATAGTGATAAAGGCCGACTGTGATTCATGTATGCAATAATGTAATGTGTGTCTACGAGGGGGTGTCGAAAGTGTGGTAAATGTGTCAAACAAAAATGCTTTTGAATTGTCATAAAATATAGATGAGAACATAGAAAATCAACAAAAATATTTAAAGAAATTAACATGTTAAGAGTGCCATAATATACTTACTCTAGTGTTAAACATATCAAAAAGTGCTCAAAATATGTATTTTAATAAACCAGCAGTTGCATTATTGCATAATTTCATAAAGAAAATGAACCAACATATTAAAAATGTCTAAAAGCTAACATTATATTTAACCATGGAGATATGCCAATATACAAAAACTTTTACATGCTAGTAGTTATGACATGCTGAAATTTATTAGATGGGCAGAATTTTAATGTTCTAATGTTAATAACGTGCTCAAATTGTCTAATTATACAAAAACATGATTTAAACATTATGGAATTTATTTAAACATGCTGGAAATTGTATTAAACATGCTGAAAATATTGTTAAACATTCTGAAAATTGTATTAAACATGCTGAAATATTATTAAACATGTCAAAAATTGTATTAACATATTAGAAAATGAGATAGACGTAAATGTAATATTTAACAAGCATGAGATTAATTGTTAACATATTCATGAATAGACATGCTTAAAATCATGTTCATGCTAAGAATATATTAACTCGTTAAAATCCACCATTTAACATGTTTACAATACGCTCGTATGTTTGAACTTAACATACTAATGTTCTAAAGATGCATTATCATGTTTTAGAGTTTAACATGCCAAAGTACAAAATCCACCATTTAACATGTTTACAATACGCTCGTATGTTTGAACTTAACATACTAATGTTCTAAAGATGCATTATCATGTTTTAGAGTTTAACATGCCAAAGTACAAAATCCACCATTTAACATGTTTACAATACGCTCGTATGTTTGAACTTAACATACTAATGTTCTAAAGATGCATTATCATGTTTTAGAGTTTAACATGCCAAAGTACGTTGGTATGCCACATGTCAAATTAAGACGCCCAATATGTTATAATACATAATGTCAAGTTAATATGCTTATATTCGTGCTAACATGATAGGCATATTTACACTTGATGCTAAGATTCGTTAATAAACAAAATTAAGCGTTGCATATGTTAATGAAACCTAGATTCATTGTGCCTAGATGACCCACATAACACATATTGCACGTAATCCTAGGTTGTGCCTACTTATATTATTCACAAAGCACATAAATCCCCAGCCCCGTGAAGCATTCCCCAAAATTATTGTTACAATAATAGTAACGTTTGTACAAGATTATTACAGGCCAAATAATAAGAAAATAAAACTAAATAGACTAATACAATTTATTGTAAACTCCCCGACGACTCTTGCAATCTCGAATACCTGTTAGATACAAAGCAAAAGAGCAAGGCAAGCACAAGACAAAACTACACACAGTTTGACACATCGAACAATTAAACAAGTAGTAAGCAATTATTAAACTACTCCAATGAGCATGCTTTCTAATGCTTTCTAGATATATAAATGCATCGATGAGAGACTTACAAGTAGTCGGCGAAAATAATAATAAGAGAACCAAGAAGCACGAATTCTGAAAAACGGATTGCTAACCAAAGCTTAAGATTGATGCTCCCAAAATAAGTGTCAAAGTAATAAAGTGAAATTGCTTTATTATTTTAAGCTTTTGTCAGAGAGAGAGTATATATTTGTTGTAATTTGTCCCCTTAAAATGAGGAGGGGTTGTTTATATAGTGGGGGAGGATAAAGAAGTAAAAGGAAGAAATAGTAATAGAATCAATCAATGTCTATAAGAAAGGACAATAAAATATTCTAAGAGATCAATTAACAAACTGAATCAATTAAGTGGGAGAAAAATATGCTAATCAGTCAATTAAGGAAAAAAATTCTTTAAATAGATGACCTAAGCAATTAAGGGTAAAGTAAAAGAGGGAATAATAATTTAAGAAGATCAAATCAATAAAATAAATCAATATGATAAATCACAGTAAATTAGGTAAGCAATTAAGTAAATTAGGAAAATTGGGTGAGAAAAATCACGTGGAATAATTCACCAAAAATAGAATCTCACTTACAAGGTCAGCCAAATGATACTTCCATTTGTAATCAAAAGATTCTAATACCAAGTAATTAATCACGTAAAATACTACTTAATCACAGTAAATTGTACATGTCCGAGTCAACTCGAATCCTTAAAATGATATAGGCAATCAGTCTCAAAAATATTCAATCTAAGAGTAAATATTTTGTCAATACTGTACCAGCTGACCCAATCCACATATGAGAGCAAACACGAATCGGCAACCCAACTAAAAATTTGAAGTTAAAGTTAAGCCTCATGAATTTCGGGGGTTTTAGCATTACAAACAAACATGAAACAAAAAGAATTGAATCACAAAATCAAAATTGAATGTCACTAATTCAAAAATTAATAAACTGTTAAAGATGATAGTGTTAATTTGAGACACGAGATTAAATGAGGGTGCCAAACTAGACGGATTCATCATGAATCCGTCATAATTTAACAGTGATGAGCAGAGATTGTGGCGTGACCGAAAGGGGCTGGTTTCGTTGATGTTATTGCCGTTGGGGATGCGGATGGCGGGGATGGAAGAAGATCGGAGGAATGGGCTGTGGCGCTGGCGGCTCTGGTTGGAGCAGCGGCGTGAGGGTTCGATGGCGGCGGCGTTGAGAGGATAATGGAGGTTGAGCAGCTGGTTGTCGCTGTTGTCTCTGTTTTCGCCGGAGATGACGGCCGGGGGGTCAACGGAGCAGGGTGGTTGCATGGCGGCGTGGGTAGCCGCTGTTGGTTGCTTCGTCTTCGTCGATGGCGTGCCGGAGTGGTGGACGGCGGCGGAAAATGGAGAGGAGGAGGTGAAGGCGGCTTGAGGATGGGGAGAAGAGAGGCAGAGAGAGAAAGTAGAGAGAGGGTGGTGGAGGCTGCTTTTGGAGAAGAATGGAGGGCTTAAGGGTTTTTGTTTGGTCTTAAAAGGAAAGAGGTGAAGATTGACCTCAGCCGTTAGATCAATTTTGATCAACGGCTGGGATTTAAGATTGTGATTAGAATTGTGATAGGTTAGGCTGAAATTGACATCAAATGGCTAAACTTGTCATAAATTAAATGTAAATTGACTAGATTAATAATAAATTGGGTAAGATTGTAATGGATTGAGTCCAATAGGCTAAGATTGTATTGGATTAAAAGGTAAATAAATTGTGCACAATAATTTTAATTTAGACTACTATTTAAAGTAGGGATAATAATATATGATAATAATAATTAAAGAATAAATAATAATATTAAATAATAAATAACAAATAATAATAAATAAAAATAATAATTAAATAATAAATCGTAATAAAAAGGAATAATATATATAATAACAAGGTCAATAAATAATAATAAATGTAGATAATAATATATCATTAAATAATGGAAAATTAGTCAGTGCATGTACAAAAAATGTGAGTGAGCACAATTACGTGAAAAAATAATTTAATTAATAGAATTATGTAAAATGCCATATTTAATTTTAAAAATTATAAAAAATGATTCTAAAAGATAATTAAATAATTTATACACTTTTCGAAATTATGAATGCGATATGTCAGAAATCTGTTTGATGCAAGAAAAAGTGCAAAAAATACTAATATTTAAAAATTAATAACTTGTTAAAATAACAGCCTAAAATTGATATCGGGAGGTCAAAATTGGGTGTCAACATCATCCCACAGCACGACCGGACCGAGGGCCCACCCACGAAACCGTGGGCTATAGCACACCGATTTGGCCCGAAAATGCCCCGTTCGCGCCATTTCGCACGTTTGTCCACCTAATTGGCCACGAAAATTAAAACGGACCACACTGGGACGATCTTCAACCTCCTTGGCACGCCCCGGTCGATTTTTGTCCCACAGCATGCCTGGACCTCGGGCCCACCCCAAAAAGTGGGCTATCACACACCGATTTAGCCTGAAATTGCCCCGTTCGCGCTGTTTTGCCCGTTTGTCCACCCAAATGGCCACAAAAATCTAAACGGATCAAACTGGGACGATCCCCAACCTCCCTGGCATGCCTCGATCGATTTTCAACCAACAGCACGCCCGGACCCCAGGCCCACCCCAGGTATAGTGTGACATGACAACCCCACATAAAAAATAGGGTATGAATTCCGCGTAAGTCGAACATCTGAAAGGTATGGACATTTATCACGATCAATAATTACACAAACTACATCACGTTAGAGGCGTTCACATCATAATGAAACTTACCGATGCCATCACATATGAAAGGTAAGCCATGAGAATCATGAGGGCAACTTCACGATCAGTTGAGTGCCTGCAAGTGGAATGTACGCCTTCTAGAGTTACACGTGCCGAATACATATAGATATAAATGTAGATACACAACGAAAACAGATTCTCAACATCCAAACTTCTCGTTAAAAGTATTTTCCTGAATCAGCTCTATAATAAGCCTAAACTCAGTAATATTGCATAGAATCAAGGTTCCTTGCGGACACTAACTAGCTTGAATGGTTAGTCCCCTAATGAACTTTCAACCAGTCATTTGTGGGGAAATATGAAAACACCCGATCAATTCCTATACGAAACACAAATGCAACATAATCTCACCAGATCCATAACAAGTTAGCCATGAAAAGAAAGTGAGACGACCTGGGCCAGAGCTAAGTGACACAACCTGGGGTAGAGCTCGTTGTCTTTCCGGATCCCCTCACGTTCTTGATTATTTTGGTATAACATTATTGTAAAACCACACTGCATGTCACTGTATGAAAAATTTGGACGGAGTTTTAACCGGTCAAAAGGCATATTTAAGCCACTACTAGTTTATACAACCCACGTTTTTATTAAAAGGGAAACACCTTCTACCTTTAATTGCCCATTCAAGGCTGATAGGATTTGAACTTCAAATTCTTTTGATATAAGTTACAAAGCCAGAAAGTTCTGGGACTAGTTGTTAGCCTTGGATTATCACATTTGGTATTAGAATGGAAAAAGTTAGTCGAAGTACGGAGACTAAGTGATAGATGGTCTGAAGGCAAGGCAATGTAAATGAAATCCTCCCCTAGAACCAGTCATGCCCATCCATTAACAGACTTCAATCATTGGTACAAGCTCCTTAGGTTGTATAGAATGAAGGTTTCACAATGACAAACATGTATCAAAATTACTGGCAAAAAGAGTTAAATTATAACAACATTATTTTGTTTAAGAATTACTTCAGTTGCTCTTTCATCTACAATCATGTCATTGTCTAATGTAGTTTTACTATGAGAAACAAATGAACTAGTAGAAATCATACCTAGAGTTTGCATACTCTCTTGAATGAAACTCACTTCCTTCTCAAAGTTTTGTTTCAACTTTTCAAAAAGGCCTGTTCATCCTTTTTGTCAATGTGTTGCTGGTATATGCACGCGACCTACCACTAAAATGTAGCAGATGTAATAGAGATAGAATATGAACAGCAAACCAATCTGAACAACATTTGCAACAACAATACCAGTGAAATCCCACTAGCGGTGTCCGACGAGGGTAGAGTGTACGTATACATTACCCCAAGCTCACAATATCTTTACAACAAAGCATCAAATTAATAAAATCTTTTCCACAAACTGAAGATTAACAATAACCCATCAATTAAAGATTCCATTTTTAACCCTTTTTTTGCAATTAAATCATCTTCACCATCAAATACAAGCGTCAAAACAACTACAGTAACCTTTTTGAAAAATAGTTGAATTAGTAAATAGAATGTGACTAAAATTTTCTAAGGAATTTATGGAGTAAAGATCTGAAATTGCTAAACCCAGAAATGCAACTCCATACTCCCATTTCTGCTGCAAATTTTTACATAACTATGACATTTGAACAAAAGAAAACCGTAAAACAAAACCAATAGAGAAAATTATAGTCATCGAGTGCAGACTGACCTGCCATCCAAAAGGATATGTTCATTATGATCTATACAAGACACAAATTCTTTTAACCACGAAAAACATTATAGTAAAAAGAACCCATTGAAAACTAATGTTAGTAAAGACCTTAAAGAAGAAATTGAAACATAAATACTCTAAATATAGGAAATTAAGAAATCCTTTAGGAAGATATACCAACAATCAGTTTTCCAGTTTTTAAGAACAACCCAACTCAAATGATTTCTGAAATTGTGGGTCTGGTTCAAGTTGATTTGCCAGAGAACTGCAATCGCCGGAGAGAGTTCAGTTCGTACTTCGCTGGAGAGAGGTCGGGTCGGTTGTGATGGTGCTAAAAGCGTGAGGTTGTCTCTTCTTTTGAGAGAAGAAGCTGGCTCTTGAGAAAAGGGTTTACAGAGAAAGGACTTTTGATAAAATACAAATTCGCGGTTTATTTATTGATTTTGCGGTTAATTTTTTTCAAGTACAGCGGGGTTTTAAATGCCATAAAAGTATTTTCAATTTATTTTTAATGATAGCGGGAGTTTTAACCTTCACAATTATAATTAAAATAATAGGGTATATAAACCCCACAATTTGGTATATTAAAAAAATTCCAAGTAAACAAAACAAAGAATTGTTTGAACAATATCAAGATGGAAATGAGAATGTAGCAATTTCCAAGTTGGGAAATTTCTTTACTTCATAAAATTCTGTCTACTTAGGAATAAGACCATGTACATATTATTTATTTCAAATCCTACTTATGAGAATGGGGTATGTTATTATTTTTGTTCATTCCGCTAGTTCAAATCAATATTGTCTTTGTTTCTCAATTTTTTTTCATCTTCTCTAAATATCATTTTCTTAATATACTAAAAAAAAAAAGGTAGTACATTATACAATTTGAGATGCAGGTATTATTTTCTTGTTAGTAACATTCTTTTGTTTCATTTCTGTGTACACTACTTAAAAAATGTGAAAAAGCGACGGTCAACGTCGCTTTTTTGTCAAAAGCAACGTAAAAGTGTCTTTTTTTTTGTGTCGCAAAAAAGCTTGATATTTTTTGAAAAAGACGATCTGCATTGCTTTTATTACGACGGACAAAGTCGCTTTTAGAATTTTTTTTACTATTTTTAGAAAAATCGACGTTGTGCGTCGCTTTTTGTTCTTTACGCGAAAAACACATGATGAACAAAAATTGACGGACATCGACATTTTAATTTATTGATGAAAAAAATAAATTTTTTCAGAAAAATTGACATTGTCCGTCGTAATTTGATAAAAATAACTTTTTTTTTAGAAAAAGCTATGTTGACCGTGGCCTTTTGCTCTACATAATGATTAAAAAAGCAACATTGACCGTCACTTTTTGTTCTTCATAATGAATAAAAAGCTACGTTGGTCGTCACTTTCTGTTCTTCATAATGAATAGAAAGCGACGTTGATCGTCGCTTTATATTTTCATAATGAATAAAAAGAGACGTTGGTCGTCACTTTTTGTTCTTCACAATGAATAAAAAAGCGACGGTCATCGTCGTTTTTCTTTTTTTAAAAAAAAATTACTGATTTAAAAAACGAAGCAATGCGTCGCATTTCTTGAAATGTATTTCAAAAAAGTGACGGACAAAAGGGACCCTACCCGTCGCTTTTCTGCATTTTTTCTGAATACAGAAATTTGTATTTTCTGCATCTCACCTATCAAATTAAAATGCAATTCAATATATATAACCTCATGCAACACATATTTTTAAAATAACCATCCAACGCACTAAATTATCAAAACATTTAAGCAATTCAAATCAACAACACTTAAATAATCAAATTCAAAATCCTAAACACTTAATAATTAACCCAACAAAAACCAAAGCACTTAAACAATCCTAAATTCTTTCATTAGAGTCTATAGGCGTCCAAGATTTCTTCTAGCAGTTGACTTCAAATTCTTATCCGGACGTGGCCGATCACCTTCACCACCAGATGTCATCTATTTGCAAGTTTACATCAAAACATATAAAAATCAAGTCATTGGTTCATATTTAATGAGACTATGCTTAACTATTTTCAAGTTACTAGTACACATTTCAAGTCACTACTTTTAAACCATTTTCAAATATCTAATTGATATTTTATTTCACTATACGTAATCATTTTCAAATATCTAATTCACATTTTAAGTAACTAAACTTAACCATTTTCAAATATACTTGAAAAGTCAATATACTTAATCATTTTCAAATGACTATACTTTATAATTTTAAAATTATTAGTACACATTTCAAGTGACTATACTTAACCATTTTTAAATTACAAGTTTACAATTTCAAGTAACTACACTTAATCATTTTCAACTCACAAGTTCACAATTTTAAGTAACTACACTTAATCATTTTCAAATACCAGACTAAATAATTTTCAAATAACTCATTCACTAGTACACACTTCAAGTCAGTACGCTCAAACCATTTTCAAATAGTTAATTGACATTTCAAGTCACTATACTTAACCATTTTGAAGTAACTACACTTAACCATTTTCAAGTCCACTAGTACACATTACAAGTCACTACACTTAATTATTTTCAAATAACTAGTAGACCTTTTGATACAAGATCGACAAGGTAGAGACAAAAACATACACCAAAATAGACAACGATTTAAAGAACCGAGGACCCATTTTGATGACCTCTCTCGGATTCACAAGAAGAACAAGAAAGAAAATGATAGATAGATAGATAGATAGATAGATAGATAGATAGATAGATAGATAGATAGATAGATAGATAGATAGATAGATAGATAGATAGATAGATAGAATAGATGGATAGATGGATGGATAGATAGATAGATAGATAGAATAGATGGATGGATGGATGGATGGATGGATGGATGGATGGATGGATGGATGGATGGATGGATGGATGGATGGATGGATGGATGGATGGATGGATGGATGGATGGATAGATAGATAGATAGATAGATAGATAGATAGATAGATAGATAGATAGATAGATAGATAGATAGATGGATAGATGGATAGATAGAATAGATGGATGGATGGATGGATGGATGGATGGATGGATGGATGGATGGATGGATGGATGGATGGATGGATGGATGGATGGATGGATGGATGGATGGATGGATGGATGGATGGATGGATGGATGGATGGATGGATGGATGGATGGATGGATGGATGGATGGATGGATGGATGGATGGATGGATGGATGGATGGATGGATGGATGGATGGATGGATGGATGGATGGATGGATGGATGGATGGATGGATGGATGGATGGATGGATGGATGGATGGATGGATGGATGGATGGATGGATGGATGGATGGATGGATAGATAGATAGATAGATAGATAGATAGATAGATAGATAGATAGATAGATAGATAGATAGATAGATAGATAGATAGATAGATAGATAGATAGATAGATAGATAGATAGATAGATAGATAGATAGATAGATAGATAGATAGATAGATAGATAGAACCGGAATCCCCAAGCAATCTCTGTTTCTAAGCAAACCATCAACACAAGGATTTCACCTTGCCCAAGGATTCCACCTTGAAAGAGTCTCTCAAAAGAGGCTACAGATATGTCATCTAAAATTTCCCCTTAAAATGAAGGAAAACTAGCTATTTATAGGCCATGGGTCTTTATTACACAATGGACCCAAAAGTGACCCTAAAAGCTATTGGGCCCAAAAGTGACCCAAAGCCAAAAATAATGTCATCGGCATCCATGCTCTCTCAAAGCCCACGCTATATTTCAAACACGTCTTGGCTCAATGCTCCCGTGGATGACATCATCAAATGTAGCTTCTCCCGCGCTCCAAGCTATCATCCACACACGTATTTGTTCCCATAAAACAACCAAATCTTGGATCCATCGATGTGATCCTTGAAGCATCGATCCCAAAGAAGTGGAGCCCATTGATCTTGTATCATCCTTCCTTTCTTGAAGAAGATTCGTCCTCGAATCCAACTCCTTTATCAACTTATAGTTGCACCTTTCAAGTTTGGAATTCTTTGGTAAGAACTCTGTTAGGCTTTCAAGCTCATTTTCATATGGCATTCTCCTTGCATCCTCTTTTGATATTATTTGTTCATGAACCTGCACAAATGAAGGAGTGATGCTATGTACAATTCTAGCATCATGGTTAGTGAGTGACCAATGTTCCATGTTAGAATTGGTCTTCTCAATTTGGATTTGGGTTGGATGAACAATGTCGTCGGGAACTTGGTTTGTAGTGGGAACATGTTCTTGAAGTGGAATCGGATGTGGTCTTTGGTAATGAGGTGTTTGCTGGTAGAATTGTGTTGGTTTGGGTACATTAGTGGGGTTTGGGTAGTAAGACATGTCACATTTTCCATGTTTCCTTCTAAACGTGATCCATCCTTCCTCCAACTATTCAATTCTTGTCCCCAATCCATGAGAGCTTTCATTATCGCCTCTTTTGAGATAGGTTGAATCTCATCTCCCAAAGCCATGGTACCTAAAAATTAGGCATTCAACACAATTTTTTCTTCAATTTTGAGGATCAAACACCACCTTTTAAAAAGAATTCAAGATGAAGGTTTGAGACTCAAGAACACCAAGAACTTCAAAAATCTCTAACACTCTTGAACCGATGATAGGAATGTGATGAAATTTTGAACCATGACTATTTTCAACCTTCAAAACGCATTCCAAACATCAATTTGTTCAAATTCTCAACCAAAAATTCCAGAACTCGAACCCACCTCTCTTTCTTCAACTTTAAGCCCACATCAAGGGTAGAATACTCAAATCAACTCCTATTTAGCTCATATTCGAACTCTAGACTCCTATAGTGTTAGAGAACAAGAATATAACACTAAAAACACAAGAAAACAACAAAATCAAAGACTCAAATTTTGACCTAGGGTCAAAAACGGGAATAGTACTTTTTTAAAAAAAAATCGATTTTGACACTTTTTTTTTTGCAATTTTCAAGATAACAAACCCAAGATTGACTTCATAAGAAAGAAATCAAGCTCGACTCTGATACCAAATGATACAAGATCGACAAGGTAGACACAAAAACATACACCAAAATAGACAACGATTTAAAGAACCGAGGACCCCTTTTGATGACCTCTCTCGGATTCACAAGAAAGGAAATGATATCAAGAGTAAAACCCACTAAAAACAACAACAACACTTGCTGAACAAGATGCAATAACAACAACACACTGTTACAAGACAAGAACACAAATGGATTAAACTAGATATAGACAAACGATTACAAGAAAGTAAAGATAGATAGGTAGGTAGGTAGGTAGGTAGGTAGGTAGATAGATAGGTAGGTAGGTAGATAGATAGGTAGGTAGGTAGGTAGGTAGGTAGGTAGATAGATAGATAGATAGATAGATAGATAGATAGATAGATAGATAGGAGTGGACCACACTTACTAGAACTTGTGACAACCTGTACATTGTATTTATTCAATCACTTTACCTTCATTCTTATCATCTTTGTAATCATTACTGTACTGTACTGTGACCATTAGGCTGCCTCCAGTACATATCAACTGGGATCGACCCATTCTAGGCTTATGCCCTTGGGATACCACCCATAAACACATAAATAGGGATCGACCCATGATAGGCTTATGCCCTTGGGATACCACCCGATAAGAGAGAACTTCCATCACTTAGTTCAATTAATCTTTGAGATTGTTATTTCGGCCGTCACCACATTTTTGATACTTTGAAACAATGATACATCAATAAGAGACATATAAATAGACCATTAATGCAATAAGAATGAAGTAAGAACTCATTGGCATAACAATAAAGTGTTTTGGAGTCATCAATGCCATAACAATGTATTAGGAACTTATTGGTATATCAATGAAACGTTTTGGAGTCATTAATAGCACATGGATCTTGTTCGAGTAACCGGATACCTTCTAACATTCATTAGTGCGATAAATATGTAACATTTGGAAAACATGTAAGTATTGGAATGTCTTGATATCTTGTAGGGTGGAAACAAGTTCATTGGTAACGTAGGACATCATACAAAACCATTATGGATCACATGTTATTGAATAACTTTGGAAACCTTCTTAATAGAACAATTGTTGACTTTCTTGCCAAAGATATGGTATAGAGTATTCTTTACATACCTGACTATAAACCTTCAATACTAGTTCCAAATGGACTTCTCATCTTTTCATATTACTTATCTACAATGAACATATATAGCAATCTAATATTAGCGACCAAACGTCACAATTCAATTACTTGAATTCACCAAACTAGTGGTTAAGTAGTAATCCTTAATTACACCATAAAGGGTGTCACTTTAACCTTCTTATACTCCAATTACATTCACATGCCATGAATATTCATACAACATCCTCCAATATCAAGTTTGGATTCATTTATCCTTCCTACCAATCCATTAAACCAAATTGAGCCATAGACATAAACAATCATCAATTCAATAGTACATCACCATATCCACCTTCCATAAATTACCATATCCACCTTCCATAACCCAATTAACATATCCACCTTCCACAATTCAATACAACCAAACCATGCAAAATAGTCCATAACCCTATTTCCATCACCTTTCAATAACAACCAATACATATAATCCCCTATCACACATACACATATGGAAGAGAACAAAGGCAAACAATATTCATACCTTAGAATTCACCTCTTGATTATGCAATCCTGTTTGCACAAATAATAGGTGCCTTTCTAAGCTCTCGAGATGACAAACGTAGTTATCGGATTACTTTGAAATTTCTACAGTTGAATCAAAAGTAATTTTGAGGTCAAATTTGGTTAGGGTTTGTTCCTTCTCAATGATTGATGATGAAAATGAGTTTTTGAACCCATATACATATATATATACACATATTCCCGTCCATAATATCATAGGGAATGACCAAAGTGCCTTTAAAATTTAAATAATGTCAAATCTGTCCTTTGGTGGACTGTTTTGATAAGCTAAAGTAGATCAACCATAACTCTTAGCTCCGATATCAGATTTGGGTAAAATTGGTATCGTTGGAGAGATAATTCAAAGGGATTTCATTTCATATAAAGTAGGCCACCCAGTTCGTCCTGTACAAGGAGTTATGATCATTTGAAGTTGACCCTAAAAATCTGTTTTGAGAGGCTGACGTAAAACGAGTATATCTCCTTACGCAGACGTTGGATTTGGATGAAACCAATTGAATTGGAAATAAGACTCAAAGATCTTTCTTTTGATAGGTGGTATCTCTCCCAGTTCATTATATTAAGGGATTTATGATCGTTCAAAGTTGACCCAAATAATTGGTTGGCCTCAGTAGTTTGTGTGCAGGAAATTTTCCTGCACATTTACTATTCACAATATCCCGGCCACCGTTTTATAATTTCGAATGTGCTCGATTATATCCGAAACCTATCCGTTTTTGGAAATCTTTATATCGTTGGAAAGCTTATCCAATAACCTTCATATGGAACCATCAACGGGCAAATTCCGGTATAAATAAAATAAAAAATTAATTCCATATAAATAAGATCAATACACGTACTTGAATATGGGGTGTTACATACAGAAACTCCAAAGAATAAATAATGTAGTTGAGACTCTATCATTCCTTATTGCAATAGCCATCTTCTCATCTTTATTGAAAGGTGTTGTATTATGTTGCATGTCTGAAGTTGAAATTCTGATTCTGTAATTTCTTTACTGTTATATTTGAAATATTGTTTTTATCCATTATGAGAAATGTCCTTGACTGCCTTTGGTAGTTCCTGAAAGGAATGGAAAGTTAGTAGTTGTGTACCTACAAAACAATGAATATGGTTAGCTACAAAATCTGCCAGCAAGTTTCCTTCTCTGTAGGTATGAGCCACTTCGACCAAGTTATGAGCCATTAACATCTTTATTTTCTTTATCTCCATCGCAATGGTCCATGTCACCTCCCAAACGCCATGCATGATTTTGCTGACAGTGAGGAAATCTTTCTCAATCATCAGAGGTGTTAACCTATTATTAAGACATTGTTCTAGTGCATATCTTGTTTGTTACTATAATTGTTGCTGGAAATTATTGTTGCTCCTGAATGTTTTCTGTTATTGCAGCTGCTGCTAGTTTAATGCTATTTTTTCAGAAAGCAGCTGCAGCTATTTTTCCTGCAAGCAGCGGCTGCCATGCCACTTTGTTTTGCAGCTATATTTCCTGCTAGTTTCTCTTGTTTTTTCTCTTTGTTTTGATGCTATGCCAAGATGTTTGGTGATCTTTTTTTGCTTAGAATAGGGCAAAGAAACTTGGTGGTGTGTCATGATTCTCTTTTGGTTTACTGCTAATGTACGTTGGTCTCATTCTAAATACCTGAAAATTCTGTATAGGCTCTTAAAATAGGTCGAGATCCAACTCCAAGTGAGTTACATTTGCACATCCATACCCATAATCATGATAGAAAATCTTTTGTTGGTGAGCGTTCCTGACTTCTACATGTAAGTCCATAACTTACATCTAACTATATGATACTCATCTCTTATTTTTCTTTTGTGTTGACATGAACTTGAGACTATTTTAATAACTTCACTTGTTACAGGAAAGGTATGAAGAAATTGTACGAAAAAAAGTACAATGTGAATCTAAAATTGACCAATTGGAGACATATTACAAAGTTGCGGGAGGAGCAAAGAAGGAAAGACTATTTGGTCTTGGATCTAAAGCTGCGGGAGGAGCAAAGAAGAAAAGACTATTTGGTCTTGGATCTGAAACTGCCAGTTACTTTGGGAAAAAACTTTGTACTTGCAATGCTTCCACATCATCAGTACCACCTTCGATTTCTATACCGACAACAAATATGGAGGAATTTGTGAAGCAATTGATTCTGTCCCTTACTACTCATTTTCTTCTGATAGTTATTGAGCGTGTTGGTGGTATTAGGGTACAAGAAGGGGCCGTGCTTGATCCTCCTCCTACTAATGATGATGATGACGATGTTGATTCATAGCTTCATATTATTCGTAGCCCATGATCGTTGCACTAATTTTTGATAGACTATTTTGACATTAGTATATGTTTGACAAAATACATGAAATTGCGGGTGTTGGACACAATTGTTGTGAATTTTTCTATCTATTTGAATGTTGGATATTTAATCATTTTATAAATTACGTGTTTCAACTATTTTCTTATAAAATTATTAGCGACAAAAAATTACTGACTAACTTTTCTCGTTGGTACTGAAAAACTTTAGGGACGGATTAATTTAGTTGCTAAAGACGGCTGCAATTAGCGACAAAAAATTAGTGACTAACATCAGTTGTAGCTACTGAAAAACTTTAGCGATGGATAAATTTGGTTGCTAAATACGGCTACTCAGTCGATCAAATTATGATGGAACGGATCAACGATAAAATATTCTGTCGTAAATTAAGCCACGACCAAAATAAATTTTGAAAATAGCAACGCTATAGCAATGGAAATGTACGTCAGTAATATCAACAACCAAACTATTTCGTCGCTAATTGGTCACAAATTTTGTGACGGAATTCAAATTTTTGTCGCTATGAGGTTAGCAACGAGCAATATAGCGACAAAACATTTTCCGTTGCTATTCCGTCGGATTTTCATATGATAGCGACGAATATGTCATGTCGCTAAATGCTGTTTTTTTTGTAGTGTTAATAAATCGATGTTTAAAATTGAAAAATATTATGTATCTCATATCATGTATTTTCTCCCATCATCATAAGCAGAGTACACTTACGATGACGAAGCATTAATCTATCAGAAAACAGGCAATGCATTAATATGATGTCACATGCAATTTATTATCAAATATATCTATTATTAAAAATAATATGATGATTTTTAATTTTAGAAAGTTATACTACATGTAATATAATATCAATTATCCATTTCAGTATATAATAATTGTTTGTTACGTTTATGACATTCATCATTATTTTTCATTATTTAGTTTAATAAAAATTGTAACTCATAAATTATATCTGATACATAATTTTAATCATGTATCTCCATTTTATTTTAGTGAATACATTATGTATCTCTACCAAAATAGTTCAGAAATGGATCTATCTTAGTAATTAAAATTATGTATGTCAACTTCAATAATATATATCAAAATGTATTATACATACTTTTGGCTAAAATGTTTTAATAACTTTGTACTTTTGGCTAAATTCATTCAACAAGAGATATATAACTGTTTCAGTCTCACCATCAAACAACATCTCACTTTCATCTTTATCAATGATACTGATGCGCCGAGGTTACATCCCAATACCCGGAATACTTTTCTTTATTTATATGTATATCTTGATTCCCTTATCATTACAGATCAACGAGGGAGATGAATTTCCTTCAACAATATATCGAAATTCAATTTGTTTCCTTATTTCATTAGTTTTGAGTTCTGCAACAACTGAAGAAAATCAACTTTTCATACTTTCACTCTCTTTGACTACAGTATAATCAATCTTGTATCATTCACACTTGACATCAACAATCACAAACTGAAATATCACAATAACATCGAGATATTCATTGAGAATCATTGACAAAAAATTGCAGAAAAATAAAGCACAGAAGAGAAGAACATATATATTGTTTAATTCGAATAGGGACAAAAAAGTCACAGAAAGAAATGAAAAGAGAAGAGAATATTGATTGTGCAAGTTGAATGAGGAGAAGAAAAAAAATCGCAGGAAATATAAGAAGAAGAAGCATATTGATTGTGCAATTTGAATGAGTAGAAAATACTTGAAAAATATACATTATTTAACTGATATATGTTTTTTTGGAGGATTTTTGATTGCTAATTAGAAGATATGAAACTTAATTTACTCCTTAATTATCTTATTTTTTTTGTTGATTACCTTAATTAACGTGTATTAGTTGCATTGACGGAGTGTATCACCAATTATGTATCTCTTGCATTTTGATGTATCAAAAAAAAAAAAAAAGAAGAAGAAGAAGAAGAAGAAGATTTTATAAAATTTTGATAAAAATTGAGATCATAAGACATAATTAAGAGTAAACTACTAGGAATTTACGTGAGTTTAACATGAAACTAATCCATATCTATATTCTATAATCTATAATCTATAATCGATATCTATATCTATCTATATCTATTCTATAATCTATAATCTATTGAAAGAACGAAGGGCCTTAGAAATGTAGTTTGAATTTTTTTCTCTTTGTTAAAAGTTTTTGTTTTAGAAAAAATCATCTTTTCACTATTTTTTTATTTTTTAAAAGTTATTATTTAATTTAAAAAATTAAAAGTCCACAAATGTATGGTAAGAATTTAATTTATGGTGAATTAGGAATCTACAATTCTATTCTATTTTAAATTGGACATGCAGTAGCATTGAAATAAGTTCTATCTATATAAGGATTGACAATTTTCTCTCTTTTAGTAACATATTTTCTTATAAATGCATGCTGATTGATATATTTATTTGCATGGTAAATTAGGAATCTATAATTCTATTCTATTTTCAAACTAATCTATAAATTCTATTCTATTTTCAATTGGACGACAGCATTGAAATAAATTCTTTCTATATAAAGAACTAATGATTTTCTCTCTGTTAATTTAGTATCATATTTTCTTATACATGCATGTTAGTTGATATATTTGTCTGCATCTTTAGTGTGCTTCAATTTTTATATTTTATATATGTGATTAATAAAAATATGAGAATTTGTGTGCGTAAAGATTTTCTACTAAAACGTAAACATATCCTAAAATAAATGGAAAAGCATACTGCATACGTATATGGGAAATTTGGAATAAACTTTTTTCAAAAATAAAAAATAAAAAATTGTTGTTTGAGGTTTTTTGGATGAGGGTTCTATCTCAGCTTCTCTTCTCTGTCTTCAAAAAGTTATATTTATTGTCTGTGTATATATAAAAGTCAATGAATTTCTACTTATGTTTTCTCAGTAATCTTTTATTTGAATTAAGTGTATTCACTGCTTTTTTTTATATATAAATTACATTAGATTTGAATTGGTCTATTATATTGAATAATTATATTGCTATCTTAATTTTATGTAAATTATTTTCAGATACAATGGCGGGAAAAGACATCGTTTCCACCTTAAACTATACCCGAAAAGTCTAAGATACACCTAAACTATACTAGTGACCTATTACACACCTTTACTATAAAAAAGTGATATTATTACCTCCCCGCAACCCCCATTCTAAGGCGCGTGTGTTACACTTATTTTAAGCGCGGCCAACCTATTAAATAACAAAAGTAAACGGCTAAAAACATTAAGGGAAAAGGCATCGTTTCCACCCAAACTATAGTCGAAAAGTCAAATCCACACCTAAACTATTTAAGTGACCTATTACACACCTTAACTATAAAAAAGTGATACTTACTGACCTGGTGCTGACGTGGCAGCGCGTGTAAAACACTACACCACATGCAAGTGGTGGTAGCCTGACAGGGTGTAAATAGTTTCACTTTTTTATAGTTTAGGTGTGTAATAGGTCACTAGTATAGTTTAGGTGTGGCTTCGACTTTTCGGGTATAGTTAGGGGTGGAAACGATGCCTGAAGAAGATGATGCATTTTTCGATCTATATTCCGCCGGTTTAATTCCTTTATTCTTCAATAAAAATCGCCATATTTGCTATCTAGAGATGATGCTTGAACTGTTATCTTCATCTTAGTAATCGCAAGAGATCAATCGACTTATTCTGATCACTTATCTCGTCACATGCAGTCTCGATATTCTTCACTTTCTCCGTCGCGTAAGTATTGTTTCATAATGTATCGTATTGTATTGTATTGTATTGTATTGTATTGTATTGTATTGTATTGTATTGTATTGTATTGTATTGTATTGTATTGTATTGTATTGTATTGTATTGTATTGTATTGTATTGTATTGTATTGTATTGTATTGTATTGTATTGTGTTGTGTTGTGTTGTGTTGTGTTGTGTTGTATTGTATTGTATTGTATTGTATTGTATTGTATTGTATTGTATTGTATTGTATTGTATTGTATTGTATGATGTCACACCACTTATGTTCGCTTTTACTTGTCACAGATTATTAAAAAAATATAATAAATTAGTGAAAAATTCCAAGTTTATTGTATTTTCTCGCCAACAATGGAAATTCTCCGATTAGGCCCGTACAATGGCGGAGGAAAATGATGCTCTTTTGAGCTTATCCGATCTAGATTTTGATGTTTCGGGTCCGTTATTTTTTGAAGAAAAAAATCATCATATTTGTTATTTGAAGATAATGCTTGAGCTATTACCTTCACCTTATCAATCACATACGTATTTACTACTTTGGTTGGTACAAAATTTTCTTTCTAGGAAAAAAAAGAGCATTTAATTTTCATAATTAATAATAATCACTTTAATATAAAGTTTTACCCTTGTGATGTGAAATTATGTATAGCCAAACAATTGATCAATGAGTACCTTTAGAGTCAATTTTGGTTAAAAGTATTTCTGTTTTTTTTTTTTAATTTTGTGTCAAATCAAATAATATCACATAATTACTTAAAACGTAGAGTCAAAAACTATATGTTACGTTTACACACAAAAAATTTTCAAAGCCGATCGAAATTCATCTACGAATTGTAAACTACCACAAAATAACAAACTAATAGAGATATTACGATAAATACAATTAAACCCAACCTTTACACAAGAAATTATTCAAAGCCAACTGACATTCATTTACGACCTGTAAACTATAAAAATAATATAATAGCAATCGCAAAGCTTCGATTTTGATCCAACTAATTCTTGTCTGAGCGAAAATTTTGACCCTAAAGAATGATTTTGAATGAAAACAAAGAAGATATATATATATATATACACACATGTTGATACGGGTGTACCAAGCTGTCCAACAAGTTCTACAAGCTGTCCAACAAGTTCATGACCATCACACGTAGCCAAGCTCGGGAGTTACAAAAACTCCAAACTATGTTCATGCAAATGGCCGTGTGTGAGTTGGTACTTGAGCCTTCCAACGGATTAAATGTTTTTAAGTGTGAAGAGGAGCCTTGAAATGTAATAAACTTACACTCCACGGCCACCCCTTGACAATGGTAGGATGGTCATTTGTTATCTCCCTTTGTGGAGTAATATAAATAGATAGTGTTAGGGTTATTTTTGAGTCACTTGTTATCTCCCTTTGTGGCCAATGAATAAATTTTTTATAAATTTCTGAGGCCTGTACAAATAAAAAAATGTATATTATATATATAAATACGTAATAAAATAAATAAATTTGGGCAATGACGAAATTTTTATAACGTAAAAGTTTTATGATTCGTATCATGGCAACACGAGTTAGGACGACTAATAAATCAGCAACCACTTCGTATGTCGTATTTAAAATCTAATCTGAGTCCACCTTTTAAAAAATTATATATTTTTATACATATAAGCACACAAATATTTTCAATTTATTTTGATAATTATTCATTTGTTACAAACATTTTTATTTACAAGTGTTTATACAGGTTGGGAATACTTGACGGGAGTGACATTTAACGAAGAGTTTAAATTTTGTGTTTGCATTTTTTATATTTTTACACTTGTACAAAATATAAATTATAGTGTAAATATATTTTTGGGGCATTGGACGGAAATGCTTTTTACAAATGTTCATCACGTGTTTAGGCAAATATAGGTCGTTAATATTTATATTAAAAAATTAAATTAATTTAGATACTTACTCAATTAATTCATACTTATACATTGAAAGATATTGCATAGTTTTTTCTTTAATATAATTTTTCTGATATTTTTTATTTTTCACGCGATTCTCATCACACTTTAGGCAAATTTAGGTCATTACTAGTTATATTAAAATTGATTTAGATACTTAATCAAATAATTCACTTTTTTACATTAATGGATATTATGTAGATTTTTTTTCTTAAAATAATTTTTCTTTATTCAATTTTGTCTTTACGTACATATTTATATATTTTCCTTATATATATATATATATATATATATATATATTTTACGATAGCATACACATTATATTATTTTAATATATATTTTATATTTGTATTTGCATGCATTGATATTTTTCCTTTTCTCTTTTTTTAATAAACCTAAGTCTGGCCGGGAACCACATTTGTAGATTCTGAAGGGTGTCTAACCCCTTCCCTTCGCAATAATTTGAATACTTACCTAGAATCTAAATTGGTTTCGTCATACTCCCTCCGTTTTGAAAAGAATTACCTACTTTGATTTGGCACAAAGTTTAAGAAAATAAAGAAATTTTTTGAATCTTGTAGCCTTAAATTAAAGTAGTGTCAAATGTATCAAAATGCCCTTTAATCTTGTGGTCATAAACATGCCATTTGGAAAGTTTAAATTAAAGTATTGCCAAAAAAATGAAAGGGTCATTCTTTTTTAAACCAACTAAAAAGGAAAGTAAGTCATTTCTTTTTAAACGGAGGGAATACTTGTTAATAAATAGGTTTCCTATTTTTTCTTGAAAATTAGGTGGCGACTCTGTTGACACCCAATTTTGACCTCCCGATATCACCTTTAGGCTGTTATTATATCAAAATTATTTAATTTTAATTATAAATATTTTTAAATATTATTCTTATATTGAGTACATACTAACGTGTCACATTTATAATTAAAGGAAATGCAATTATTTCTTAGCTTTTAGTATCATTGTCATAATTTTTAAACTCAAATTCAGCATTTTATGTAATTTTTATTAATATTTAATAAATTATTTTCCACGTAGTTATGCACATCCACAATTTTGCAAACACAATATCTAGTTTTCCATTATTTAGAATTATTTATTTTTATTAAATTATTTATTATTAATTATTATTATTTATTATTATTTATTACTTATTATTTAATATTGTTATGTATCATTTAATTGTTATTGTTATATACTATTATCCCTATCTTAATTTAAATAACAGCCTAATTTAATTCATTTTGCCTAAATTTATTCACCTTTTAACTTATTTTTGTCCAATTTCTTACAATTCTAGCCATTTTTGAAACTCAATTCCAAATTTTCAATTTTTAGATCTCAGTTGTTGATCCTAAACGGATCCAACGACTGAGATCTGATACACCTTTCTTTCCTTTTTAATCCAAAAACCTAACCCTAATTCCAAAACCAAACTACATCCACTCTTTCTCTCTATCTAACCTCTCTCCTTCTCTCTCTATCTAACCTCTCTTTCCCATGGCTGCCGCCGCAGATCGGCTGAGCAGCGCCACCGAGACCCCCTTCTCCAATAGCTTTCCCACCGCCCTCTATATGCGCCGCCAACGCCTACTCCGGTGATACCAAATTTTGATCTGATACACCTTTCTTTCCCTTTTAATCCAAAAACCTAACCCTAATTCCAAAACCAAACAACAGTCGCTTCTTCTCTCTCTCACCTCGCTCCTTCTCTCTCTAAGGCTCCACCAAAGATGCCTCCGGCCACCACCACGGAGGTCACAGCGGCTGGTGAGCCATCGGAATCCAGCCACCATCAACACCAGCGAAACACCATCAACCCCGGCGGAACCAACAGCAACATCAACCTATCACACCCGCGCCGCTTCTGTTCTCTTTCACGCTGATGCCTCGCTGCTCCAAACTCCAGCCAATTGACGCCTAAAAAGAGTAAAACTCATGATGTATTTTTTCTAAATCCATCTCTGGTTTGTTGTTTTATTTAAATTTCATTTTTCTACTCTTTCTTCTGACTTATTTAATGAGATTCAAAATTGATGAAGTTTGAATGTGGATTTTGAGTTAAATATGCATTTAACCCTAATTAGAGAATTTATGCAGTTTTTGAGATATATTTCTTTTGTGTGTTGGCTGGTTTTATCTGTCTCTGATAAAGGCGAAATTTCTGCTGGTAGCCATGTTTAACATTTAACCGCTCCATGTGTCATATTGGTTTCATTTTTTTATTCAAATCTTGACAACTATTGGACTATCCAAGGTTATTTTTTTATTTATTTGTTCCTCTTTTAATCAAATATATGTTTACTCTCATTTCTGGAAAATCTCTTTTTTACTATTGATTTCAACAAAAGGGTATTTTATGGAAGGAAATTCATTCTTTCCTTTTATTTTTTGGCTAAAGTTTACATTGATATAATGATTGTTTTAATTGGTACTCAGTATACTTCCATGGATTTCAATCTTGTTCTCCATTTACTTCTGATTTCCAGTTGTTCTTCAAATTTGTGCACATTCTACTTTGTTTTTGCATTGTTCGGGTCTCAGTTCCGCGGAAGAATTATTAACTGTCATTCTGTTTCTGTATTTTTGGTCGTTTTTTCGTCCTTGCAAGTTTCTCAATTGAGAGTTTTCTGACCCTTGATTATGGCAATTGAACAGGAGAATCGACTGCTGCAAGTACTACTGATGTCAACGGTGCTCTATATGTACATCCCTCGAATAGCTCCGGATGATGACAACTATTGGACTATCCAAGGTTATTTTTTTATTTATCTGTCCCTCTTTTAATCAAATATATGTTTACTCTCATTTCTGAAAAATCACGTATACAGATTTTCTTTTTTATTATTGATTTCAACAAAAGGGTATTTTGATCTTTTGGGGTATTTTATGGAAGGAAATTCATTCTTTCCTTTTATTTTTTGGCTAAAGTTTACATTGAAATAATGATTGTTTTAATTGGTACTCATGTTGGAAAGGAAATCTCTGCTGATTGATATTTCTTTTCCTTTTATTTGCTTGGGCTTGTTTAAAATATTTGACTGATATAAGTGTGATTTTGATATCTATAGGAAAGTTTCATTGATTGATATTCTCTCTATTGATTGATATTCCTTTTCCTTTTTTTTGCTCGGACTGATTTGAAATTCTTTGACTGATACAAGTGTGATTTTTATATTTATGGGAAAATTCTATTGATTGATTACATCAAATATTCTTTTTTCCTTTTTAAGCTTGGGCTGATTTAATTTTACCACACTATATAAACAACCAACCCCTCCTCATTTTTCATCAGGAAAACTTACAACTTACACTCTCTCACACAAAAGTTTTAAACAAAGAAATAATTGATTATGGAAAACATCTTGCATATTTTGCTGTGTTGGGCTTTCTTTGTATTTCTATTTTACTACTGTTTACCGGTAAGTGCCTTTGCAAATTAGTCACATATTTTCCAGCTATAGCAACATTTCCAATGAGTTCTGAGCTAGTGGTGGGGGGCATATTTGTGTATATTGCTTTTTTTGGGGTGAATTAGGATAAGTACTACATATTTGTGTATATTTGTTAATTTTCTTTCTCTCTTCAATATAATGTGATTGGTGGTAGAAAGGAAAAGACATAGTTTCAGTTTGGTATTCATCGATTTTTTTTTACAATAATACGTTGTGAGAGAGCTTCATTCAATTTGTCTCGTCTTGGTGATTTATGTTTTGGTTTCCATTATATTTCAGGGTAAACAGGAAATCAAGTATGTGCAAATTTCTGTTGAATCTTATTCACATTTGACTGGACAGGAGGATCGAGTTAAGTCTCTTAAGTTGGCTGCTGCACAGTCAGAAATGACTAATAAGGAAAACCTGGAAAAACAATATGCTAAAGTTGCTGAAGAAGCTGTCTCAGGTGATGTTCCTTATTGACTTGTGTTTTTTTTGCAACAAGTGTTTTGCAACTTGGTACTGAATTCTTTTATTCACATCTCTCTGTACAGGTTGGGAGAAGGCTGCCAAACAGTTTGACAAAATGAAGCATGAGTTTGAAGCAAAATTAGCTAACCTGGACCAACAGTTACTCAGGTCTGCAGCGGAAAATTCTGCACTCTCAAGGTCTTTGCAGGAGCGTTCTAGCATGGTGATACATCTCAGTGAAGAAAAAGCCCAAGCTGAAGCAGAAATTGAGATGTTGAAGAAAAATATGAGCGTACGGTCTGCAGAAGTTGCAAACAAGCAACACCTGGAGGGAGTGAAGAAAATTACAAAATTGAAAGCAGCGCGTCGGAGATTACATGGTCTTGTGTGGAAGAAGTTGCTTGGGCCTACAGCCTTGGCCCAGATGAAGCTTGACCTGACCACCAAAACATATGACCTGGAGGTCGTGAAGAAAATTGCAAAATTGGAAGGAGAGCATCAGAGATTACGTGATCTTGTGTGGAAGAAGTTTCTTGGGCCTACAGCCTTGCCCAGATGTAGCTTGACCTGACCACCCAAACAACATATGTGGTTAATCCTGGGTCCGACACTGCTAATATGTTGCCAACTAGAATTAGTGACAAATTTTATTATTTTGCTAGATATATTATCCATCAATAGTTCCTACTTTTTTAGTAGTCATTGTGATTAAGACACAAAGAGATGGCTTAGTGGAGAGATTAATATTCTTGTCAAGTTTGTTGGTGAGACAGATTATCCATTTGACAAGAACTATGTGGCTGGTCCAATTGTAAACACAACTAGGGTTAGGTGATTGAAATCTACTGTACATTATTACCATCAATGGAACTAAGGACTTTCAAGAAAATAAAAATACATTTCATTGTCAACTGATTTATATGCCCAAAGCACTTTCAAATTAGAGTAGTTAGCTTGTTCTTTTAGTTGAGTGTACTTAATTATTTGAATTAACATATTGTCTATCTCTAATTAATATGGCAATTATTCAACTATATATAACCTGTCTATGGCAATTCTTTATGTCGTAATGTTGATTAGTGAACTAAATAAGTTAAACTAGATAGCTAGGACCGCAAATTGTAACCTAATTATAAATGTGACGTACTTGATGGAAGGTAGGTTGATAAGGGTGGATCAAGTAAAATTTGACGGACTTTCAGGCTGACAAACTTCTAAAGTTGAGGTGTACACGACATTTTAAGTAAATCTTATCTTAAAATAGTATGACACACTTTTGAAATATGATGTAACGTGCCACAAAAGAAAAATTCGTGTGGAACTGTCCCAAAAACAAACAATACGTGTCATGAGCTTTAATCACGACAATAAATCTCAAAAACACTATAGAAATTAATGGAGTACTAGCTAATTGTTGTTGGAAATAAACCTTTTATTTTCTATCAATCATTTCAGGAGCACTTGTTATTTTTTTTTTCACTGATCGACTGACTCTATCCATCTACTTTATGAAATATCAGAGAAAAGAATGAATTTAGCGGATAATAAAGATAAGTCGAAGCATCCCGAACCTTCTTCTTCAAAGGCCAAGTTAATAGACAAACCAAGCTAGATAGTCTTCTATCACTAGATTAAATTCCACTTTCTAGCCAGACTTTTTAAGAAGAACTGCTCTGGACGCTTTCTTGGACTTTCTGAGGATCCCCTTGCCCATTTTCGTTTTCCTATGACGATGGTATATGATATTCTTAAGTGCAAGATCAAGTACGTGGGAAATGATAAAGATCTGGAGAAGGGGCACAAAATGAAGATGGATAAAATCTGTATCAACTACTGTGGCATACCGGTTTGTTTTGGCTTGCAAGAGTTTACCATAGTGATGGGCTTAAGATGCCATCGTCCAGAAGAACTACCACCCTCTAAAACATCCAAAGCAAGAAAATACAAGGAAAAAATAGATAGGGTGGAATCATTTGTGTGTGGTGTTTTGCTTGATACGTTGGTGCTTGGGAGGTTAACGCCCCTCTTGTGTATTTTTAAGAGTTAGGTTCATTTTGAATGTTGTATTAAGGGTCCAAGAGTGGAATATGCTCGTATGTTTCTAAGATTATAACTTTATTGTGTCTAACTATCTACCCTTGTTTCTTGTTTTAGGTTCGGCTTTTCATGTTTTATTGTTGAATCTTTATGTTCTTGTTGATGTACTTGTGTTGTTCTTCATTATATTGTATTAATACTATTTGTTGGTGGGCTGATTTCGTGTGTAAAAACTTATTATTCTCTCCATTCTTGTTGTAAGTAGAGAATTCGAGAGTGGTCACCTAGATAGTCCACGGTTTCTCTTCTTATGGACTATTTTGGATGTTTGCTTTGTTGTGTTCTTGGTCATTCTTGTATCACCCAAGCTATGATATCTAACGTTCAGGGTAACGTTAGATATTTTTTGGCTAAAGTTTATATTGATATAATGATTGTTTTAATTGGTACTCAGTATACTTCCATGGATTTCAATCTTGTTATCCATTTACTTCTGATTTCCAGTTGTTCTTCGAATCTGTGCACATTCTACTTTGTTTTTGCATTGTTCGCGTCTCAGTTCCGCGAAAGAATTATTAACTGTCATTCTGTTTCTGTATTTTTGGTCGTTTTTTCATCCTTGCAAGTTTCTCAATTGAGAGTTTTCTGACCCTTGATTATGGCAATTGAACAGGAGAATCGACTGCTGCAAGTACTACTGATGTCAACGGTGCTCTATATGTACATCCCTCGAATAACTCCGGATGATGACAACTATTGGACTATCCAAGGTTATTTTTTTATTTATCTGTCCCTCTTTTAATCAAATATATGTTTACTCTCATTTCTGAAAAATCACGTATACAGATTTTCTTTTTTATTATTGATTTCAACAAAAGGGTATTTTGATCTTTTGGGGTATTTTATGGAAGGAAATTCATTCTTTCCTTTTATTTTTTGGCTAAAGTTTACATTGAACTAATGATTGTTTTAATTGGTACTCATGTTGGAAAGGAAATCTCTGCTGATTGATATTTCTTTTCCTTTTATTTGCTTGGGCTTGTTTAAAATATTTGACTGATATAAGTGTGATTTTGATATCTATAGGAAAGTTTCATTGATTGATGTTCTCTCTATTGATTGATATTCCTTTTCCTTTTTTTTGCTCGGACTGATTTGAAATTCTTTGACTGATACAAGTGTGATTTTTATATTTATGGGAAAATTCTATTGATTGATTACATCAAATATTCTTTTTTTCTTTTTAAGCTTGGGCTGATTTAATTTTTCCACACTATATAAACAACCAACCCCTCCTCATTTTTCATCAGGAAAACTTACAACTTACACTCTCTCACACAAAAGTTTTAAACAAAGAAATAATTGATTATGGAAAACATCTTGCATATTTTGCTGTGTTGGGCTTTCTTTGTATTTCTATTTTACTACTGTTTACCGGTAAGTGCCTTTGCAAATTAGTCACATATTTTCCAGCTATAACAACATTTCCAATGAGTTCTGAGCTAGTGGTGGGGGGCATATTTGTGTATATTGCTTTTTTTGGGGTGAATTAGGATAAGTACTACATATTTGTGTATATTTGTTAATTTTCTTTCTCTCTTCAATATAATGTGATTGGTGCTAGAAAGGAAAAGACATAGTTTCAGTTTGGTATTCATCGATTTTTTTTTTACAATAATACGTTGTGAAAGAGCTTCATTCAATTTGTCTCGTCTTGGTGATTTATGTTTTGGTTTCCATTATATTTCAGGGTAAACAGGAAATCAAGTATGTGCAAATTTCTGTTGAATCTTATTCACATTTGACTGGACAGGAGGATCGAGTTAAGTCTCTTAAGTTGGCTGCTGCACAGTCAGAAATGACTAATAAGGAAAACCTGGAAAAACAATATGCTAAAGTTGCTGAAGAAGCTGTCTCAGGTGATGTTCCTTATTGACTTGTGTTTTTTTTGCAACAAGTGTTTTGCAACTTGGTACTGAATTCTTTTATTCACATCTCTCTGTACAGGTTGGGAGAAGGCTGCCAAACTTCTCCCAACCTGTATAGAGAGATGTGAATAAAAGAATTCAGTACCAAGTTGCAAAACACTTGTTGCAAGAAAAACACAAGTCAATAAAGAACATCACCTGAGACAGCTTGTTCAGTAGCTTTAGCATATTGTTTTCCCAGGTTTTCCTTATTAGTCATTTCTGACTGTGCAACAGCCAACTTAAGAGACTTAACTCGATCCTCAAGTCCAGTCAAATGTGAATAAGAATAAAATTCAACGGAAATTTGCACATATTTAGGTTTCTTGATTTCCTGTTTACCCTGAAATATAACGGAAACCAAAACATAAATCACCAAGACGAGGCAAATTGAATGAATCTCTTTCACAACGTATTATTGTAAAAAAAAATCGATGAATACCAAACTGAAACTATGTCTTTTCCTTTCTAGCACCAATCACAATATATTGAAGAGAGAAAGAAAATTAACAAATAAACACAAATATGCAGTAATTATCCTAATTCACCCCAAAAAAGCAATATACACAAATATGCCCCCCACAACTAGCTCAGAACTCATTGGAAAACTTGCTATAGCTGGAAAATATGAGACTAACTTGCAAAGGCACTTACCCGCAAGCAGTAGTAAACTAGAAATACAAAGAAAGCCCAACACAGCAAAATATGCAAGATGTTTTCCATAATCAATTATTTCTTTGTTTAAAACTTTTGTGTGAGAGAGTGTAAGTTGTAAGTTTTCCTGATGAAAAATGAGGAGGGGTTGGTTGTTTATATAGTGTGGAAAAAATAAATCAGCCCAAGCTTAAAAAGGAAAAAAGAATATTTGATGTAATCAATCAATAGAATTTTCCCATAAATATAAAAATAACACTTATATCAGTCAAAGAATTCCAAATCAGTCCGAGCAAAAAAAAAGGAAAAGAAATATCAATCAATAGAGAGAATATCAATAAATGAAACTTTCCTATAGATATCAAAATCACACTTATATTAGTCAAATATTTAAAACAAGCCCAAGCAAATTAAAGGAAAAGAAATATCAATCTGCAGAGATTTCCTTTCCAACATGAGTACCAATTAAAACAATCATTATATCAATGTAAACTTTAGCCAAAAAATAAAAGGAAAGAATGAATTTCCTTCCATAAAATACCCCAAAAGATCAAAATACCCTTTTGTTGAAATCAATAATAAAAAAGAAAATCCGTATACGTGATTTTTCAGAAATGAGAGTAAACATATATTTGATTAAAAGAGGGACAGATAAATAAAAAAATAACCTTGGATAGTCCAATAGTTGTCATCATCCGGAGCTATTCGAGGGATGTACATATAGAGCACCGTTGACATCAGTAGTACTTGCAGCAGTCGATTCTCCTGTTCAATTGCCATAATAAACGGTCAGAAAACTCACAATTGAGAAACTTGCAAGGATGAAAAAACGACCAAAAATACAGAAACAGAATGACAGTTAATAATTCTTTCGCGGAACTGAGACGCGGACAATGCCAAAACAAAGTAGAATGTGCACAAATTCGAAGAACAACTGGAAATCAGAAGTAAATAGAGAACAAGATTGAAATCCATGGAAGTATACCGAGTACCAATTAAAACAAATGAAGATGTAATATTAATAATCCAAAAGCTTATTCCACTTTTGGACCTTTAATATCACACACAACCTAAACCTATCTCTTGTGTGACCTCAAGGGAACCGAAATCCCCAAGCAATCTCTGTTTCTAAGCAAACCATCAACACAAGGATTTCACCTTGCCCAAGGATTCCACCTTGAAAGAGGCTCTCAAAAGAGGCTACAGATATGTCAGCTAAAATTTCCCCTTAAAATGAAGGCAAACTAGCTATTTATAGGCCATGGGTCTTTATTACACAATGGACCCAAAAGTGACCCTAAAAGCTATTGGGCCCAAAAGTGACCCAAAGCCTAAAATAATGTCATCGGCGTCCATGCTCTCTCAAAACCCATGCTATCTTTCAAACACGTCTTGGCTCAATGCTCCCGTGGATGACATCATCAAATGTAGCTTCTCCCGCGCTCCAAGCTATCATCCACACACGTACTTGTTCCCCTAAAACAACTAAATCTTGGATCCATAGATGTGATCCTTGAAGCATCGATCCCAAAGAAGTGGAGCCCATTGATCTTGTATCATCCTTCCTTTCTTGAAGAAGATTCGTCCTCGAATCCAACTCCTTTATCAACTTGTAGTTGCATCTTTCAAGTTTGGAATTCTTTGGTAAGAACTCTGTTAGGCTTTCAAGCTCATTTTCATAGGGCATTCTCCTTGCATCCTCTTTTGATATTATTTGTTCATGAACCTGCACAAATGAAGGAGTGATGCTAGGTAAAATGCTAGTATCATGGTTAGTGAGTGACAAAGGTTCCATGTTAGAATTGGTCTTCTCAATTTGGATTTGGGTTGGATGAACAATGTCGTTGGGAACTTGGTTTGTAGTGGGAACATGTTCTTGAAGTGGAATCGGATGTGGTCTTTGGTAATGAGGTGTTTGTTGGTGGAATTGTGGTGGTTGTGGTACATTTGGTGGGGGTTGGGTAGTAAGACATGTCACCTTTTTCATGTTTCCTTCTAAACGTGATCCATCCTTCCTCCAACTATTCAATTCTTGTCGCCAATCCATGAGAGCTTTCATTATCGCCTCTTTTCAGATAGGTTGGATCTCATCTCCCAAAGCCATGGTACCTAAAAATTACGCATGAAACACAATTTTTTCTTCAATTTTGAGGATCAAACACCACCTTTCGGAAACAATTCAAGATGAAGGTTTGAATCTTCTCAAGTATACTCAAGAACACCAAGAACTTCAAAAATCACTAACTCTTGAACCGATGATGGGAATGTGATGAAATTTTGAACCATGACTATTTTAAACCTTCTAAACACATTCCAAACATCAATTTGTTCAAATTCTCAACCAAAAATTCCAGATCTCGAACCCACCTCTCTTTCTTTAAGTTTAAGCCCATATCAAGGGTAGAATACTCAAATCAACTCCAATTTAGCTCATATTCGAACCCTAGACTCCTATAGTGTTAGAGAACAAGAATCTAACACTAAAAACACAAGAAAACAACAAAATCAAAGATTCAAATTTTGTCCTAGGGTCAAAAACGGGAATAGTACTTTTAAAAAAAAAATCGATTTTGACACTTTTTTTTTTGCAATTTTCAAGATAACAAACCCAAGATTGACTTCGTAAGAACGAAATCAAGCTCGACTCTGATACCAAATGATACAAGATCGACGAGGTAGACACAAAAACATACACCAAAATAGACAACGATTTAAAGAACCGAGGACCTCTTTTGATGACCTCTCTCGGATTCACAAGAAGAACAAGAAAGCAAATGATATCAAGAGTAAAACACACTAAAAACAACAACAACACTTGCTGAACAAGATGCAATAACAACAACACACGGTTACAAGATAAGAACACAAATGGATTAAACTAGATATAGACAAACGATTACAAGAAAGTACTAGAACTTGTGACAACCTGTACATTGTATTTATTCAATCACTTTACCTTCGTTCTTATCATCTTTGTAATCATTACTGTACTGTGACCATTAGGCTGCCTCCAGTACATATCAACTGGGATTGACCCATGCTTGGCTTATGCCCCTTGGATACCACCCATAAACACATAAATAGGGATCGACCCATGATAGGTTTATGCCCCTGGGATACCACCCGATAAGAGAGAACTTCCATCACTTAGTTCAATTAATCTTTGAGATTGTTATTTCGGTCGTCACCACATTTTTGATACTTTGAAACAATGATACATCAATAAGAGACATATAAATAAGCCATTAATGCAATAACAATGAAGTAAGAACTCATTGGCACATCAATAAAGTGTTTTGGAGTCATCAATGCCATAACAATGTATTAGGAACTTATTGGTATATCAATGAAATGTTTTGGAGTCATTAATAGCACATGCATCTTGTTCGAGTAACCGGATACCTTCTGACATTCATTAGTGCGATAAATATGTAAGATTTGGAAAACAAGTAAGTATTGGAATGTCTTGATATCTTGTAGGGTGGAAACAAGTTCATTGGTAACGTAGGACATCATACAAAACCATTATGGATCACATGTTACTGAATAACTTTGGAAACTTTCTTAATAGAACAATTGTTCACTTTCATGCCAAAGATATGGTATAGAGTATGCTTTACATACCTGACTATCAACCTTCAATACTAGTCCCAAATGGACTTCTCGTCTTTTCGGATTACTTATCTACAATGAACATATATAGCAATCTAGTATTAGCGACCAAACATCACAATTCAATTAGTTGAATTCACCAAACTAGTGGTTAAGTAGTAAGCCTTAATTACACCATAAAGGGTGTCACTTTAACCTTCTTATACTCCAATTACATTCACATGCCATGCATATTCATACAACATCCTCCAATATCAAGTTTGGATTCATTTATCCTTCCTACCAATCCATTAAACCAAATTGAGCCATAGACATAAACAATCATCAATTCAATAGTATATCACCATATCCACCTTCCATAAATTACCATATCCACCTTCCATAACCCAATTAACATATCCACCTTCCACAATTCAATACAACCAAACCATGCAAAATTATCCATAACCCTATTTCCATCACCTTTCAATAACAACCAATACATATAATCCTCTATCACACATATACATATGGAAGAGAACAAAGGCAAACAATATTCATACCTTAGAATTCACCTCTTGACTATGCAATCCTATTTCCACAAATAATAGGTGCCTTTAGAATCTCTCGAGATGACAAACGCAGTTATCGGATTACTTTGGAATTTCTACGGTTGAATCAAAAGTAATTTTGAGGTCAAATTTGGTTAGGGTTTGTTCCTTCTCAATGATTGATGATGAAAATGAGTTTTTGAACTCATATACATGTATATATACACATATTCCCGTCCATAATATCATAGGGAATGACCAAAGTGCCTTTAAAATTTAAATAATGTCAAATCTGTCCTTTGGTGGACTGTTTTGATAAGCTAAAGTAGATCAACCATAACTCTTTTCTCCGATATTAGATTTGGGTGAAATTGGTATCGTTGGAAAGATAATTCAAAGGGATTTCATTTCATATAAAGTAGGCCACCCAGGTCGTCCTGTACAAGGAGTTATGATCGTTTGAAGTTGACCCTAAAAATCTGTTTTGAGAGGCTGAAGTAAAACGAGTATAACTCCTTACTCAGATTTTGGAATTGGATGAAACCAATTGCATTGGAAAGAAGACTCAAAGATATTTCTTTTGATAGGTGGTAGCTCTCCTAGTTCATTATATTAAGGGAGTTATGATCTTTTAAATTTGACCCAAAAAATTGGCTGGCCTCAGTAGTTTGTGTGCAGGAAATTTTCCTGCACATTTACTATTCACAATATCCCGGCCACCGTTTTATAGTTTCGAACGTGCTCGATTATATTGTTAACCTATCCGTTTTTGGAAATCTTTATATCGTTGGAAAGCTTATCCAATAACCTTCGTATGGAACCATCGACGGGCAAATTTTGATATAAATAAAATAAAAAATTAATTCTATATAAATAAGAACAATACACGTACTTGAATACGCCAATACACGCCCGGACCCCAAGCTCACCCCCAAAACGTAGGATATAGTACACCGATTTGGACTAAGGATGCACCGTTAGTGCCGTTTTGGCCGTTTGTCCATCCAAATGGCCACGAAAATTTAAATGGACCAGACTGGAATGATCCCCACCCTCCCTGACATGCCCCAGTACATTTTCGGCCCACAGTACCCCCGGACCCCGAGCCCACCCTCGAAACCGCGGGCTATAGCACACCGATTAGGCCCAAAAAAACTCCATTCATGCCGTTTCACCCGTTTGTCCACCCAAAAGGACACGAAAATTAAAACGGACCTCATTGATACGACATCCAACCTCCTTGGCATACCCTAGTCAATTTTTGGACTACAGCACAACTGGACCCCGTGCCCACCCCCGAAATCGTGGGCTATAGCACACCGATTTGGCCCAAAAATGTCCCGTTCACCCATTTGTCCACCCAAATAGCCATATAAATTTAAACGTACCATACTGGGATGAGCCCCAACCTTCCTGGCACGCCCCAGTCAATTTTTGGCCCACAGCACGCTCGGACACTGTGCCAACCCCCAAAATTGTGGGTTAGCACACCGATTTAGCCCGAAAATGCCTCATTTAATTGTGTGTCCACCCAAATGGCCACGAACATTTAAACGAACTATACTGGGAAGATCTCGAACCTTCCTGGCACACCTCGATCGATTTTTAGCCCACAGCATGCCCGGGCCCCGGGCCAACCGACGAAATCATGGGCTATAGCACACCAATTTGGCCCGAAAATGACCCTTTTGCACCATTTTTCCCTTTTGTCCACCCAAATGGCTATCAAAATTTAAATAGACCATACTGGGACGATCCCTAATCTCCCCGGCATGCCCCGATCGATTTTCGACCAACAGCATACCCGGACTCTGGGCACACCCTCAAAACCATAGGCATTGGCAGACCGATTTGGCCTGAAAATACCCTATCTTCCCGTTTTACCCGTTTTTCCTCCCAAATGGCCACAAAAATTTAAACGGACCATACTAGGATGATCCCCAACCTCCCTGGTATACTCCGATCGATTTTTGGCCCACAGCACGCCTAAACCCATGGCCTACCCCCAAAACAGTGGGCTATAGCACACCAATTTAGTTTGAAAATGCCCCAATTTATTTTCGGCCCACAGCACGCCCCGACCCTGAGTCCACCCCCAAAATCGTGCGCTAGAGCACACCGATTTAGCTCGAAAATGCCCCATTCACGCCGTTTTGCTTGTGTGTCCACCCAAATGGCCATAAAAACTTAAACGGAACACATTGAGATGATCATCAACCTTCTTGGCACGCCTTGGTCAATTTTCTACCCACAGCACAGCCGGACCCCGAGCCCACCCCTAAAACCGTGGTCTATTAAACACTGATTTGGCCCAAAAACTCCCCCTTCGTGCCATTTCTCCCATTTGTCCACCCAAATGGCCTCAAAAATTAAAATGGACCACACTGGGATGATATCCAACCTCCATGGCATGCCCCGATCGATTTTTGACCCACAGTACGCCTGGACCCCTGTCCCACCCTCAAAACCGTGGGCTATAGCATATCGATTTGACCCGAATATGCCCCGTTAGCGCCGTTTTTCCCTTTTATCCATCCAAATGGCCACAAAATTTAAACGGACCATACTGGGATGATACTCAACCTCCTAGGCATGCCTCGGTCGATTTTTCACCCATTGCACGCCCGAACCCCGAGCCCAACCCAAAAACCGTGGTCTATAGTACACCGATTTGGCCTAAAAAAGCATCGTTCGCGCGGTTTCTCCCGTTTATCCACCCAAATAGCCACAAAAATTTAAACAGACCAAACAGGCATGATCCCCAACCTCCATGGCATGCCCCAATCAATTTTTGGCCGACAGCACACCCGAACCCTGGTACCTCCCCAAAACCGTGGATTATACCACACCGATTTGGCCTGAAAATGCCCCATTCACACCGTTTGACCCATTTGTCCAGCCAAGTGGCCATGAAAATTTAAACAGACCACACTGGAATGATCCCCAAGCTCCCTGGCATGCCCTGGTCAATATTTGGCATACAACACGCTCAGAACTTTGGCCCACCCCCAAAACCGTGGGCTATAGCACACCAATTTGGCCTGAAAAAAACTCATTCACGTTGTTTTGCCCATTTATCCACCCAAATATCCATGAAAATTTAAATAGACCACACTGGGACGATTCCCGACCTTCATGGCATGCCCCGGTCAATTTTTGGCCCACAACACGGTCGTACACTGTGCCTACCCCCAAAACTGTGGGCTATAGCATATCGATTTGGCCCGAAAATACCCCGTTCAATCGTGTGTCCACCCACATAGCCACTAACATTTAAACGAACTACACTGGGACGATCCCCAACCTCCCTGCATACCTTGGTCGATTTTTGGCCCACAGCACGCCCGAATCCCGGGCCAACCCCCGTAATCATGGGTTATAGCACACCGATTTGGCCCAAAAATAACCCGTTCACACCGTTTTGCCCGTTTGTCTACCCAAATGGCCACCAAAATTTAAATAGACCATACTGGATAATCCCCAACCTCTCTGGCACACCCCGATCGATTTTCAAACTACAGCACGCCCTGACCATGGGCCCACCCTCGAAACCATGGGCATTAACACATCGATTTGGTATGAAAATGCCATGTTCGGCCGTTTGTCCTCCTAAATGGCCACAAAAATTTAAACGGACCATACTGGGACGATCCCCAACCTCCATGGCATGACTCGATCGATTTTCAGCCTACAGCACGCCCGGACCCCGAGCCCACCCCTAAAACTGTGGGCTATGTAGCACATCGATTTGGTCCGAAAATGCCCCGTTCGCGTCATTTCGCCCGATTGTCCATCCAAATGGCCACGAAAATTTAACCAGACCACACTGAGATGATCCCCAACCTTCCTCACATGCCCCGATAATTTTTGGCACACAGCACGCGCGTACCATGGGCCCACCCCCAAAACCATCGAAAAAGCCCCGTTTACGTCATTTCGCCCGTTTTTCCACCCAAATGGCAATAAAAATTTAAACAGACCACACTGGGATGATCCCCAACTTCTCTGGCATGCCCCGGTACATTTTCAGTCAATAACACACCCAGACCCCAATCCTATCCATCAAAACTGTGGGCTATAGCACACCGATCTGGCCAGAAAATGCCCCATTCATGTCGTTTCGCCCGTTCTTCCACCCTAATGGCCACGAAAATTTAAACGAACCATACTGGGAAGATCCTCAACCTCTTTGGTGTGCCCCAGTTGATTTTTGATTCACAACATGCTCGGACCCCAAACCCACCCCCGAAATTGTGGCCTATAACACACCAATTTGGCCTAAAAATGCCTCGTTCGCGCTATTTTGCCAAGTTGTCCACCCAAATGGACACAAAAATTTAAATGAACCACACTGACAATATCCCCAACCTCTCTGGCATGCCCCAATCAATTTAAACGGACCACACTGGGATGATCCTCAAACTCCCTGGCAGGCGCCGATTAATTTTTGGCCCACAACATGCCCGGACCCCAAGCCCACCCCTAAAATCGTGGGCCATAGCAAACCAATTTGGCCCAAAAATGCGTCGTTCGCGCCGTTTCGCCCGTTTGTCCACCCAAATGGCCACAAAATTTAAACGAACCATACTAGGACGATCCCCAACCTCCCTGGCATGCCCCGGTAGATTTTTGGCCCACAGCAAGCCCGGACCCAGAGCCCACCCTCAAAACCGTGGGCTAGATTTAGCCCGAAAATGCTTCATTCGTGTCGTTTCGCCCGTTTGTCCACCCAAAAGCTCACGAAAATTAAAACAGACCTCACTAGGATGATACCCGACCTCCTTGGCATGCCCCGATTAATTTTTCGCATACAGCATGCCCGAACCTCGGGCCCACCCCCAAAACCGTGGGCTATAGCACACCGATTTGGCCCAACAATGCTTCGTTCACCCATTTGTCCACCTAAATGGCCATAAAAACTTAAACAGACCAAACTGGGATGATCCCCGACCTCCATGGCATGCTCCAGTCAATTTTTGGCCCACAACACGCTTGTACACTATGCCCACCCCCAAAACTGTGGGCTATAGCACACCGATTTGGCCCAAAAATTCTCCGTTGAATCGTGTGTCCACCCAAATGACCACGAACATTTAAACGAATTACACTGGGATGATCCCCAACCTCCATAGCACACCTCGATCGATTTTTGGCCCACAGCACGCCCGGACCCCGGGCCAACCCCCGCAATCATGGGCTATAGCACACCGATTTGCCCCAAAAATAATTCGTTCGCATCGTTTTGCCCGTTTGTCTACCCAAATGGCCACCAAAATTTAAATAGACCATACTGGGACGATCCCCAACCTCCCTAACATGCACTGATCGATTTTTTACCCGCAGCACGCTTGGACCCCTGGGCCCATCCTCGAAACCATAGGACCCATTCGCCCGTTTTGCCCGTTTGTCCTCCCAAATGGCCATGAAAATTTAAACGGACCATACTGGGACGATCCCCAACCTCTCTGGTACGCCTCGATCGATTTTCAGCCCACAGCAGGCCCAGACCCATGGACCACCCCTAAAACCATGGGCTATAACACACCGATTTAGCTTGAAAATGCCTCAATTTATTTTTGGCCCATAGCATGCCCAGACCTCGGGTCCACCCCTAAGCCCGTGTGCTATAGCACACCGATTTAGCTCAAAAATGCCCTATTCGTGCCGTTTCACCCATGTGTCCATCCAAATGTCCATAAAAACTTTAATGGACCACACTGGGACGATCCCCAACCTCCCTGGCATGCCTTCGTCAATTTTTGGCCCACAGCACGCCCGAACCCCGGGCCTACCCCCATTTATCCACCTAAATAGCCACGAAAATTCAAACAAACCACACTCGGGTGATCCCCAAACTCCCTGGCATGCCCCGATCAATTTTCAGGCCACAGCACGCCCGGACCCCGACCTAACCCCCTGAACCGTGGGCTATAGCACACCGATTTGGCCTGAAAATGCTTCGTTCGTGTTGTTTTGCCCGTTTGTCCAGTCTAACGACCACAAAAATTTAAACGGACCACACTAGGATGATCCCCAGCCTCCCTGGTACGCCCCGATTGATTTTTAACTGTCGCGCCCCTTTTTCCTCGCGGAAGGTGAGATTCGACTTGACACACTCTTTCTGGGATTGTGTTTAAAGAAAGGGTGTGAGAGTCACCACTTAACGTATTAAGGTGCATTAGGGCACGGGTCTAGGATACTACAAACCTATTTTGTCATTTTAGTCTTAGTTCATCAAAGTCCGGGTAAGGGTTCAAATTACCTCAAAAAAAAGGTGTTAGGCACCTTTCGAGGTCCACAAAGGTGGTTCTCGACCAAATTCGTACTTTACATGGAGATTTTATGTGATCAAATAAAGGTCTCTTATTTTATTATTAATTTACTGTTTAGCTAAGATATATGATAATTAATAAGCAAACATATGTCATTTGTTAATGCTAATTGTCGATTATCTAGGTGATAAAATTAAAAAAAAAACATAGAAATAAGATAAGCGAGGAGAAAGAAATGACATAATTTATAATAAAAAGGGGACTGATTTATAATAAACTAGCTACCCCAAATAAACATGTACAATAAATAAAAAGGCTAAAAGAAATCGTCCGAGTCAAACAAAGATATATTTTGGTTCTATTCGAATCAGAAACCTAACTTGTTAATCATCATCCGACCCAAGGGACGAACTCTTAGACAAGTAATCATGTCATTAGCCTCGCCGTTAATATTTTGTTGGGATCATCATTTCGAAAAGGGCCTACCCATCCCACCCCACCTAGGATGGATGTCATGTCTAAAGTTGTTCTATGACAAGGACAAAACTAACAGTTTTAGTAATATTTAACGTCCCGACTATCGTCCAAAAGGCATTGGACTTTGCTATTTTGAATTTGTGTTCTAGACTAACAGAAAGCTATGTTGCCTAGGACTCGAAGCGAACATATTGGACAACAAGTAGCACGTAATATTCCCAAGTTAGCCTCTTGATTAGATTAAAGTTGATGAATGATAACATGCGAAGACAAATAATTATTCGTTACGTCATTAACCTATAGGCATGGTGTCTAAATGATCAACGAATAGTGATAAAGGCCGACTGTGATTCATGTATGCAATAATGTAATGTTTGTCTACCAGGGGGTGTCGAAAGTGTGGTAAATGTTTCAAACAAAAATGCTTTTGAATTGTCATAAAATATAGATGAGAACATAGAAAATCAACAAGAATATTTAAAGAAATTAACATGTTAAGAGTGCCATAATATACTTACTCTAGTGTTAAACATATCAAAAAGTGCTCAAAATATGTATTTTAATAAACCAGCAGTTGCATTATTGCATAATTTCATAAAGAAAATGAACCAACATATTAAAAATGTCTAGAAGCTAACATTATATTTAACCATGGAGATATGCCAATATACAAAAACTTTTACATACTAGTAGTTATGACATGCTGAAATTTATTAGATGGGCAGAATTTTAATGTTCTAATGTTAATAACGTGCTCAAATTGTCTAATTATACAAAAACATGATTTAAACATGATGGAATTTATTTAAACATGCTGAAAATTGTATTAAACATGCTGAGAATATTGTTAAACATTCTGAAAATTGTATTAAACATGCTGAAATATTATTAAACATGTCAAAAATTGTATTAACATATTAGAAAATGAGATAGACGTAAATGTAATATTTAACAAGCATGAGATTAATTGTTAACATATTCATGGATAGACATGCTTAAAATCATGATCATGCTAAGAATATTGTTACAATAATAGTAACGTTTGTACAAGATTATTACAGGCCAAATAATAAGAAAATAAAACTAAGTAGACTAATACAATTTATTGTAAACTCCCCGACGACTCTTGCAATCTCAAATACCTGTTAGATACAAAGCAAAAGAGCAAGGCAAGCACAAGACAAAACTACACACAGTTTGACACATCGAACAATTAAATAAGTAGTAAGCAATTATTAAACTACTCCAATGAGCATGCTTTCTAATGCTTTCTAGATATATAAATGCATCGATGAGAGACTTACAAGTAGTCGGCGAAAATAATAATAAGAGAACCAAGAAGCACGAATTCTGAAAAACGGATTGCTAACCAAAGCTTAAGATTGATGCTCCCAAAATAAGTGTCAAAGTAATAAAGTGAAATTGCCTTATTATTTTAAGCTTTTGTCAGAGAGAGAGTATATATTTGTTGTAACTTGTCCCCTTAAAATGAGGAGGGGTTGTTTATATAGTGGGGGAGGATAAAGAAGTAAAAGGAAGAAATAGTATTAGAATCAACCAATGTCTATAAGAAAGGACAATAAAATATTCTAAGAAATCAATTAACAAACTGAATCAATGAAAAATATGCTAATCAGTCAATTAAGGAAAAAAATTCTTTAAATAGGTGACCTAAGCAATTAAGGGTAAAGTAAAAGAGGGAATAATAATTTAAGAAGATCAAATCAATAAAATAAATCAATATGATAAATCACAGTAAATTAAGTAAATTAGGCAAATTGGGTGAGAAAAATCACGTGGAATAATTCACCAAAAATAGAATACACACTTACAAGGTCAGCCAAAAGATACTTCCATTTGTAATCAAAGATTCGAATACCAAGTAATTAATCACGTAAAATACTACTTAATCACAGTAAATTGTACATGTCCGAGTCAACTCGAATCCTTAAAATGATATAGGCAATCAGTCTCAAAAATATTCAATCTAAGAGTAAATATTTTGTCAATACTGTACCAGACCCAATCCACATATGAGAGCAAACACGAATCGGCAACCCAACTAAAAATTTGAAGTTAAAGTTAAGCCTCATGAATTTCGGGGGTTTTAGCATTACAAACAAACATGAAACTAAAAGAATCGAATCACAAAATCAAAATTGAATGTCACTAATTCAAAAATTAATAAACTGTTAAAGATGATAGTGTTAATTTGAGACACGAGATTAAATGAGGGTACCAAACTAGACGGATTCATCATGAATCCGTCATTATTTAACAGTGACGGGCAGAGATTGTGGCGTGAACGAAAGGGGCTAGTTTCGTTGATGTTATTGCCGTTGGGGATGCGGATGGCGGGGATGGAAGGAGATCGGAGGAATGGGCTGTGGCGCTGGCGGCTCTGGTTGGAGCAGCGGCGTGAGGGTTCGATGGCGGCGGCGTTGAGAGGATAATGGAGGTTGAGCAGCTGGTTGTCGCTGTTGTCTCTGTTTTCGCCGGAGATGACGGCGGGGGGGTCAACGGAGCAGGGTGGTTGCATGGCGGCGTGGGTAGCCGCTATTGGCTTCTTCGTCTTCGTCGACGGCGTGCCGGAGTGGTGGACGGCGGCGGAAAATGGAGAGGAGGAGGTGAAGGCGGCTTGAGGATGGGAAGAAGAGAGGCAGAGAAAGAAAGTAGAGAGAGGGTGGTGGTGGCTGCTTTTGGAGAAGAATGGAGGGCTTAGGGTTTCTTGTTTGGTCTTAAAAGGAAAGAGGTGAAGATTGACCTCAGCCGTTAGATCAATTTTGATCAACGGCTGGGATTTAAGATTGTGATTAGAATTGTGATAGGTTAGGCTGAAATTGACATCCATTGGCTAAAATTGTCATAAATTAAATGTAAATTGACTAGATTGATAATAAAATGGGTAAGATTGTAATGGATTGAGTAGAATAGGCTAAGATTGTATTGGACTAAAAGGTAAATAAATTGTGCACAATAATTTTAATTTAGGCTATTATTTAAAGTAGGGATAATAATAATTAAAGAATAAATAATAATATTAAATAACAAATAAATATTAAATAACAAATAATAATAAATAAAAAATAATAATTAAATAATAAATCGTAATAAAAAGGAATAATATATATAATAACAAGGTCAATAAATAATAATAAATGAAGATAATAATATAGCATTAAATAATGGAAAATTAGTCAGTGCATGTACAAAAAATGTGAGTGTGCACAATTACGTGAAAAAATAATTTAATTAATAGAATTATGTAAAATGCCATATTTAATTTTAAAAATTATAAAAAATGATTCTAAAAGATAATTAAATAATTTATACACTTTTCGAAATTATGAATACGATATGTCAGAAATCTGTTTGACGCAAGAAAATGTGCAAAAAATACTAATATTTAAAAATTAATAACTTGTCAAAATAACAACCTAAAATTGATATCGGGAGGTCAAAATTGGGTGTCAACATCAGCCCACAGCACGACCGGACCGAGGGCCCACCCTCGAAACCGTGGGCTATAGCACACCGATTTGGCCCGAAAATGCCCTATTCGCGCCATTTCGCACGTTTGTCCACCTAATTGGCCACGAAAATTAAAACGGACCACACTGGGACGATCTCCAACCTCCTTGGCACGCCTCGGTCGATTTTTGGCCCACAGCATGCCTGGACCTCAGGCCCACCCCCGAAAAAGTGGGTTATAACACACCGATTTAGCTTGAAATTACCCCGTTCGCGCTGTTTTGCCCGTTTGTCCACCCAAATGGCCACAAAAATCTAAACGGATCAAACTGGGACGATCCCCAACCTCCCTGGTATGCCTCGATCGATTTTCAGCCAACAGCACGCCTGGACCCCAGGCCCACCCCCAAAATTGTGTGCTATAGCACATCGATTTGGCCCAAAAATATCTTGTTCGCGCCATTTCACCCATTTGTCCACCCAAATGACCACAAAAATTTAAACACACCACACTGAGATGATCCCCAACCTCCCTGGCACGCCTCGATTAATTTTTGGCCCATAGCACACCCGAACCACAGGTCTTCCCCAGAAACCGTAGGCTATAGCACACGGATTTGGCCCGAAAATGCCCCGTTCGCACTATTTTGCCTATTTGTGCACCCTAATAACCACAAAAATTTAAATGGACCACACTGGGATGATCCCAGCCTCTCTGGCACGCCTCGAGCGATAGTCAGCCCACAGAATGCCCGGATCCCGAGCCCACCCCCGAAACCGTGGGATATAGCACATCGATTTGACCCAAAAATGCCCTATTCGTGCCGTTTCACCCGTTTGTCCACCCAAATGGCCATAATAATTTAAATGGACCACACTGGGACAATCCCCAACCTCCCTAGTAGGCTCCGGTCGATTTTTGGCTCATAACACGCTCGAACCCCAGGCCCACCCCCAAAACCAGGGGCTATAGTACACCGATATAACCCAAAAATGCCCCGTTCGCGCTATTTCGCTCGTTTGTCCACCCAAATGGCCACAAAAATTAAAACAAATCACACTGCAACGATTCCCAACCTGTTTGGCATGCCCCGATTAATTTTCGGCACAGCACACCGGAACCCTGGGACCACCCCCAAAATCGTGGGTTATAGCACACCGATTTGGCACGAAAATGCACTGTTCGCACCGTTTCACCCGTTTGTCCTCCCAAATAGTCGGGAAAATTAAAACGGACTACACTAGGACGATCCCCAACCTCCTTGGCATGCCCCAGTCGACTTTTGACCCACAGCACGCCCGGACTCCAGGCTCACCCCAAAAACCGTGGGTTATAGCACATTGATTTGGTCCGAAAATGCTCCGTTCATGCTGTTTCACCCATTTGTCCATTAAAATAGCCAAGAAAATTTAAATGAACCACACTAAGATGATCCCCAACCTCCCTGGCAGGCCCCGATCAATTTTTGTCCCACAGCACACCCGAACCCAGGCCCAGCACCGAAATATTGGGCTATAGCACAACGATTAGGCAAGAAAACGTCCTGTTCGCCCCGTTTTACTCGTTTGTCCACCCAAATAGCCACAAAAATTAAAACGAACCACACTGGGATGATCCCCAACCTCCTTGGCATGTTTCGATCAATTTTTAGCCCATAGCACGCTCGGACCCCAGCCCTCCCCCCACAAAATCATGGTCTACAACTGTAACACCCCATATTCAAGTACGTGTATTGGCCTTATTTATATGGAATTAATTTTTTATTTTATTTACACCAGAATTTGCCCGTTGATGGTTCCATGCAAAGGTTATTGAATAAGCTTTCCAACGATATAAAGATTTCCAAAAACGGACAGGTTTCGAATATAATTGAGCACGTTTGAAACTATAAAACGGTGGCCGGGATATTTGGGAATAGTAAATATGCAGGAAATTTCCTGCCCACAAACTACCGAGGCCAGCCGAAATTTTGGGTCAACTTCGAACGATCATAACTCCCTTAATCTAATGAACTAGGAGAGTTGCGACCTATTAAAAGAAATATCTTTGAGTCTTCTTCACAATGCAATTGGTTTCATCCAAATTCAACGTTTGGGTAAGGAGTTATACTCGTTTTACTTCAGCCTATCAAAATAGATGTTTAGGTTCAACTTCAAATAACCATAACTCCTTGTACAAGACGAACTGGGTGTCTTACTTCATATGAAATGAAATCCCTTTCAATTATCCTTCCAACAATACTAATTCCACCCAAATCCAATAACGGAGCAAAGAGTTATGGTCGATCTACTTTAGCTTATCAAAACGATCCACCAAAGGATAGATTTGACATTATTTAACTTTTAAAGGCATTTTGGTCATTTCCTATTATATTATGGATGGGAATATGTGTATATATACATGTATATGAGTTTAAAAGCTCATTTTCATCATCAATCATTGAGAAGGAACAAACCCTAACCAAATTTGACCTCAAAATTACTTTTGATTCAACCGTAGAAATTCCAAAGTAATTTGATAACTGCGTTTGTCATCTCGAGAGCTTCGAAAGGGATCAATTATTTGTGCAAACAGGATTGCGTAATCAAGAGGTGAATTCTAAGGTATGAATATTGTTTGCCTTTGTTCTCTTCCATATGTATATGTGTGATAGAGGATTATATGTATTGGTTGTTATTGAAAGGTGATGGAAATAGGGTTATGGACTATTTTGCATGGTTTGGTTGTATTGAATTGTGGAAGGTGGATATATTAATTGGGTTATGGAAGGTGGATATGGTAATTTATGGAAGGTGGATATGGTGATATACTATTGAATTGATGATTGTTTATGTCTATGGCTCAATTTGGTTTAATGGATTAGTAGGACGGATAAATGAATCCAAACTTGATATTGGAGGATGTTGTATGAATATGCATGGCATGTGAATGTAACTGGAGTATAAGAAGGTTTAAGTGACACCCTTTATGTTGTAATTAAGGATTACTACTTAACCACTAGTTTGGTGAATTCAAATAATTGAATTCTGACGTTTGGTCGCTAATACTAGATTGCTATATATGTTCACTGTAGATAAGTAATCCAAAAAGACGGGAAGTCCATTTGGGACTAGTATTGAAGGTTGACAGTCAGGTATGTCAAGCATACTCTATACCATATATTTGGCATGAAAGTGAACAATTGTTCTATTAAGAAAGTTTCCAAATCTATTCAATAACATGTGATCCATAATGGTTTTGTATGATGTCCTACGTTACCAATGAACTTGTTTCCACCCTACAAGATTTCAAGACATTCCAATACTTACTTGTTTTCCAAATCTTACATGTTTATTGCACTAATGAATGTCAGAAGGTATCCGGTTACTCAAACAAGATCCATGTTCTATTAATGACTCCAAAACGTTTCATTGATATACCAATAAGTTCCTACTTCATTGTTATAGCATTGATGACTTCAAAACACTTCATTGATGTGCCAATGAGTTCTTACTTCATTGTTATTACATTGATGGTCTATTTATATGTCTCTTATTGATGTATCATTGTTTCAAAGTATAAAAAATGCGGTGGCGACCGAAATAACAATCTCAAAGAGTAATTGAACTAAGTGATGGAAGTTCTCTCTTATCGGGTGGTATCCCAGGGGCATAAGCCTATCATGGGTCGATCCCTATTTATGTGTTTATGGGTGGTATCCCAGGGGCATAAACCTATAATGGGTCGATCCCAGTTGATATGTATTGGAGGCAGCCTAATGGTCACAGTACAGTACAGTAATGATTACAAATATGATAAGAACGAAGGTAAAGTGATTGAATAAATACAATGTACAGGTTGTCACAAGTTCTAGTAAGTGTGGTCCACTCCTATTACAATTTATTAACTTGTTTCTGATTTCTATTGAGCTCCTATATCATATGTGATTATCTACAGCTTTACATACTCAGTATATATTTCGTACTGACGTCCCCCACGGGGGACCTGCATTTCATGCTGCAGGCACAGGTACCTCAACTCATACACCTCACAAGTAGGATCCAGGATATCCAGCTGCTTTTGGTGAGCTCCAGTTTGCTTTGGGGCTTTCTGTGTCATATCCAGTCACTTTTGGTATTCTATAGAAGTTAGTTAAATGGCGGGGTGTCTCCCGACCTTAGTTAAACTCTGTGTATTGTTTAGAGGATTTGTAGACCTAATGTATAGTTAAGGTGGTGTTTTTTTAATAGACGTGATGGATCCAACGGCCAACTATTGTATATACATATATATGTGTGCTCGAGCTTATATAGGTGATTGTTTCCTTTTATATGCGGCATGATTCTATCCGAATTTTGGGTTGTCATAGAGGTATGCATGGGAAGTATAAGGTTATGAGCTGGTTCTTCCGGGCCTCCTCAGTTATGGGTGCCGATCCTCCCCAATAGGATTTGAGGCGTGACAACAACACACCGATTTGGCCCAAAAATGCCACGTTCGCGCCGTTTTGCCCGTTCGTCCGCCCAAATGGCCACGAAAATTAAAATGAACCACACTAGAATGATCCCCAACCTCCTTGGCATGCCCCGGTCGATTTTCGGCCCACAGCACGCTCGGAACCCGAGCCCTCCCCCGAAACCATAGGCTATAGCACACCAATTTGGCTCGAAAATACCCCGTTCACTCGTTTGTCCACCCAAATGGCCACAAAAATTTAAACGGACCACACTGGGATGATCCAAAACCTCCCTGTCATACCCCAATCAATTTTTAGCCAACAAAACGTTCGGACCCCGGGTCCACCCCCGAAACCATATGCTATAGCACACAGATTTGGCATGAAAATGCCCCGTTCGAGCCATTTCGCCCGTTTGTCCACCCAAATTGCTACGAAAATTTAAACTGACCACACTGGGATGATCCCCAACCTCCCCGGCATACCCCGGTCAATTTTTGGCCCACAACATGCTCGAACACCGGGCCCACCCCCAAAACTATGGGCTATAGCCCACCGATTTGGCCTGAAAATGCCCCGTTCAATCGTTTGTCCACCCAAATGGCCACGAACATTTAAATGGACTACGCTGGGATGATCCCCAACCTCCCTGGCACTCCCGGATTGATTTTTGGCCTACAGAACGCCCGGACCCCAGGCACACCCCTGAAACTGTGGCCTATAGCACATCGATTTGGCCCGAAAATGCCTAGTTCGCTCGTTTTGCCCGTTCGTCCTCCCAAATGGCCACAAAAGTTTAAAAGGACCATATTGGGATGATCTCTAACCTCCCTGGCATACCCCAATCAACTTTTGGCCCATAGTACACTCGGAACTAGGTCCCACCCCCAAAACCGTAGGCTACAACACACCGATTTGGATCGAAAATGCCCCGTTCTCGCCGTTTCGCCCATTTGTCCACCCAAATGGCCACAAAAATTTAAACAGACCACACTGGGATGATCCCCAACCTCCCCGGTATGACCTGGTCTATTTTTGGCCCACAGCACGCCCGAACCCCTGGCCCACCCTTAAAACCATGGGCTATAGCTTACTAATTTAGCTCAAATATGTCCCGTTAGCACCGTTTTGCCTGTTTCTCCACCCAAATAACCACAAAAATTTAAACGTACCATACTGGGATGATCCCAAACCCATGTCCTATAGCACACCGATTTAGCCTGAAAATGCCTCGTTTGCGTCGTTTCGCCCGCGTGTCCACCCAAATGGCCACAAAAATTTAAACAAACCATACTGGGATGATCCCTAACCTCTGTGGCATGCCTTGGTCAATTTTTGGCCCACAGCACGTCCGGACCCCGGGCCCACCCCCAAAACAGTAGACTATTACGCACTGATTTGGCCCAAAAATTCCCCGTTTGTGCCGTTTCGCTCGTTTGACCACCCAAATGGCCACAAATATTTAAACGGACGACACTGGTACGATCTCTAACCTCCCTGGCGTGCCCCGATCAATTTTTGACCCACAACACTCCCGGATCCCTATCCCACCCCCTAAACCGTGGGCTATAGCACACCAATTTGGCCTGAAAATGCCCCGTTTGTGTTGTTTTGATCGTTTATCCACCCAAATGGCCACTAAAATTTAAATGGACTACATTGGTACGATCCGTAACCTCCCTGGCACGCCTCAGTCGATTTTTGGCCCACAATACGCTTATACCCCGCTAAAACCAATAGTTTTGAGGGTGGGCCTGAGGACCGGACGTGCTGTGGGCTGAAAATCAATAGGGGAGTGCTGGGGAGGTCGGGAAAAAATGTGAAAAATGGTTTGAATGGGGTATTTTGGGGATAAATCGGTGTGCTATAGCCCACGGTTTTGGGGGTGGGCGTGGGGTCCGGGCATGTTGTGGGCTAAAAATCGACCAGGGCTTGTCAGGGAAGTTGGGGATCGTACCAGTGCGGTCGGTTTAAATTTTTGTGGTCATTTTCATGGACAAATGAGCAAAACGGCGCGAACGGGGCATTTTTGGGCCAAATCGGTGTGCTATTGCCCACGACTTCGGGGGTGAGCCTGGGTTCTGAGTGTGCTGTGGGCTAAAAATCGACCTGGGCATGCCAGGTAGGTAGAGGGTCATCCCAGTGTGATTCGTTTTAATTTTCGTGGCTGTTTGGGTGGACAAACGGGTGAAACGGCGCGAATGAGGCATATTTAGGCCAAATCGGTGTGCTATAGCCCACGGTTTTGTGGGTGGGATTGGGGTTCGAGCGTACTGTGCGCCAAAATCAACCGAGGCATTCCAGAGAGGTTGGGGATCATCCCAGTGTGGTTCGTTTAAATTTTCGTGGCCATTTGGCCGGACAAACGGGCGAATCAGTGTGAATGAGGCATTTTTGGGCTAAATTGGTGTGCTATAGCCAACGGTTTTGGGGTGGGCCTGGGGTCCGGGTGTGTTGTGTATTAAAATAGACTCAAGTTCATGTCAACACAAAAGAAAAATAAGAGATGAGTATCATATAGTTAGATGTAAGTTATGGACTTACATGTAGAAGTCGGGAATGCTCACCAACAGAAGATTTTCCATCATGATTATGGGTAAAATGGACGTGCAAATGTAACTCACTTGGAGTTGGATCTCGACCTATTTTAAGAGCCTATACAGAATTTTCAGGTATTTAGAATGAGACCAATGTACATTAGCAGTAAACCAAAAGAGAATCATGACACACCACCAAGTTTCTTTGCCCTATTCTAAGCAAAAAAATATCACCAAACATCTTGGCATAGCAGCAAAACAAAGAGAAAAAACAAGAGAAACTAGAATGAAATATAGCTGCAAAACAAAGTGGCATTGTAGCAGCTACTTGCAGGAAAAATAGCTGCAGCTTCTTGCTGAAAAAATAGCATAAAACTAGCAGCAGCTGCAATAATAGAAAATATTCAGCAGCAACAATAATTTCCAGCAACAATTATAGTAACAAATAAGATATGCACTACAACAATGTCTTAATAATAGGTTAACACCTCTGATGATTGAGAAAGATTCCCTCACTGTCAGCAAAATTATGCATGGCATTTGGGAGGTGACATGGACCATTGCGATGGAGATAAAGAAAATAAAGATGTTAATGGCTCATAACTTGGTCAAAGTGGCTCATACCTACAGAGAAGGAAACTTGCTGGCAGATTTTTTAGCTAACCATATTCATTGTTTTGCAGGTACACAAATACTAACTTTCCATTCCTTTCAGGAACTACCAAAGGCAGGCAAGGACATTTCTCATAGTGGATAAAAACAATATTTCAAATATCACAGTAAAGAAATTACAGAATCAGAATTTCAACTTCAGACATGCAACATAATACAACACCTTTCAATAAAGATGACGAGAGGGATATTGCAATAAGGAATGATAGAGTCTCAACTACATTATTCATTCTTTGGAGTTTCTGTATGTAACACCCCATATTCAAGTACGTGTATTGGCGTATTTAAGTACGTGTATTGGTCTTATTTATATGGAATTAATTTTTTATTTTATTTATACCGGAATTTGCCCGTCGATGGTTCCATACGAAGGTTATTGGCTAAGCTTCTCAACGATATAAATATTTCCAAAAACGGATAGGTTTCGAATATAATCGAGCACGTTCGAAACTATAAAACAGTGGCCGGTATATTGTGAATTGTAAATGTGCAGGAAAATTTCCTGCACACAAACTACTGAGGCCAGCCAATTTTTTGGGTCAAATTTGAACGATCATAACTCCCTTAATATAATGAATTGTGAGAGATACCACATATCAAAATAAATATCTTTGAGTCTTCTTTCCAATTCAATTGGTTTCATCCAAATCCAACGTCTGAGTAAGGAGTTATACTCGTTTTACTTCAGCCTCTTAAAAGAGATTTTTAGGGTCAACTTCAAAAGATCATAACTCCTTGTACAGGACGAACTGGGTGGCCTACTTTATATGAAATGAAATACCTTTGAATTCCTACGATACCAATTTCACCCAAATCCAATATTGGATCAAAGAGTTATGGTTGATCTACTTTAGCTTATCAAAACAGTCCACCAAAGGACAGATTTGACATTATTTAAATTTTAAAGGCACTTTGGTCATTCCCTATGATATTATGGACGGGAATATGTGTATATATACATGTATATGAGTTCAAAAACTCATTTTCATCATCAATCATTGAGAAGGATCAAACCCTAACCAAATTTGACCTCAACATTACTTTTGATTCAACCGTAGAAATTCCAAAGTAATCCGATAACTGCGTTTGTCATCTCGAGAGCTTCGAAAGGCACCTATTATTTGTGCAAACAGGATTGCATAATCAAGAGGTGAATTCTAAGGTATGAATATTGTTTGCCTTTGTTCTCTTCCATAAGTATATGTGTGATAGAGGATTATATGTATTGGTTGTTATTGAAAGGTGATGGAAATAGGGTTATGAACTATTTTGCATGGTTTGGTTGCATTGAATTGTGAAAGGTGGATATGTTAATTGGGTTATGGAATGTGGATATGGTAATTTATGGAAGGTGGATATGGTGATATACTATTGAATTGATGATTGTTTATGTCTATGGCTTAATTTGGTTTAATGGATTGGTAGGAAGGATAAATGAATCCAAACTTGATATTGGAGGATGTTGTATGAATATGCATGGAATGTGAATGTAATTGGAGTATAAGAAGGTTAAAGTGACACCCTTTATGTTGTAATTAAGGCTTACTACTTAACCACTAGTTTGGTGAATTCAAATAATTGAATTCTGACGTTTGGTCGCTAATACTAGATTGCTATATATGTTCATTGTAGATAAGTAATCCGAAAAGACGAGAAGTCCATTTGGGACTAGTATTGAAGGTTGATAGTCAGGTATGTAAAGCATACTCTATACCATATCTTTGGCATGAAAGTGAACAATTGTTCTATTAAGAAAGTTTCCAAAGTTATTCAATAACATGTGATCCATAATGGTTTTGTATGATGTCCTACGTTACCAATGAACTTGTTTCCACCCTACAAGGATCAAGACGTTCCAATACTTACTTGTTTTCCAAATCTTACATATTTATCGTACTAATGAATGTCAGAAGGTATCCGGTTACTCAAACAAGATCCATGTGCTATTAATGACTCCAAAACGTTTCATTGATATACCAATAAATTCCTACTACATTGTTATGGCATTGATGACTCCAAAACACTTTATTGATGAGCCAATGAGTTCTTACTTCATTGTTATTGCATTAATGGTCTATTTATATGTCTCTTATTGATGTATCATTGTTTCAAAGTATCAAAAATGTGGTGACGACCGAAATAACAATCTCAAAGATTAATTGAACTAAGTGATGGAAGTTCTCTCTTATCGGGTGGTATCCCAGGGGCATAAGCCTATCATGGGTCGATCCCTATTTATGTGTTTATGGGTGGTATCCCAGGGGCATAAGCCTAGCATGGGTCGATCCAGTTGATATGTACTAGAGGCAGCCTAATGGTCACAGTACAGTATAGTAATAATTACAAAGATGATAAGAACGAAGGTAAAGTGATTGAATAAATACAATGTACAGGTTGTCACAAGTTCTAGTAAGTGTGCTCCACTCCTATTACTATCTATCTATCTATCTATCTATCTATCTATCTATCTATGTAATAACCGTGTGTTGTTGTTATTACATCTTGTTCATCAAGTGTTGTTGTTGTTTATAGTGTGTTTTACTCTTGATATCATTTCCTTTCTTGTTCTTCTTGTGAATCCGAGAGAGGTCATCAAAATGGGTCCTCGGTTCTTTAGATCGTTGTCTATTTTGGTGTATGTTTTGTGTCTACCTTGTCGATCTTGTATCAAAAGGTCTACTAGTTATTTGAAAATAATTAAGTGTAGTGACTTGTAATGTGTACTAGTGGATTTGAAAATGGTTAAGTGTAGTTACTCCAAAATGGTTAAGTATAGTGACTTGAAATGTCAATTAACTATTTGAAAATGGTTTGAGCGTACTGACTTGAAGTGTGTACTAGTGAATGAGTTATTTGAAAATTATTTAGTCTGGTACTTGAAAATGATTAAGTGTAGTTACTTAAAATTGTGAACTTGTGAGTTGAAAATGATTGTGTAGTTACTTGAAATTGTAAACTTGTAATTTGAAAATGGTTAAGTATAGTCACTTGAAATGTGTACTAATAATTTTAAAATTATAAAGTATAGTCATTTGAAAATGATTAAGTATATTGACTTGAAAATGTTTCAGGTATATTTGAAAATAGTTAAGTTTAGTTACTTAAAATGTGAATTGGATATTTGAAAATGATTACGTATAGTGATATAAAATATCAATTAGATATTTGAAAATGGTTTAAAAGAAGTGACTAGAAATGTGTACTAGTAACTTGAAAATAGTTAAGCATAGTCATATTAAATGTGAACCAATGACTTGATTTTTATAAGTTTTGATGTAAACTTGCAAATAGATGACATCTGGTGGTGAAGGTGATCGGCCTCGTCCGGATAAGAATTTGAAGTCAACTGCTAGAAGAAATCTTGGACGCCTATAGACTCTAATGAAAAAACTTTAGGATTGTTTAAGTGTTTTGGTTGTTGTTGGGTTAATTATTAAGTGTGTAGGATTTTGAATTTGATTATTTAAGTGTTGTTGATTTGAATTGCTTAAATGTTTTGATAATTTAGTGCGTTGAATGGTTATTTTAAAAATGTGTGTTGGATGAGGTTATATATATTGAATTGCATTTTTATTTGACAGGTGAGATGCAGAAATTGCAAATTTCTGTATCCAGAGAAAATGCAGAAAAGCGACGGGTAGGGTCCCTTTTGTCCGTCACTTTTTTCAAAAACATTTCAAGAAATGCGGCGCATTGCATCATTTTTTAAATCAGTAATTTTTTTTTAAAAAAGAAAAACGACGATGACCGTCGCTTTTTTATTCATTGTGAAGAACAAAAAGCGACGACCAACGTCGCTTTTTATTCATTATGAAAAACATAAAGTGACGATCAACGTCGCTTTTTATTCATTATGAAGAACAGAAAGCGACGACCAATGTACCTTTTTATTCATTATGAAGAACAAAATGTGACGATCAACGTCGCTTTTTTAATCTTTATGTAGAGCAAAAGGCCACGGTCAACATAGCTTTTTCTAAAAAAAAAAGTTATTTTTATCAAATTACGACGGACAATGTCAATTTTTCTGAAAAAATTTATTTTTTTCTTGAATAAATTAAAATGACGATGTCCGTCAATTTTTGTTCATCATGTGTTCTTCGCGTGAAGAACAAAAAGCGACGCACAACGTCGATTTTTCTAAAAATAGTAAAAAAATTTCTAAAAGCGACTTTGTCCGTCGTAATAAAAGCAACACAGATCGTCTTTTTCAAAAAATATCAAGCTTTTTTGCGACGCAAAAAAAGACACTTTTACGTTGCTTTTGACAAAAAAAGCGACGTTGACTGTCGCTTTTTCACATTTTTTAAGTAGTGTACACAGAAATGAAACAAAAGAATGTTACTAACAAGAAAATAATCCCTGCGTCTCAAATTGTATAATGTACTACCTTTTTTTTTTTTGAGTATATTAAGAAAATGATATTTAGAGCAGATGAAAAAAAATGAGAAACAAAGACAATATTGATTTGAACTAGCGGAAAGAACAAAAATAATAACATACTCCATTCTCATAAGTAGGATTTCATAAGTAGGATTTGAAAGAAATAATATGTACATGGTCTTATTCCTAAGTAGAGAGAATTTTATGACGTAAAGAAATTTACCAACTTGGAGATTGCTACATTCTCATTTCCATCTTGATATTGTACAAACAATTCTTTGTTTTGTTTACTTGGAATTCTTTTAATATACCAAATTGTGGGGTTTATATACCCCATTATTTTAATTATAATTGTGCAGGTTAAAACTCCCGCTATCATTCAAAATAAATTGAAAATACTTTTATGGCATTTAAAACCCCGCTGTACTTGAAAACAATTAACCGCAAAATCAATAAATAAACCGCAAATTTGTATTTTATCAAAAGTCCTTTCTCTGTAAACCCTTTTCTGAAGAGCCAGCTTCTTCTCGCAGAGACAACCTCTCGCTTTTAGCACTATCACAACCGACTCGACCTCTCTCCGGCGATGGAAGCAGTCACCGGTACGACCTGAAATCTCTCAGGCGATTGCAGTTCTCCAGCAAATCAACTTGAACCAGACCCACAATTGCAGAAATCATTTGAGTTGGGTTGTTCTTAAAAACTGGGAAACTGATTGTTGGTATATTTTCCTAAAGGATTTCTTAATTTCCTATATTTAGAGTATTTATGTTTCAATTTCTTCTTTAAGGACTTTACTAACATTAGTTTTCAATGGGTTCTTTTCACTCAGTATACTTCCATGGATTTCAATCTTGTTCTCCATTTACTTCTGACTTCCAGTTGTTCTTCGAATTTGTGCACATTCTACTTTGTTTTTGCATTGTTCGCGTCTCAGTTCCGCGAAAGAATTATTCACTGTCATTCTGTTTCTATATTTTTGGTCGTTTTTTCATCCTTGAAAGTTTCTCAATTGAGAGTTTTCTGACCGTTGATTATGGCAATTGAACAGGAGAATCAACTGCTGCAAGTACTACTGATGTCTACGGTGCTCTATATGTACATCCCTCGAATAGCTCCGGATGATGACAACTATTGGACTATCCAAGGTTATTTTTTTATTTATCTGTCCCTCTTTTAATCAAATATATGTTTACTCTCATTTCTGAAAAATCACGTATACGGATTTTCTTTTTTATTATTGATTTCAACAAAAGGGTATTTTGATCTTTTGGGGTATTTTATGGAAGGAAATTCATTCTTTCCTTTTATTTTTTGGCTAAAGTTTACATTGATATAATGATTGTTTTAATTGGTACTCATGTTGGAAAGGAAATCTCTGCTGATTGATATTTCTTTTCCTTTCATTTGCTTGGGCTGGTTTTAAATATTTGACTGATATAAGTGTGATTTTGATATCTATAGGAAAGTTTCATTGATTGATATTCTCTCTATTGATTGATATTTCTTTTCCTTTTTTTTGCTCGGACTGATTTGAAATTCTTTGACTGATATAAGTGTGATTTTTATATTTAGGAAAATTCTATTGATTGATTACATCAAATATTCTTTTTTTCCTTTTTAAGCTTGGGCTGATTTATTTTTTCCACACTATATAAACAACTAACCCCTCCTCATTTTTCATCAGGACAACTTACAACTTACACTCTCTCACACAAAAGTTTTAAACAAAGAAATAATTGATTATGGAAAATATCTTGCATATTTTGCTGTGTTGGGCTTTCTTTGTATTTCTATTTTACTACTGCTTGCCAGTAAGTGCCTTTGAAAGTTAGTCTCATATTTTCCAGCTATAGCAACATTTCCAATGAGTTCTGAGCTAGTGGTGGGGGGCATATTTGTGTATATTGCTTTTTTTGGGGTGAATTAGGATAATTACTGCATATTTGTGTATATTTGTTAATTTTCATTCTCTCTTAAATATAATGTGATTGGTGCTAGAAAGGAAAAGACATAGTTTCAGTTTGGTATTCATCGATTTTTTTTTTTACAATAATACGTTGTGAGAGAGCTTCATCCAATTTGTCTCGTCTTGGTGATTTATGTTTTGGTTTTTGTTATATTTCAGGGTAAACAGGTAATCAAGTATGTGCAAATTTCCGTTGAATCTTATTCTTATTCACATTTGACTGGACTGGAGGATCTAGTTAAGTCTCTCAAGTTGGCTGCTGCACAGTCAGAAATGACTAATAAGGAAAACCTAGAAAAACAATATGCTAAAGTTGCTGAAGAAGCTGTCTCAGGTGAATGTTCCTTATTGACTTGTGTTTTTCTTGCAACAAGTGTTTTGCAACTTGGTACTGAATTCTTTTATTCACATCTCTGTGTACAGGTTGGGAGAAGGCTGCCAAACAGTTTGATAAAATGAAGCATGAGTTTGAAGCAAAATTAGCCAACCTGGACCAACAGTTACTCAGGTCTGCAGCGGAAAATTCTGCACTCTCAAGGTCTTTGCAGGAGCGTTCTAGCATGGTGATACAACTCAATGAAGAAAAAGCCCAAGCTAAAGCAGAAATTGAGATGTTGAAGAAAAATATGAGCGTACGGTCTGCAGAAGTTGCAAACAAGCAACACCTGGAGGGAGTGAAGAAAATTGCAAAATTAGAAGCAGAGCGTCGGAGATTACGTGGTCTTGTGTGGAAGAAGTTGCTTGGGCCTACAGCCTTGTCCCAGATGAAGCTTGACCTGGCCACCCAAACATATGACCTCGAGGGAGTGAAGAAAATTACAAAATTGGAAGCAGAGCGTCGGAGATTACGTGATCTTGTGCGGAAGAAGTTGCTTGGGCCTACAACCTTGCCCAGATGAAGCTTGACCTGACCACCCAAATAACATATGTGGTAAACACTGGTTAATCCTGGGTCTGACACTGCTAATCTGTTGCCAACTAGAATCAGTGACAAATTTTATTGTTTAGCTAGAGATATTATACATCAATCGTTCCTGCTTTTTTAGTAGTCATTGTCATTAAGACACAAAGAGATGGCTTAGTGGAGAGATTAATATTCTTGTCAAGTTTGTTGGTGAGACAGATTATCCATTTGACAAGAACTATGTGGTTGGTCCAATTATAAACACAACTAGGGTTAGGTGATTGAAAGTTATTGTACATTATTACCATCAATGGAACTAAGGACTTTCAAGAAAATAAAAATACATTTCATTGTCAACTGATTTATATGCCCAAAGCACTTTCAAATTAGAGTAGTTAGCTTGTTCTTTTAGTTGAGTGGACTTAATTATTCGAATTAACATATTGTCTATCTCTAATTAATATGGCAATTATTCAACTATATATAACCTGTCTATGGCAATTCTTTATGTCGTAATGTTGATTAGTGAACTAAATAAGTTAAACTAGATAGCTAGGACAACAAATTGTAACCTAATTATAAATGTGACGTTCTTGATGGAAGGTAGGTTGACGAGGGTGGATCAAGTAAAATTTTACGGACTTTCAGGCTGATAAACTTCTAAAGTTGAGGTGTACACGACATTTTAAGTAAATCTTATCTTAAAATAGTATGACACACTTTTGAAATATGATGTAACGTGGCACAAAAGAAAAATTCGTGTGGAACTGTTCCAAAAACAAACAATAAGTGTCATGAGCTTTAATCACGACAATTAATCTCAAAAACACTATTGAAATTAATGGGGTACTAGCTAATTGTTGTTGGAAATAAACCTTTTAAGTAATGCAAATAATAAAGAAATTGTCCTCTTTTCCCTCTTTATTCTTATGAGTTCCTTTTCAATTATTCATCCTTGTTATGTGAAAGGTAATGTATCCCTCATTAATTAGTTGTGGAAAAGAACTTTCATCCACATTACATTAAATCGTATATTATTGGGCTTTTAAGGAGCCAGTAATTAATAGTAGCGGTCTCATACATATGAGGTCGAAATGAATCTTTCTGCAAAGCAAAGTGAGTCGATTTGTTATCCTTACCCAAACCTCGCGTGCGTGCAAGATATACATGAGGCCTAATTTAAATCTGTGTTTTTTTTTAATTTAGCAAAAAAATGTCTAATTTCTGTTCTATATCAATATTGCATTACTTTTGTAATACTAATAAAATGCTGAAAGAGATGGCTAGGGGTGCAAAATGACGAAAGAATGGAGTACAAACTAAATAGTACAGAATTATTGTGTGGCAAAATATAATGCAATAGGATAATTTCAATGAAGCAGATGGTATGTCTAGCACTAAAATAGCTAATTATGTCTTTTTCCATGTGGGAATTAAAGCAAGTCATGTGTGAATAATGCTAAAGTTATTACTAATTCATAATTTTTTGAGCTAACTTTTACCCCAATTTAGTTATACTTATGCTTTGTAAGCAAAGTCCCTCATCAATTGATGTTTTAATTCAACATAAACATCCAATTATTTTGTGTCAATTTGGAGGATTGTTAGTAGGTTAGCGATTAGTCATCTGTACTTTCACTTTGTTGTTAAAGTTTTAATTCCTTACCTTATAATTCTTTTCTCGTATCCCAATTTTTATTTTATTTTTATTTCAAAAAAAAGCATGTCAAGTTTACAATTTTTTTGCTTTATGTACAAACTTCCTGGATCATTCAATTGTGAATTTCTATTTAGCAAGTTATTTACTATATGATTTTCTACATGTTGATTCAGATTCTTTTGGTTTATACATGTCGCTTACATTTAATTATTTATATTATATTCTTAACAATATTCAATATTCGTATTCTACTAGTGCAATCTGTCAATATAAGCAAAACAAATTGATCAATTCTTATGTTTTATACGTGTTCACCTAAAACACTCTTCATAAAAAATTATGTTGTTTATAAGGTACAATTTTTTATTTTATGTATATATGTTAGCTTTTTAATCTCCTGAACATAAAACACGAATTTTAAATATTATATATTTATTTTTCAAATTCGCTTATTAAAAATCCTAGATCAACCATCAATTAGAGGTGGAGTCACGAAAGAGTTCCATTTTCAAAGAAAACTTAGGATTTCAACTAAGTGGGTCCATATTCAAAGAAAACTTAGTCGAAGGGGTTCAACACCTACAATAACCATATTAAAAATAATTTTAATCATGTATAAATAGTATATTTTTACGTCAAAATGGGTCGACCGAACCCCCGAACAGAAGGCTGGCTCCGGCCCTGCCATGAATATACATAACCTAATAGTATATAATTCTAGACTTTTTCATATATACATAACCTAAGTCCTAATATATATTACACTATAATTCTACCCTTTCATTTTCCCTTGTAAGAGGGAATATGATTTTCTTTTTTTTTTTTAGTTTTACTCTACCGACGGATACCGACAAAGGTCTGTTTGGATGATTAATTAAGAACTACCAAACAACGCTTATAAGGGACCTAGTCCTTTTCATGGGACACGTGTTACTCCAAAACTTTAAATGATTTTGCTAAGGCCACCCAAACACATATGTGGAGCTTCGACCCCAATTACAATCCCAAAGATACAATATACTACCTATTTATTTTTGTTGTTGTTGTTTTCATTCACTATGTGTTCGATGTTGTATTAAGGTCTCGATTAATTTAAATTTACATAATATAAAGTATATAAGATAAATGCATGGAATAGTTGTCTTATTTTCTATCAATCATTTTAGGAGCACTTGTTATTTTTTTTCACTGATCGACTGACTCTATCCATCTACTTTATGAAATATCAGAGAGAAGAATGAATTTAGCGGATAATAAAGATAAGTCGAAGCATGCCGAACCTTCTTCTTCAAAGGCCAAGTTAATAGACGAACCAAGCTAGATAGTCTTCTATCACTAGATTAAATTCCACTTTCTAGCCCGACTTTTTAAGAAGAACTGCTCTGGATGCTTTCTTGGACTACCTGAGGATCCCCTTGCCCATTTTCGTTTTCCTATGACGATGGTATATGATATTCTCAAGTGCAAGATCAAGTGCGTGGGGAATGACAAAGATCTGGAGAAGGGGTACAAAAGGAAGATGGATAAAATCTGTATCAACTACTGTGGCATGCCGGTTTGTTTTGGCTTGCAAGAGTTTACCATAGTGATGGGCTTAAGATGCGATCGTCCAGAAGAACTACCACCCTGTAAAACATCCAAAGCAAGAAAATACAAGGAAAAAATAGATAGGGTGGAATCATTTGTGTGTGGTGTTTTGCTTGATACGTTGGTGCTTGAGAGGTTAACACCCCTCTTGTGTATTTTTAAGAGTTAGGTTCATTTTGAATGTTGTATTAAGGGTCCAAGAGTGGAATATGCTCGTATGTTTCTAAGATTATAACTTCATTGTGTCTAACTATCTACCCTTGTTTCTTGTTTTAGGTTTGACTTTTCATGTTTTATTGTTGAATCTTTATGTTCTTGTTGATGTACCTGTGTTGTTCTTCATTATATTGTATTAATAGTATTTGTTGGTGGGCTGATTTCGTGTGTAAACACTTATTATTCTCTCCATTCTTGTTGTAAGTAGAGAATTCGATAGTGGTCAGCTAGATAGTCCTCGGTTTCTCTTCTTATGGACTATTTTGTATGTTTGCTTTGTTGTGTTCTTGGTCATTCTTGTATCACCCAAGCTATGATATCTAACGTTCAGGGTAACCGTCATTCTTCAGTCCCACCTCACCAAGTTGAGGATTTAGCCGCAGCCCGAATCAGAGATTTTATAAGAATGAACCTGGCAAATTCTTTTGGTCGAAGGAAGGTGAGGATCCCCAGCTTTATCTTTGTGATGTGAGGAATATCACCCAAATTATGCATGTTTCTGAGGAAAAAAGTGCAGAACTGGCATCCTATAGGATGAAGGATATTTCTTACGATTGGGTAGTGATGTGGAAGAAGTATAGGGGGAGAATGCAGCTACCATGACTTGGTAGATATTTCATGATGCGTTCTTAGACAAGTTCTTCCCACTTGAGATAAGGAAATCTAGCATAGAAGAGTTTATGAACCTAAGGTAGTGCTCCAAACCAAACTTTAGGTTACAAAGTTTTGTTCAGGTACGTAACGTTAGAACTTATTAATAGGGATTTCAGGATTATTATGGGATCAGATTTGACCCAATCTTATTTCTGTGAACAGATTCAACTTGAAGTGTTGGTTCGTGTAGTTTATTTTAAATCCATATATTTAGCTAAATATATCCATAGAAATATAAGCATGGAGGTGTACAAATTATCATGAACTTGGCCCTATGAATAATCCTAAAAATAGTACATATTTGATTTGATTAATGAGTAACTTCTCTTTTCTCAATATTTTCTGTTTTACAAATACATGAATGTAAAGAAATATAGGAAATTCAAGCATCGATATAATAGCAGTTGATACTCGCCAAGGATATATCAAGATTAAATATCAATAGCAGTGAAATATCCTAAATATAATTTGTTTCCTCTTTTATTGGAACGGACGAAAATAGATATAGTCGTCACCTTCTAACTAATTTTTCCTTTATTTTTATGTTGAATATGAATCTGTGTAATTCTTTTGCTTTGTTATTGCATCAACAAGGAAATCATCGTTGATGGGAAAAACAAATTTAAAAAACATGCAGGCAATAATACGAAATTAATCACTACTAAAAATTGCTCGGATTATATTTACTTATTGCGGAGGTTAGAAACATCGTAATTTGATAGTTTGGTGATTTTCAAAAACCCCGCAATTACAAGAGTCGCAATCATTTTGCGTCGGGTTATTATAAACCGCCGCAATCACTCAGCAGCGGTTAATTAACTGGGGTTTTGACCCCCAAAATATGTAAACTTTACCAGTATATTTTAAAAATTGTAGGGGTCAAAACCCCGCGACAATTCACTTGATATTCTTTTAAAAAAGAAAGATTACATCCATATTTAAATTTTATTTGATAGATTTCATATATATCACGCTGTTGGACCAAAAAGAAAAAATACATCTTAATAATAACAAAAATCAAAATATATTAGATCATAAAAGCGTACCACAAAAATATTGTCATTAATCTTAAAAACTAATTTAAACAGAAAATACTGCTCCAACAGCGATTCAATAACATTGTCATAATTACTAATGCGACTACAAATTTCAATGATCATCGCTAGAATAACAATCACCAGATGATCCTCCATTCACATCCGAAAGAGGTGCACTAGCGACATCACTTGGCTACAAAAGTAAAAATTAAAATAGTAAGGTTTTTGAATACTAAATATTTTACACCACATACAAAATAGGGTAAGAATTCCGCGTAAGTCGAACATCTGAAAGGTATGGACATTTATCACGATCACTAATTACACAAACTACATCACGTTAGAGGTGTTCACATCGTAATGAACCAGTCATGCCCATCCATTAACAGACTTCATCATTGGTACATATTATGTACTTGAACAGACAAGCTCCTTAGGTTGTATAGAATGAAGGTTTCACAATGACAAACATGTATCAAAATTACTGGCAAAAAGTGTTAAATTATAACAACATTATTTTGTTTAAGAATTACTTCAGTTGCTCTTTCATCTTCAATCATGTCATACCTAGAGTTTCAATACTCTCTTGAATGAAACTCACTTCCTTCTTAAAGTTTTGTTTCAACAATCTGAACAAGATTTGCAACAACAATACCCAGTGAAATCCCACTAGCGGTGTCCGACGAGGGTAGAGTGTACGTATACATTACCCCAAGCTCACAATATCTTTACAACAAAGCATCAAATTAATAAAATCTTTGCCACAAACTGAAGATTAACAATAACCCCATCAATTAAAGATTCCATTTTTAACCCTTTTTTTGCAATTAAATCATCTTCACCATCAAATTCAAGCGTCAAAACAACTACAGTAACCTTTTTGAAAAATAGTTGAATTAGTAAATAGAATGTGACTAAAATTTTCTAAGGGATTTATGGAGTAAAGATCTGAAATTGCTAAACCCAGAAATGCAGCTCCATACTCCCATTTCTCCAGCAAATTGTTTACATAACTTTGACATTTGAACAAAAGAAAACCGTAAAACAAAACCAACAGAGAAAATTATAGTCATCGAGTGCAGACTGACCTGCCATCCAAAAGGATATGTTCATTATGATCTATACAAGACACAAATTCGTTTAACCACGAAAAACATTATAGTAAAAAGAACCCATTGAAAACTAATGTTAGTAAAGACCTTAAAGAAGAAATTGAAACATAAATACTCTGAATAACAACCCAACTCACATGATTTCTCCAATTGTGGGTCTGGTTCAAGTTGATTTGCTGGAGAACTGCAATCACCGGAGAGAGTTCAGGTCGTACCGGTTGTGATGGTTCTAAAAGCGTGAGGTTGTCTCTGCTTTTGAGAGAAGAAGCTGGCTCTTGAGAAAAGGGTTTACAGAGAAAGGACTTTTGATAAAATACAAATTCGCGGTTTATTTATTGATTTTGCGGTTAATTGTTTTCAAGTACAACGGGGTTTTAAATGCCATAAAAGTATTTTCAATTTATTTTGAATGATAGCGGGAGTTTTAACCTTCACAATTATAATTAAAATAATAGGGTATATAAACCCCACAATTTGGTATATTAAAAGAATTACAAGTAAACAAAACAAAGAATTGTTTGTACAATATCAAGATGGAAATGAGAATGTAGCAATCTCCAAGTTGGAAAATTTCTGTACTTCATAAAATTCTGTCTACTTAGGAATAAGACCATGTACATATTATTTCTTTCAAATCCTACTTATGAAATCCTACTTATGAGAATGGAGTATGTTATTATTTTTGTTCTTTCCGCTAGTTCAAATCAATATTGTCTTTGTTTCTCATTTTTTTTCATCTGCTCTAAATATCATTTTCTTAATATACTAAAAAAAAAAAGGTAGTACATTATACAATTTGAGACGCAGGGATTATTTTCTTGTTAGTAACATTCTTTTGTTTCATTTCTGTGTACACTACTTAAAAAATGTGAAACAGGGACGGTCAACGTCGCTTTTTTTGTCAAAAGCAACGTAAAAGTGTCTTTTTTTTATGCGTCGCAAAAAAGCTTGATATTTTTTGAAAAAGACGATCTGAGTTGGTTTTATTATGACGGACAAAGTTGCTTTTAGAAATTTTTTTACTATTTTTAGAAAAATCGACGTTGTGCGTCGCTTTTTGTTCTTCACGCGAAGAACACATGATGAACAAAAATTGACGGAAATCGACATTTTAATTTATTCAAGAAAAAAATAAATTTTTTCAGAAAAATTGACATTGTCCGTCGTAATTTGATAAAAATAACTTTTTTTTTTTAGAAAAAGCTATGTTGACCGTGGCCTTTTGCTCTACATAATGATTAAAAAAGCGACGTTGATCGTCACTTTTTGTTCTTCATAATGAATAAAAAGGTACGTTGGTCGTCGCTTTCTGTTCTTCATAATGAATAAAAAGCGACGTTGATCGTCGCTTTATGTTTTTCATAATGAATAAAAAGCAACGTTGGTCGTCGCTTTTTGTTCTTCACAATGAATAAAAAAGCGACGGTCATCGTCGTTTTTCTTTTTTTAAAAAAATTACTGATTTAAAAAACGATGCAATGCGCCGCATTTCTTGAAATGTTTTTGAAAAAAGTGACGGACAAAAGGGACCCTACCCGTCGCTTTTCTGCATTTTCTCTGGATACAGAAATTTGCAATTTCTGCATCTCACCTGTCAAATAAAAATGCAATTCAATATATATAACCTCATCCAACACACATTTTTAAAATAACCATTCAACGCACTAAATTATCAAAACATTTAAGCAATTCAAATCAACAACACTTAAATAATCAAATTCAAAATCCTACACACTTAATAATTCACCCAACAACAACCAAAACACTTAAACAATCCTAAAGTTTTTTCATTAGAGTCTATAGGCGTCCAAGATTTCTTCTAGCAGTTGACTTCAAATTCTTATCCGGACGAGGCCGATCACCTTCACCACCAGATGTCATCTATTTGCAAGTTTACATCAAAACTTATAAAAATCAAGTCATTGGTTCATATTTAATGTGACTATGCTTAACTATTTTCAAGTTACTAGTACACATTTCAAGTCACTACTTTTAAACCATTTTCAAATATCTAATTGATATTTTATATCACTATACGTAATCATTTTCAAATATCTAATTCACATTTTAAGTAACTAAACCATTTTCAAATATACTTGAAACATTTTCAAGTCAATATACTTAATCATTTTCAAATGACTATACTTTAAAATTTTAAAATTATTAGTACACATTTCAAGTGACTATACTTAACCATTTTCAAATTACAAGTTTACAATTTCAAGTAACTACACTTAATCATTTTCAACTCACAAGTTCACAATTTTAAGTAACTACACTTAATCATTTTCAAATACTAGACTAAATAACTTTCAAATAACTCATTCACTAGTACACACTTCAAGTCAGTACGCTCAAACCATTTTCAAATAGTTAATTGACATTTCAAGTCACTATACTTAACCATTTTGAAGTAACTACACTTAACCATTTTCAAGTCCACTAGTACACATTACCAGTCACTACACTTAATTATTTTCAAATAACTAGTAGACCTTTTGATACAAGATCGACAAGGTAGACACAAAAACATACACCAAAATAGACAACGATTTAAAGAACCGAGGACCCATTTTGATGACCTCTCGTGGATTCACAAGAAGAACAAGAAAGGAAATGATATCAAGAGTAAAACACACTAAAACCAACAACAAAACTTGATGAACAAGATGCAATAACAACAACACACGGTTACAAGACAAGAACACAAATGGATTACACTAGATATAGACAAATGATTATAAGAAAGTAAAGATAGATAGATAGATAGATAGACAAATGAAGATGTAATATTAATAATCCAAAAGCTTATTCAACTTTTGGACCTTTAATATCACACACAACCTAAACCTATCTCTTATGTCACCTCAAGGGAACCGGAATCCCCAAGAAATCTCTGTTTCTAAGCAAACCATCAACACAAGGATTTCACCTTACCCAAGGATTCCACCTTGAAAGAGGCTACAGATATGTCATCTATAATTTCTCCTTAAAATGAAGGCAAACTAGCTATTTATAGGCCATGGGTCTTTATTACACAATGGACCCAAAAGTGACCCTAAAAGCTATTAAGCCCAAAAGTGACCCAAAGCCTAAAATAATGTCATCGGCGTCCATGCTCTCCCAAAGCCCACGCTATCTTTCAAACACGTCTTGGCTCAATGCTCCCGTGGATGACATCATCAAATATAGCTTCTCCCGCACTCCAAGCTATCATCCACACACGTATTTGTTCCCCTAAAATAACCAAATCTTGGATCCATAGATGTGATCCTTGAAGTATCGATCCCAAAGAAGTGGAGCCCATTGATCTTGTATCATACTTCCTTTCTTGAAGAAGATTCTTCCTCGAATCCAACTCCTTTATCAACTTGTAGTTGCACCTTTCAAGTTTGGAATTCTTTGGTAAGAACTCTGTTAGGCTTTCAAGCTCATTTTCGTATGGCATTCTCCTTGCATCCTCTTTTGATATTATTTGTTCATGAACCTGCACAAATGAAGGAGTGATGCTAGGTAAAATGCTAGCATCATGGTTAGTGAGTGACAAAGGTTCCATGTTAGAATTGGTCTTCTCAATTTGGATTTGGGTTGGATGAACAATGTCGTCGGGAACTTGGTTTGTAGTGGGAACATGTTCTTGAAGTGGAATCGGATGTGGTCTTTGGTAATGAGGTGTTTGTTGGTGGAATTGTGGTGGTTGGGGTACATTTGGTGGGGGTTGGGTAGTAAGTCATGTCAACTTTTTCATGTTTCCTTCTAAACATGATCCATCCTTCCTCCAACAATTCAATTCTTGTCGCCAATCCATGAGAGCTTTCATTATCGCCTCTTTTGAGATAGGTTGGATCTCATATCCCAAAGCCATGGTACCTAAAATTAGGCATGCAACACTATTTTTTCTTCAATCAAAGACTCAAATTTTGACCTAGGGTCAAAAATGGGAATAGTCCTTTTTTTTTTTAAAATCGATTTTGACACTTTTTTGTTTTTTTTGCAATTTTCAAGATAACAAACCCAAGATTGACTTCGTAAGAATTAAATCAAGCTCGACTCTGATACCAAATTATACAAGATCGACGAGGTATACACAAGAACATACACCAAAATAGACAACAATTTAAAGAACCGAGGACCCCTTTTGATGACCTCTCTCGGATTCCCAAGAAGAACAAGAAAGGAAATGATATCAAGAGTAAAACACACTAAAAACAACAACAACACTTGCTAAACAAGATGCAATAACAACAACACACGGTTACAAGACAAGAACAAAAATGGATTAAAATAGATATAGACAAACGATTACAAGAAAGTAAAGATAGATAGATAGATAAATCGTAATAGGAGTGGACCACACTTACTAGAACTTGTGACAACCTGTACATTGTATTTATTCAATCACTTTACCTTCGTTCTTATCATCTTTGTAATCATTACTATACTGTACTGTGACCATTAGGCTGCCTTCAGTACATATCAACTGGGATCGACCCATGCTAGGCTTATGCCCCTGGGATACCACCCATAAACACATAAATAGGGATCGACCCATGATAGGCTTATGCTCCTGGGATACCACCCGATAAGAGAGAACTTCCATCACTTAGTTAAATTAATCTTTGAGATTATTATTTCGGTCATCACCACATTTTTGATACTTTGAAACAATGATACATCAATAAGAGATATATAAATAGACCATTAATGCAATAACAATGAAGTAAGAACTCATTTGCACATAAATAAAGTGTTTTGGAGTCATCAATGCCATAACAATGTAGCAAAAACTTTTTGGTATATCAATGAAACGTTTTGGAGTCATTAATAGCACATGGATCTTGTTCGAGTAACCGGATACCTTCTGACATTCATTAGTACGATAAATATGTAAGATTTGGAAAACAAGTAAGTATTGGAATGTCTTTATATCTTGTAGGGTGGAAACAAGTTCATTGGTAACATAGGACATCATACAAAAGAATTATGGATCACATGTTATTGAATAACTTTGGAAACTTTCTTAATAGAAAAATTGTTCACCTTAATGCCAAAGATATGGTAAAGAGTATTCTTTACATACCTGACTATCAACCTTCAATACTAGTACCAAATGGACTTCTCATCTTTTCGGATTACTTATCTACAATGAACATATATAGCAATCTAGTATTAGCGACCAAACGTCACAATTCAATTACTTGAATTCACCAAACTAGTGGTTAAGTAGTACGCCTTAATTACACCATAAAGGGTGTCACTTTAACCTTATTATACTCCAATTACATTCACATGCCATGCATATTCATACAACATGCTCCAATATCAAGTTTGGATTCATTTATCCTTCCTACCAATCCATTAAACCAAATTGAGCCATAGACATAAACAATCATCAATTCAATAGTATATCACCATATCCACCTTCCATAAATTACCATATCCACCTTATATAACCCAATTAACATATCCACCTTCCACAATTCAATACAACCAAACCATACAAAATAGTCCATAACCCTATTTCCATCACCTTTCAATAACAACCAATACATATAATCCTCTATCACACATATACATATGGAAGAGAAGAAAGGTAAACAATATTCATACCTTAGAATTCACCTCTTGATTATTCAATCCTGTTTTCATAAATAATAGGTTCCTTTCGAATCTCTCGAGATGACAAACGCAGTTATCGGATTACTTTGGAATTTCTACGGTTGAATCAAAAGTAATTTTGAGGTCAAATTTGGTTAGGGTTTGTTCCTTATCAATGATTGATGATGAAAATGAGTTTTTGAACTCATATACATGTATATATACACATATTCCCGTCCATAATATCATAGGGAATGACCAAAGTGCCTTTAAAATTTAAATAATGTCAAATCTGTCCTTTGGTTGACTGTTTTGGTAAGCTAAAGTAGATCAACCATAACTCTTTGCTCCAATATCGGATTGTGGTGAAATTGGTATCGTTGGAAATATAATTCAAAGGTATTTCATTTCATATAAATTAGGCCACCCAGTTAGTCCTGTACAAGGAGTTATGATTGTTTGAAGTTGACCCTAAAAATCCGTTTTGAGAGGCTGAAGTAAAACGAGTATAACTCCTTACTCAAACATTGAATTTGGATGAAACCAATTGCATTGGAAAGAGGACTAAAAGATATTTATTTTGATAGGAGGTAGCTCTCCCAGTTTATTATATTAAGGGAGTTATGATCGTTCAAAATTGACCCAAAAAATTGGCTGGTCTCAGTTGTTTGTGTGCAGTAAATTTTCCTGCACATTTACTATTCACAATATCCCGGCCACCGTTTTATAGTTTCGAACATGCTCGATTATATCCGAAACCTATCCATTTTTTGAAATCTATATATAGTTGGAAAGCTTATCCAATAACCTTCGTATGGAACCATCGACGGGCAAATTCCGGTATAAATAAAATAAAAAATTAATTCCATATAAATAAGACCAATACACGTACTTGAATACGCCAATACACGTACTTGAATACGGGGTGTTACATACAGAAACTTCAAAGAATGAATAATGTAGTTGAGACTCTATCATTCCTTATTGTAATATCCCTCTTCTCATCTTTATCAAAAGGTGTTGTACTATGTTGCATGTCTGAAGTGGAAATTCTGATTCTGTAATTTCTTTACTGTGATATTTGAAATATTGTTTTTATCCATTATGAGAAATGTCCTTGCCTGCCTTTGGTAGTTCCTGAAAGGAATGGAAAGTTAGTAGTTGTGTACCTGCAAAACAATGAATATGGTTAGCTAAAAAATCTGCCAGGAAGTTTCCTTCTCTGTAGGTATGAGCCACTTCGACCAAGTTATGAGCCATTAACATCTTTATTTTCTTTATCTCCATCGCAATGGTCCATGTCACCTCCCAAACTCCATGCATAATTTTGCTGACAGTGAGGGAATCTTTCTCAATCATCAGAGGTGCTAACCTATTATTAAGACATTGTTGTAGTGCATATCTTGTTTGTTACTATAATTGTTGTTGGAAATTATTGTTGCTGCTGAATGTTTTCTGTTATTGCAGCTGCTGCTAGTTTTATGCTATTTTTCCAGCAAGCAGTTGCAGCTATTTTTCCTCCAAGCAGCTGCTGCAATGCCACTTTATTTTGCAGCTATATTTCCTACTAGTTTCTCTTGTTTTTTCTCTTTGTTTTGCTGCTATGCCAAGATGTTTGGTGATATTTTTTTGCTTAGAATAGGGCAAAGAAACTTGGTGGTGTGTCATGATTCTCTTTTGGTTTAATGCTAATGTACGTTGGTCTCATTCTAAATACCTGAAAATTCTGTATAGGCTCTTAAAATAGGTCGAGATCCAACTCCAAGTGAGTTACATTTGCACGTCCATACCAATAATCATGATGGAAAATCTTCTGTTGGTGAGCGTTTCCAACTTCTACATGTAAGTCCATAACTTACATCTAACTATATGATACTCATCTCTTATTTTTCTTTTGTGTTGACATGAACTTGAGTCTATTTTAATAACTTCACTTGTTACAGGAAAGGTATGAAGAAATTGTACGAAAAAAAGTACAATGTGAATCTGAAATTGACCAATTGGAGACATATTATGTAGTTGCGGGAGGAGCAAAGAAGAAAAGACTATTTGGTCTTGGATTTGAAGCTGCGAGAGGAGCAAAGAAGAAAAGACTATTTGGTCTTGGATCTGAAGCTTCCAGATACTTTGGGAAAAAACTTTGTACTTGCAATGCTTCCACATCATCAGTACCACCTTCGATTTCTATACCGACAACAAATAAGGAAGAATTTGTGAAGCAATTGATTCTGGCCCATACTACTCATTTTCTTCTAATAGTTATTGAGCGTGTTGGTGGTATTAGGGTACAAGAAGGGGCCGTGCTTGATCCTTCTCCTACTAATGATGATGATGACGACGTTGATTCATAGCTTCATATTATTCGTAGCCCATGATCGTTGAACTAATTTTTGATAGACTATTTTGACATTAGTTTATGTTTGACAAAATACTTGAAATTGTGGGTGTTGGACACAATTGTTGTGAATTTTTCTATCTATTTGAATGTTGGATATTTAATCATTTTATAAATTATGTGTTTCAACTATTTTCTTATAAAATTATTAGCGACAAAAAATTAGTGACTAACTTTTCTCGTTGGTACTGAAAAACTTTAGGGACGGATTAATTTAGTTGCTAAAGACGGCTGCAATTAGCGACAAAAAATTAGTGACTAACATCAGTTGTAGCTACTGAAAAACTTTAGCGATGGATAAATTTGGTTGCTAAATACAGCTACTCAGTCGATCAAATTATGTTGCAACGGATCAACGACAAAATATTCTGTCGTAAATTAAGCCATGACCAAAATAAATTTTGAAAATAGCAACGCTATAGCAACGGAAATGTTCGTCAGTATTATCAACAACCAAACTATTTCGTCGCTAATTGGTCACAAATTTTGTGACGGAATTCAAATTTTTGTCGCTATGAGGTTAGCAACGAGCAATATAGCGACAAAACATTTTCCGTTGCTATTCCGTCGGATTTTCATATGATAGCGACGAATATGTCATGTCGATAAATGCTGTTTTTTGTAGTGTTAATAAATCGATGTTTAAAATTGAAAAATATTATGTATCTCATATCATGTATTTTCTCCCATCATCATAAGCAGAGTACACATACGATGACGAAGCATTAACCTATCAGAAAATAGGCAATGCATTAATCTGATGTCACATGCAATTTATTAACAAATATATCTATTATTAAAAATCATATGATGATTTTTAATTTTAGAAAGTTATACTACATGTAATATAATATCAATTATCCATTTCAGTATATAATAATTGTTTGTTGCGTTTATGACATTCATCATTATTTTTTCATTATTTAGTTTAATAAAAATTGTAACTCATAAATTATATCTGATACATAATTTTAATCATGTATCTCCATTTTCTTTAAGTCAATACATTATGTATCTCTACCAAAATAGTTCAGAAATGGATCTATCTTGATTCCCTTATCATTACAGATCAATGAGGGAGATGAATTTCCTTCAACAATATATCGAAATTCAATTTGTTTCCTTATTTCATTAGTTTTGAGTTCTGCAACAACTGAAGAAAATCAACTTTTCATACTTTCACTCTCTTTGATTACAGTATAATCAATCTTGTATCATTCACATTTGACATCAACAATCACAAACTGAAATATCACAATAACATCGAGATATTCATTCAGAATCATTGACAAAAAATCGCAGAAAAAGAAAGCACAGAAGAGAAGAACATATATATTGTTTAATTCGAATAGGGACAAAAAATTCACAGAAAGAAATGAAAAGAGAAGAGAATATTGATTGTGCAAGTTGAATGAGGAGAAGGAAAAAAATCGCAGAAAATATAAGAAGAAGAAGCATATTGATTGTGCAATTTGAGTGAGGAGAAAATACTTGAAAAATATACATTATTTAACTGATATATGTTTTTTGGAGGATTTCTGATTGCTAATTAGAAGATATGAAACTTAATTTACTCCTTAATTATTTTATTTTTTTTGTTAATTACCTTAATTAACGCGTATTAGTTGCATTGACGGAGTGTATCACCAATTATGTATCTCTTGCATTTTGATGTATCAAAAAAAGAAGAAGAAGAAGAAGAAGATTTTATAAAATTTTGATAAAAATTGAGATCATAAGACATAATTAAGAGTAAACTAGTAGTAATTTACGTGAGTTTAACATGAAACTAATCCATATCTATAATCTATAATCTATAATCTATAATCTATAATCTATAATCTATAATCTATAGCCATATCTATAATCCATATCTATAATTTATAATCTATAATCTATAATCTATAATCTATAATCTATAATATATTAAAAGAACGAAGGGCCTTAGAGATGTAGTTTGGATTTTTTGCCCTTCGTTAAAAGTTTTTGTTTTAGAAAAAATCGTCTTTTCACTATTTTTTATTTTTTAAAAGTTATTATTTAATTTAAAAATTAAAAGTCCACAAATGTATTGTAAGAATTTAATTTATGGTGAATTAGGAATCTATAATTCTATTCTATTTTCAAACTAATCTATAAATTCTATTCTATTTTCAATTGGACGACAGCATTGAAATAAATTCTTTCTATGTAAAGAATAATGATTTTCTCTCTTTTAATTTAGTATCATATTTTCTTATACATGCATGTTAGTTGATATATTTGTCTGCATCTTTAGTGTGCTTCAATTTTTATATTTTATATATGTGATTAATAAATATATGAGAATTTGTGTGCGTAAAGATTTTCTACTAAAACGTAAACATATATGGGAAGTTTGGAATAAACTTTTTTCAAAAAAAAAATAAAAAAATAAAAAATTGTTGTTTGAGGTGTTTTGGATGAGGGTTCTATCTCAGCTTCTCTTCTCTGTCTTCAAAAAGTTATATTTATTGTCTGTGTATATATAAAAGTCAATGAATTTCTACTTATGTTTTCTCAATAATCTTTTGTTTGAATTAAGAGTATTCACTGTTTTTTTTTATATAAATTACATTAGATTTGAATTGGTCTATTATATTGAATAACTATATTGCTATCTTAATTTTATGTAAATTATTTTCAGATACAATGGCGGGAAAAGACATCGTTTCCACCTTAAACTATACCCGAAAAGTCTAAGACACACCTAAACTATACTAGTGACCTATTACACACCTTAACTATAAAAAAGTGATATTATTACCTCCCCGCAACCCCCATTCTAAGGCGCGTGTGTTACACTTATTTTAGGCGCGTCCAACCTATTAAATAACAAAAGTAAACGGCTAAAAACATTAAGGGAAGAGGCATCGTTTCCACCCCAAACTATAGTCGAAAATTCAAATCCACACCTAAACTATAGAAGTGACCTATTACACACCTTAACTATAAAAAAGTGATACTTCTTACTGACGTGGTTCTGACATGGCAGCGCGTGTAAAACACTACACCACATGCAAGTGGTGGTATCCTGACAGGGTGTAAATAGTTTCACTTTTTTATAGTTTAGGTGTGTAATAGGTCACTAGTATAGTTTAGGTGTGACTTCGACTTTTCGGGTATAGTTTGGGGTGGAAACGATGCCTGAAGAAGACGATGCATTTTTCGATCTATATTCCGCCGGTTTAATTCCTTTATTCTTCGATAAAAATCGCCATATTTGCTATCTAGAGATGATGCTTGAACTATTATCTTCATCTTAGCAATCGCAAGAGATCGACTTATTCTGATCACTTATCTCGTCACATGCAGTCTCGATATTCTTCACTTTCTCCATCGCGTAAGTATTGTTTCATAATGTATCGTATTGTATTGTATTGTATTGTATTGTATTGTATTGTATTGTATTGTATTGTATTGTATTATGTCACACCACTTATGTTCGCTTTTACTTGTCACATATTATTAAAAAAAATATAATAAATTAGTGAAAAATTCCAAGTTTATTGTATTTTCTTGCCAACAATGGAAATTCTCCGATTAGGCCCGTACAATGGCGGAGGAAAATGATGCTCTTTTGAGCTTATCCGATCTAGATTTTGATGTTTCAGGTCCGTTATTTTTTGAAGAAAAAAATCAGCATATTTGTTATTTGAAGATAATGCTTGATCTATTACCTTCACCTTATCAATCACATACGTATTTACTACTTTGGTTGGTACAAAATTTCTTTTTAGGAAAAAAAAAGTATTTAATTTTCATAATTAATAATAATCACTTTAATATAAAGTTTTACCCTTGTGATGTGAAATTATGTATAGCCAAACAATTGAGCAATGAGTACCTTTAGAGTCAATTTTTGTTAAAAGTATTTCTGTTTTTTTTTTTTTTTAAAATTTTGTGTCAAATCAAATAATATCACATAATTACTTAAAACGTAGAGTCAAAAACTATATGTTACGTTTACACACAAAATTTTTTCAAAGCCGATCGAGATTCATCTACGAATTGTAAACTACCACAAAATAACAAACTAATAGAGATATTGCGATAAATACAATTAAACCCAACCTTTACACAAGAAATTATTCAAAGCCAACTGACATTCATTTACGACCTGTAAACTATAAATATAATATAATAGCAATCGCAAAGCTTCGATTTTGATCCAACTAATTCTTTTATGATCGAAAATTTTGACCCTAAAGAATGATTTTAAATGAAAACAAAGAAGATATATATATATATATATATATATATATATATACACACACACATGTTGATACGGGTGTACCAAGATGTCCAACAAGTTCTACAAGCTGTCCAGCAAGTTCATGACCATCACACGTAGCCAAGCTCGGGAGTTACAAAAACTCCAAACTATGTTCATGCAAATGGCCGTGTGTGAGTTGGTACTTGAGCCTTCCAATGGATTAAATGTTTTTAAGTGTGAAGAGGAGCCTTGAAATGTAATAAACTTACACTCCACGGCCACCCCTTGGCAATGGTAGGATGGTCATTTGTTATCTCCCTTTGTGGACTAATATAAATAGATAGTGTTAGGGTTATTTTTGAGTCATTTGTTATCTCCCTTTGTGGCAAATGAAGAAATTTTTCATCAATTTTTGAGGCCTGTACAAATAAAAAGATGTATATTACATATATAAATACGTAATAAAATAAATAAATTTGGGCAATGGCGAAATTTTTATAACGTAAAAGTTTTATGATTCGTATCTTGGCAACACGAGTTAGGACGACTAATAAATCAGCAACCACTTCGTATGTCGTATTTAAAATCTAATCTGAGCCCACCTTTTAAAAAATTATATATTTTTATACATATAAGCACACAAATATTTTCAATTTATTTTGATAATTATTCATTTGTTACAAACATTTTTATTTACAAGTGTTTATACAGGTTGGGAATACTTGACGGGAGTGACATTTAACGAAGAGTTTAAATTTTGTGTTTGCATTTTTTATATTTTTACACTTGTACAAAATATAAATTATAGTGTAAAATTTATTTTTGGGGCATTGGACGGAAATGCTTTTTACAAATGTTCATCACGTGTTTAGGCAAATATAGGTCGTTAATATTTATATTAAAAAATTAAATTAATTTAGATACTTACTCAATTAATTCATACTTATACATTGAAAGATATTGCATAGTTTTTTCTTTAATATAATTTTTCTGATATTTTTTATTTTTCACGCGATTCTCATCACAGTTTAGGCAAATTTAGGTCATTACTAGTTATATTAAAATTGATTTAAATACTTAATCAAATATTCACTTTTTTACATTAATGGATATTATGTAGATTTTTTTTCTTAAAAATAATTTTTCTTTATTCAATTTTGTCTTTACGTACATAGTTATATATTTTGCTTATATATATATATATATTATACGATAGCATACGCATTATATTATTTTAATATATATTTGTATTTTCATGCATTGATTTTTTTTCTTTTTTTTTTTTAATAAACCTAAGTCTGGCCGGGAACCAGATTTGTAGATTCTGAAGGGTGTCTAACCCCTTCCCTTCGCAATAATTTTAATCCTTACCTAGAACCTAAATTGGTTTCGTCATACTCCCTCCGTTTTGAAAAGAATTACCTACTTTGATTTGGCACAAAGTTTAAGAAAATAAAGAAAATTTTTGAATCTTGTAGCCTTAAATTAAAGTAGTGTCAAATGTAACAAAATGCCCTTTAATCTTGTGGTCATAAACATGTCATTTGGAAAGTTTAAATTAAAGTATTGCCAAAAAAATGAAAGGGTCATTCTTTTTTAAACGAAGTAAAAAGGAAAGTAAGTCCTTTTTTTTTAAACGGAGGGAGTACTTGTTAATAAATAAATAGGTTTCTTATTTTTTCTTGAAAATTAGGTGGCGACTCCGTTGACACCCAATTTTGACCTCCCGATATCACCTTTAGGCTGTTATTTTATCAAAATTATTTAATTTTAATTATCAATATTTTTAAATGTTATTCTTATATTGAGTACATACTAATGTGTCACATTTATAATTAAAGGAAATGCAATTATTTCTTAGCTTTTAGTATCATTGTCATAATTTTTAAACTCAAATTCAGCATTTTATGTAATTTTTATTAATATTTATTAAATTATTTTCCACGTAGTTATGTACATCCACAATTTTGCAAACACAATATCTAGTTTTCCATTATTTAGCATTATTTATTTTATTAAATTATTTATTATTAATTATTATTATTTATTATTATTTATTACTTATTATTTAATATTGTTATGTATTATTTAATTATTATTATTATATACTATTATCCGTATTTTAATTTAAATAACAGCCTAATTTAATTCATTTTACCTAAATTTATTCACCTTTTAACTTAATTTTGTCCAATTTCTTACAATTCTAGCCATTTTTGAAACTCAATTCCAAATTTTCAATTTTTAGATCTCAGTTGTTGATCCTAAACGGATCCAACGACTGAGATCTGATACACCTTTCTTTTCTTTTTAATCCAAAAACCTAACGCTAATTCCAAAACCAAACAACAGCCGCTCTTTCTCTCTCTATCTAACCTCTCTCCTTCTCTCTCTATCTAACCTCTCTTTCCCATAGCTGTCGCCGCATATCGGCGGAGCAACGCCACCGAGACCCCCTTATCCAATAGCTTTCCCACCGCCCTCTATATGTGCCGCCAACGCCTACTCCGGTGATACCAGACTGAGATCTGATACACCTTTCTTTCCTTTTTAATCCAAAAACCTAACCCTAATTCCAAAACCAAACAACAACCGCTCCTTCTCTCTCTAAGGCTCCACCAAAGATGCCGTCGGCCACTACCACAGCGGTCACAGCGGCTGGTGAGCCATCAGAATCTAGCCACTATCAACACCAGCGAAACACTATCAACCCCGCGCTGCCTCGAACCAGCCGCCGCCCCTTGTCGAGGAACCGGCGGAACAAACAACAACATCAAACCATCACACCCGCGCCGCCTCTGTTCTCCTTCACGCTGCTGCCTCGCCGCTCCAAACTACGGCCAATTGACGCCGAAAAAGAGTAAAACTCATGACGGATTTTTTCGAAATCCATCTCAGGTTTGTTGTTTTGTTTAAATTTCCTTCTTCTACTCTTTCTTCTGACTTATTTTATTAGATTCAAAATTGATGAAGTTTGAATGTGGATTTTGAGTTAAATATGCATTTAACCCTAATTAGAGAATTTATGCAGTTTTTGAGATATGTTTCTTTTGTGTGTTGGCTGGTTTTGTCTGTCGCTGATAAAGGCGAAATTTCTGCTAGTAGCCATGTTTAACATTTAACCGCTCCATGTGTCATATTGGTTTCATTTTTTATTCAAATCTTGACAACTATTGGACTATCCAAGGTTATTTTTTTATTTATCTGTTCCTCTTTTAATCAAATATATGTTTACTCTCATTTCTGGAAAATCTCTTTTTTATTATTGATTTCAACAAAAGGGTATTTTATGGAAGGAAATTAATTCTTTCCTTTTATTTTTTGGCTAAAGTTTACATTGATATAATGATTGTTTTAATTGGTACTCAGTATACTTCCATGGATTTCAATCTTGTTGTCCATTTACTTCTGACTTCCAGTTGTTCTTCGAATTTGTGCACATTCTACTTTGTTTTTGCATTGTTCGCGTCTCAGTTCCGCGAAAGAATTATTCACTGCCATTCTGTTTCTGTAATTTTGGTCGTTTTTTCATCCTTGCAAGTTTCTCAATTGAGAGTTTTCTAACCCTTGATTATGGCAATTGAACAGGAGAATCGACTGCTGCAAGTACTACTGATGTCAACGGTGCTCTATATGTACATCCCTCGAATAGCTCCAGATGATGACAACTATTGGACTATCCAAGGTTATTTTTTTATTTATCTTTCCCTCTTTTAATCAAATATATGTTTACTCTCATTTCTGAAAAATCACGTATACAGATTTTCTTTTTTATTATTGATTTCAACAAAAGGGTATTTTGATCTTTTGGGGTATTTTATGGAAGGAAATTCATTCTTTTATTTTATTTTTTGGCTAAAGTTTACATTGATATAATGATTGTTTTAATTGATACTCATGTTGGAAAGGAAATCTCTGCTGATTGATATTTCTTTTCCTTTTATTTGCTTGGGCTGGTTTTAAATATTTGACTGATATAAGTGTGATTTTGATATCTATAGGAAAGTTTCATTGATTGATATTCTCTCTATTGATTGATATTTCTTTTCCTTTTTTTTGCTCGGACTGATTTGAAATTCTTTGACTGATATAAGTGTGATTTTTATATTTATGGGAAAATTCTAATGATTGATTACATCAAATATTATTTTTTCCTTTTTGAGCTTGGGCTGATTTATTTTTTCCACACTATATAAACAACCAACCCCTCGTCATTTTTCGTCAGGACAACTTACAACTTACACTCTCTCACACAAAAGTTTTAAACAAAAAAATAATTGATTATGGAAAACATCTTGCATATTTTGCTATGTTGGGCTTTCTTTGTATTTCTATTTTACTACTGCTTGCTAGTAAGTTCCTTTGCAAGTTAGTCTCATATTTTCTAGCTATAGCAACATTTCCAATGAGTTCTGAGCTAGTGGTGGGGGGCATATTTGTGTATATTGCTTTTTTTGGGTGAATTAGGATAATTACTGCATATTTGTGTATATTTGTTAATTTTCTTTCTCTCTTCAATATAATGTGATTGGTGCTAGAAAGGAAAAGACATAGTTTCAGTTTGGTATTCATCATTTTTTTTTTACAATAATACGTTGTGAGAGAGCTTCATTCAATTTGTCTCGTCTTGGTGATTTATGTTTTGGTTTCCGTTATATTTCAGGGTAAACAGGAAATCAAGAAACCTAAATATGTGCAAATTTCCATTGAATCTTATTCTTATTCACATTTGACTGGACTGGAGGATCGAGTTAAGTCTCTTAAGTTGGCTGCTGCATAGTCAGAAATGACTAATAAGGAAAACCTGAGAAAACAATATGCTAAAGTTGCTGAAGAAGCTGTCTTAGGTGATGTTCCTTATTGACTTGTGTTTTTCTTGCAACAAGTGTTTTGCAACTTGGTACTGAATTCTTTTATTCACATCTCTCTGTACAAGTTGGGAGAAGGCTACCAAACAGTTTGACAAAATGAAGCATGAGTTTGAAGCAAAATTATCTAACCTGGACCAACAGTTACTCAGGTGTGCAGCGGAAAATTCTGAACTCTCAAGGTCTTTGCAGGAGCGTTCTAGCATGGTGATACAGCTCAGTGAAGAAAAAGCCTAAGCTGAAGCAGAAATTGAGATGTTGAATAAATATATGAGCGTACGGTCTGCAGAAGTTGCAAACAAGCAACACCTGGAGGAAGTGAAGAAAATTGCAAAATTGGAAGCAGAGCATCGGAGATTACGTGGTCTTGTGTGGAAAAAGTTTCTTGGGCCTACAGCCTTGGCCCAGATGAAGCTTGACCTGACCACCCAAACATATGACCTGGAGGGAGTGAAGAAAATTGCAAAATTGGAAGCAGAGAGTCGGATATTACGTGATATTGTGTGGAAGAAGTTGCTTGGGCCTACAGCCTTGCCCAGATGAAGCTTGACCTGACCATCCAAACAACATATGTGGTAAATACTGGTTACTCCTGGGTCCGACACTGCTAATCTGTTGCCAACTAGAATTAGTGAAAAATTTTATTGTTTAGCTAGAGATATTATCCATCAATAGTTCCTGCTTTTATAGTAGTCATTGTGATTAAGACACAAAGAGATGGCTTAGTGGAGAGATTAATATTCTTGTCAAGTTTGTTGGTGAGACAAATTATCCATTTGACAAGAACTATGTGGCTGGTCCAATTGTAAACACAACTAGGGTTAGGTGATTGAAAGTTATTGTACATTATTACCATCAATGGAACTAAGGACTTTCAAGAAAATAAAAATACATTTCATTGTCAACTGATTTATATGCCCAAAGCACTTTCAAATTAGAGTAGTTAGCTTGTTCTTTTAGTTGAGTGGACTTAATTATTCGAATTAACATATTGTCTATCTCTAATTAATATGGCAATTATTCAACTATATATAACCTGTCTATGGCAATTCTTTATGTCGTAATGTTGATTAGTGAACTAAATAAGTTAAACTAGATAGCTAGGACCGCAAATTGTAACTTAATTATAAATGTGACATTCTTGATGGAAGGTAGGTTGATGAGGGCGGATCAAGTAAAATTTGACGGACTTTCAGGCTGACAAACTTCTAAAGTTGAGGTGTACACGACATTTTAAGTAAATCTTATCCTAAAATAGTATGACACACTTTTGAAATATGATGTAACGTGGCACAAAAGAAAAATTCGTGTAGAACTGTCCCAAAAACAAACAATACGTGTCATGAGCTTTAATCACGACAATAAATATCAAAAACACTATAGAAATTAATGGAGTACTAGCTAATTGTTGTTGGCAATAAACCTTTTAAGTAATGCAAATAATAAAGAAATTGTCCTCTTTTCCCTCTTTATTCTTATGAGTTCCTTTTCAATTATTCATCCTTGTTATGTGAAAGGTAATGTATCCCTCGTTAATTAGTTGTGGAAAAGAACTTTCATCCACATTACATTAAATCGTATATTATTGGGCTTGTAAGGAGCCAGTAATTAATAGTAGCGGTCTAATACATATGAGGTCGAAATGAGTCTTTCTGCAAAGCAAAGTGAGTCGATTTGTTACCCTTACCCAAACCTCGCGTGCGTGCAAGATATACATGAGGCCTAATTTAAATCTGTTTTTTTTTTTTTAATTTAGCAAAAAAATGTCGAATTTCTGTTCTATATCAATATTGCATTACTTTTGTAATACTAATAAAATGCTGAAAGAAATGGCTAGGGGTGCAAAATGAGGAAAGAATGGAGTACAAATTAAATAGTACAGAATTATTGTGTGGCAAAATATAATGCAATAGGATAATTTCAATGAAGCAGATGGTATGTCTAGCACTAAAATAGCTAATTATGTCTTTTTCCATGTGGGAATTAAAGCAAGTCATGTGTGAATAATTCTAAAGTTATTACTAATTCATAATTTTTTGAGCTAACTTTTACCCCAATTTAGTTATATTTATGCTTTGTAAGAAAAGTCCTTCATCAGTTGATGTTTTAATTCAACATAAACATCCAATTATTTTGTGTCAATTTGGAGGATTGTTAGTAGGTTAGCGATTAGTCATCTGTACTTTCACTTTGTTGTTAAAATTTTAATTCCTTACCTTATAATTCTTTTCTCGTATCCCAATTTTTATTTTATTTTTATTTCAAAAAAAATCATGTCAAGTTTACAATTTTTTTGCTTTAAGTACAAACTTCCTGGATCATTCAATTGTGAATTTCTATTTAGAAAGTTATTTACTATCTGATTTTCTACATGTTGATTCAAATTCTTTTGGTTTATACATGTGGCTTACATTTAATTATTTATATTATTTCTTAACAATATTCAATATTCGTATTCTACTAGTGCAATCTGTCAATATAAGCAAAACAAATTGATCAATTCTTATGTTTTATACGTGTTCACCTAAAACACTCTTCATAAAAAATTATGTTGTTTATAAGGTACAATTTTTTATTTTATGTATTTATGTTAGTTTTTTAATCTCCTGAACATAAAATAGGAATTTTAAATATTATATATTTATTTTTCAAATTCGCTTATTAAATTTTCAAAGAAAACTTAGGATTTCAATTAAGTGGGTCCATATTCAAAGAAAACTTAGTCGAAGGGGGTTCAACACCTACAATAACCATATTAAAAATTATTTTAATCATGTATAAATAGTATATTTTTACGTCGAAATGGGTCGACCGAACCCCCGAACAGAAGGCTGGCTCCGGCCCTGCCATCAATATACATAACCTAATAGTATATAATTCTAGACTTTTTCATATATACATAACCTAAGTCCTAATATATATTACACTATAATTCTACCCTTTCATTTTCCCTTGTAAGAGGGAATATGAGTTTCTTTTTTTTTTTTTTTAGTTTTACTCTACCGATGGATACCGACAAAGGTCTGTTTGGATGATTAATTAAGAACTACCAAACAAAGTTTATAAGGGACCTAGTCCTTTTCATGGGACACGTGTTACTCCAAACTTTAAATGCTTTTACTAAGGCCACCTAAACAACATATGTGGAGTTTCGACCCCAATTACAATCCCAAAGATACAATATACTACCTATTTATTTTTGTTGTTGTTGTTTTCATTCACTATGTGTCCGATGTTGTATTAAGGTCTCGATTAATTTAAATTTACATAATATAAAGTATATAAGATAAATGCAAGGAATAGTTGTCTTATTTTCTATCAATCATTTCAGGAGCACTTGTTATTTTTTTCCACTAATCGACTGACTCTATCCATCTACTTTATGAAATATCAGAGAAAAGAATGAATTTAGCGGATAATAAAGGTAAGTCGAAGCATGCCGAACCTTATTCTTCAAAGGCCAAGTTAATAGACGAACCAAGCTAGATAGTCTTCTATCACTAGATTAAATTCCACTTTCTAGCCAGACTTTTTAAGAAGAACTACTCTGGACGCTTTCTTGGACTGCCTGAGGATCCCCTTGCCCATTTTAGTTTTCCTATGATGATGGTATATGATATTCTCAAGTGCAAGATCAAGTACGTGGGGAATGATAAAGATCTGGATAAGGGCACAAAAGGAAGATGGATAAAATCTGTATCAACTATTGTGGCATGCCGGTTTGTTTTGGCTTGCAAGAGTTTACCATAGTGATGGGCTTAAGATGCCATCGTCCAGAAGAACTACCACCCAGTAAAACATCCAAAGCAAGAAAATACAAGGAAAAAATAGATAGGGTGGAATCATTTGTGTGTGGTGTTTTGCTTGATACGTTGGTGCTTGAGAGGTTAACGCCCCTCTTGTGTATTTTTAAGAGTTAGGTTCATTTTGAATGTTGTATTAAGGGTCCAAGAGTGGAATATGCTCGTATGTTTCTAAGATTATAACTTCATTGTGTCTAACTATCTACCCTTGTTTCTTGCTTTAGGTTCGGCTTTTCATGTTTTATTGTTGAATCTTTATGTTCTTGTTGATGTACCTGTGTTGTTCTTCATTATATTGTATTAATACTATTTGTTGGTGGGCTGATTTCGTGTGTAAATACTTATGTCACGGCCCAAAATCCCATCGGGCCGGACTGGCACCCGAAGCCGAGAAGGCCCAGGAGAACCCGTTCAAATACCTGTACTTTCACTTACATGTCACCAAAAATTTGGGCAGCACTTCGCTGCATATAAAAGGGTCTAATTACCTGTATCAGCACAACACGCACAAATATATATACATATATATAATACTTGGCCGTCGGGGCCACCCCATATACGAATATAACATCACTTTATAAACTTCCATGACTTTACCCTTCTTTATGTCTACAAAACCTCTAGGATATACATGACATAACTAGGGTCGGGACGAACCCCCGTCCACACATGACTCCTGTACAATAACAAAATATAAGAAACCGACTCGGAAAGCTCCGAAGTAAACTGGAGCTCACCAACAGTAGCTGTATGACCTGGCTCCTATCTATGCTATGAATGAGCTGAAGTACCTGATCCTGCAGCATGAAATGCAGGTCCCCCGTGAGGGACGTCAGTACGAAATATGTACTGAGTATGTAAAACTGTAAATAATCATATGTGATATGGGGGATCAAGAAAATCATACACATGTGAATAAATCATAATAGAAGTGAACCACACTTCATAAACACTTTTAGGATCATGTACATTATTATTAATCTGAATTGGGTTCTTGAATACAAACACATTTGTGGAACGGTATACATTCGTTTATTTCATTCTTTACAATTATTATTCGCCATTACCTCCTCCTCCCGAACCTCCAACCACCTAACAATAATCAATACTGTATCGTACTGTGACCATTAGGCTGCCCCCAGTACATATCAATTGGGATCGACCCATGCTAGGCTTATGCCCCTGGGATACCACCCACACGTATATCAAGTAACACATAAGAGATTTTTTTCCAATAACTTAGTTCAAAAGCTTTTGAGATTATTACATTAGTGTTCATGCCAATATAGTACCTTTGGAACAATGATACATCAATAGGAATCAAGTAATAGACCTTCTATACAATAACGATGTAATAAGGACTCATTGGTACATCAACAATATGTTTCAGAATCATCAATATCACAACAATGAAATAAGAGACTTTTGGTATATCAATGAAGCATTTTGACACTTTATAGAATGGAAAAAACTTCATTGGTAATGTAGAACAATACATGTGTTTGGATAACCATCGGAATCTTACTTTATGGAACATTGGTGTTTTCATGCCAAAGAACATCGTTAGAGTATGCTTTACATACCTCGTTGTATATTCGGATACCAATTCAACACAACTTCCCGCCTTTACAAATCACTTATCTATAATGAAATATTTGACATCTAGTATTAGCAACCCAACACCACAATTCTCTTCCATAATTCCATACAACCAATATTTGCAAAGCATTCCAAAAACCAACTTGAACAATAGGTTTATGTGTATATATATATATAATCATCATTTCAATATCATATCATCAATACCACATCATCCCTTCACAATTCAACATAATCCAACCATGCACAAGAATGATCCAACATCATTTCCAATCATCTTTCAACAACAACCAAATAACATACTTCTTATGCTCACATGCATATATATATATACATATCCATATAAATAACACCAACATAATTTACATCCTTACCATAGAATGGCCCTTTGGGTTATGAAGTCCTATTGGAACAAATAAGGGGTGCTTCTCGAAGCCCTTGAGACGATGAACACAACTACGGAATCAATTTGGACTTTCCACGGTTGAATCACAAGTAATTTGAAGGTCAAATTTGGCTAGGGTTTGTTCTCTCCTATGATTGATGATGGATATGAGTTTTTGAACTCATATACATGTACATATACACATATTTCCGTCCATAATATCATAGGAAATGACCAAAGTGTCTTTAAAATTTAAATAATGTCAAATATGTCCTCCGGTGGACCGTTTTGAAAAGCTGAAGTAGATAGACCATAACTCTTTGCTCCGATATCGGATTTGGGTGAAATCGGTATCATTGGAAAGATAATTCAAAGGTCTTTCATTTCATATAAATTAGGCCACCCAGTTCATCCTGTACAAGGAGTTATGATCGTTTGAAGTTGACCCTAAAAATCTATTTTGAGAGGCTGAAGTAAAACGCGTATAACTCCTTACGCAGATGTTGCATTTGGATGAAACCAATTGAATTGGAAAGAAGACTCAAAGATCTTTCTTTTGATATATGGTTGATCTCCCATTTCATTATATTGAGGGAGTTATGATCGTTCAAAGTTGACCCAAAAAACTGGCAGGCCTCAGTATTTTCCTGCTAATTTACTATTCACAAAAATCTGTTTTGAGAGGCTGAAATAGAATGAGTATAACTCCTTACTCAGATGTTGGATTTGGATGAAACCAATTTCATTAGAAAGAATACTCACAGAGATTTCTTTTGATATGTGGTAGCTCGCCCAGTTCATTATATTGAGGGAGTTATGATCGTTCAAAGTTGACCCAAAAACTGGAAATTTTCCTGCAATTTTACTGTTCACATCCCGGCCACCGTTTTATAGTTTCGAACGTGCTCGCTTATATCCGAAACTTATCCGTTTTTGAAAATCTTTATATCGTCGGAAAGCTTATTCAATAACCTTCGTGTGGAAACATCGACGGGCAAATTCCGGTATAAATAAGGTCGATTCCTATACACATATAATCAAACTATACACTTGAAACCATCTCAAAATAATCAATACTCATATATACCTAACTTAGGATCAATACATATACTCCAATACATATAAAAATGGCTAATGCACGTAATTAAGTACGGGGTGTTACATCCTTCCCCCCTTAAGGACATTCGTCCTCGAATGTGAATGTAGTTATTTAGCCGAAACAAGTTCGAATTCATAATTGATATTCACGTCATCATATAGATGTTATGCATATGTAAAAACTTACTTGTTAGTGTCTCAGTTACACTCCTTGCACTTCTTTTTCATCTTTGAACAAATAAGGGTATTTCAATTTCATTGCTTCCTCCGCTTCCCATGTAATCTCTTCCCTTTGTTGATTTCTCCAAAGTACTTTCACTGATGCTACTTCGTTATTTCTCATCTTCTTAACTTGACGATCTAATATAGCAACAGGCATCTCCTTGTAGGTAAGATCTTCTGTTACTTGCACATCTTCAGTAGAAGTAATAAGGGACGGATCTCCGATGCACTTTCGAAGCATCGATACATGAAATACTGGATGCACTGATGAGAGTTCCTGGGGTAGCTCTAATTCATAAGCAACTTGCCCACATCTTCGAATAATCCTATACGGGCCTATATATCGTGGACTTAACTTTCCTTTCTTGCCAAATCTCATCACCCCTTTCATTGGCGATACCTTCAAAAATACCCAATCGCCTAACGAAAACTCTAGACCTCTTCTTCTACTATCCGCATATGACTTGTGTCGACTTTGGGCTGTTTTCAACCGTTGCTGAATCACCTTGACTTTTTCTATGGCTTGATACACAAGATCCGGTCCGAACATAAGAGTTTCACCCGCTTTGAACCATCCTATTGGTGATCTACACTTCCTCCCATATAAAGCTTCATATGGTGCCATTTTGATACTTGAATGATAGCTATTATTGTCGGCAAACTCAATAAGAGGTAAATGATCATCCCAGCTGCCTTTAAAATCTATAACACATGCTCGTAGCATATCTTCAAGTGTTTGAATGGTGCGCTCTGCTTGTCCATCCGTCTGAGGGTGAAAAGTTGTACTCAGATTCACTTGTGTTCCCAAACTCCGTTGGAAAGACTTCCAAAAGTTTGCAGTAAATTGAGTTCCCCGATCTGATATAATAGAAGTTGGCACTCCATGTAATCGAACTATTTCTTTAACATACAGCTTCGAATATTCTTCAACTGTGTAAGTGGTCTTAACGGGTAAGAAATGTGCGGATTTAGTAAGCCTATCCACAATCACCCATATAGAATCAAATTTTCGAGCTGTACGAGGTAAACCTGTAACAAAATCCATGTTGATCATGTCCCACTTCCAAGTTGAAAGATCTATGCGTTGCATATAGCCTCCGGGCTTTTGATGTTCCACTTTAACTCGTTGACAATTTGGACATTCAGCTACAAATTCTGCGATGTTCCTTTTCATGTCATTCCACCAATACATATCTTTCAAATCTTGATACATTTTGGTTGATCCTGGATGAATGGAATACCTTGAAAAATGTGCCTCTGTCATAATCTTCTTTCTTAGCCCGTCTACATCCGGCACACACAATCGGTTTTGGCACTGAAGTACTCCTTCTCGCGTAAGCTCAAATACCTTGGTTGCACCACTCTGAACGTTCTCCTTAAGCTGTAATAAAATAGGATCTACATATTGCTTCTCTTTCACTTCAGCTACTAATGAAGATTCCGCAGCATTATGTACGATAAGCTCTTTGTCCGGAGTTTCAAGAAGGCGAACTTCCAAACTAGCTAACTGGTGAAGATCTTTAACCATCCCTTGCCTTTCTATAGGCATCATCACAGCCTTACGACTTAACACATCAGCTACTATATTCGCTTTCCCTGGATGATACAAAATATCGACATCATAATCTTTTAATAGTTCCATCCACCTTCGCTGCCTCAGATTTAGATCCTTCTGACTGAAAATATATTGTAAGCTCTTGTGATCAGTATATATATCAACATGAACCCCATATAAATAGTGGCGCCATATTTTTAAAGCAAAGATAACCGCTGCCAGCTCAAGATCGTGTGTAGGATAATTTTTCTCATGTGGCCGCAATTGTCTAGAAGCATATGCTATTACTTTACCATGCTGCATCAATACACATCCTAAACCAATTCTAGAAGCATCACAATACACTGTATACCCTTCTGTACCTTCTGGAAGTACCAACACAGGTGTAGAAGTCAACTTATTTTTCAATTCTTGGAAACTCTCCTCACACGTATCATTCCATTGGAACTTGGATGCTTTATGCGTTAGCTTGGTTAAAGGTGCTGAAATGGAAGAAAAGTCTTTAACAAAACTCCTATAATAACCGGCCACCCCGAGAAAAGTACGAATCTCCGTCGGCGTTGTGGGCCTTGGCCAGTTCTTCACAGCTTCTATCTTTTGAGCATCAACCTTTATCCCTTCACTAGATACAATATGACCCAAAAATGCCACCGACTTTAACCAAAACTCACATTTAGAGAACTTTGCATAAAGCTTACAATCACGAAGAGTCTGCAATGTCTGTCGTAAGTGATTGGCATGGTCCTCTTCTGATCTAGAATAAACTAGAATATCATCTATAAAAACTATCACAAATACATCTAGGAATGGCTTAAACACCCTATTCATCAAATCCATAAAAGCTGCAGGTGCATTTTTTAGCCCAAATGACATAACTAGAAACTCATAATGACCATACCTTGTTCGAAAAGCTGTTTTGGGTATATCTTTTTCTTTGACCCTCACTTGGTGGTAACCTGACCTCAAATCAATCTTAGAAAAGCACTTGGCGCCCTGTAACTGATCAAATAAATCATCAATTCTTGGGAGAGGATATTTATTCTTAATAGTCACCTTATTCAATTGCCGATAATCAATACACATCCTCAGCGAGCCATCCTTTTTGCGCACAAATAACACTGGTGCTCCCCAGGGGGACATACTAGGCCTTATGAATCCCTTCTCAAGCAAATCTTTCAATTGCTCTTTCAATTCTCGCAATTCTACTGGGGCCATTCTATATGGAGGAATAGAGATTGGTTGGGTGCCTGGAATTACATCAATACCAAACTCTACTTCTCGTTCAGGAGGCAAACCTAGAATATCTTCAGGAAATACATCAGGAAATTCATTTACCACCGGAACAACGTGAAGAGTTGGTGGCTCCGCTTCTGTATCCCTTACTCTAACTAAATGATATAGGTATCCCTTGGAAATCATTTTTCTTGCTTTGAAATAAGAAATAAATCTACCTCTTGGTGCGCCGATCTTAACTTGCCATTCAATAACTGCTTCATTTGGAAAATGTAAATACATCTTTTTTGTACAACAGTCAATTTTGGCATAACAAGACGCCAACCAATCCATACCCATTATAACATCAAAATCTACCATTTCTAGTTCCACGAGATTAGCCATCGTGTCTCGACCACACACAGTTACTACACAATCTTTATAAACTCTTCTAGCAATAATAGATTCCCCAACCGGGGTAGACACTTCCAACGGCTTATCTAACAATTCGGGGGTTCTTTTGAACTTTTCAGCAACCAAAGGAGTAACATATGATAATGTAGAACCGGGATCAATTAGAGCATATACATCAAATGAAAATATGGACAACGTACCCGTAACCACATTTGGGGAAGCCTCTAGATTCTGTCGATCCGCTAAAGCATAAGTGCGATTCTGAGTCCCGCTGGAACTGGCGACTCTTATTTCGTTTCTAGCGTGACCCACGGGTCGTGCGCCTCTACCAGAATAAGATACCGGTGACGATGATGCAACAGCTGATCCCGAAGGTCGTGCTACACCACCTGCGCCCCTTCGTGGGCATTCTCTCATCATATGCCCCGTCATACCGCACCAATAACAAACATTTGTTCCCATTCGACATGCGCCCATATGATTTCTTCCACATTTATTGCATGGCTCTCGAGGATGTCTCAGTTGGATCATATTCCCTTGCCCATGATAACCCACTGATCGCGAACTATGACCCTCACTTCTTTGCCCAATTTGACTGCCTCTGAACCCCTGATGCTGTGGTGGAGCACTAGCTGCAGAATAAGAAAATAATGGCCTAGGTGGTCTAGCAGAAAATTGAGGTCTAAAACCTCCCTGTGGAGCCATAAACTGCCCTGTAGATCTGGACCTCTTAGAAGATCCGCTTTCAAATTCCTGCGTTCTTCTTCTCTGCCTCTGATCTTCCATTTTCTGTGCAAATGCTTGGATCCTAGCTATATCCATATCTTTATTCAGTGCAGCAATAGTACAATCCCTAACCAAATACGGATCCAATCCGTTCACATACCGATGAACTCTGTCATCCATAGTAGCTATAACATTAGGAGCATATCTGGACAAGGAATTAAATCGAAGACTATACTCCCTCACACTTGTATTACCCTGCCGAAGTCCTAAGAACTGATCCGCACGGGCCTGACGAGTCTCATATGGAAGATAATGATCAATAAATGCCTCTTTGAACTCTTTCCAAGTAGCTGGGGGTGCATCAATGCCCCTCGACCGTTTCCAGTCTTCATACCAATATATAGCCTCACCTTTGAATCTATACGCGGCTAACTCCACTGTCTCTCTGCCCGATACATGCATCACCTCTAGGGCCCTTTGGATTTGATCAATAAAGTCCTGCAGATATTCGTTAAGATCGGATCCGGTAAAAGTAGGCGGATCCATCTTAAGAAAATCTTGTGTTCGAAGACTAGCCGCCCTATCAGTACTGCTAGAACCCGCGACAGAAATGGCTTGCCCTTGGACTTGCCCAGCAACTATACGAGTCAAAAGTTGCACTGCATTTCTAAGATCTTGATCAACAACATTAATAGGTGGCTCTGGGGATATAGTTCTCCTCCCCCTTATTTCTTCTGGACTGGGGGAAGTTTCTGATGCATGCTCAGCTGGAGCCTCACTTTGATTAGCTGGTATAGTGGGTGACTTACTAGTCCCCTCTCCGGCAGCCACATCTACTTGCTTACCGGTATTCTTGCTTCTGGTAACCGGCATCATTACTATAATAAGAGAAACAAACTGACTCAGTGGTCAACTATGACTTCATATACAATATAAGCTCTATCGCACGATCTAAGACATGAAGAAAAGAAACAATTCCTAAATGTCCATAGCCTCCTGTTTATAGATGTGGTGCACAACACACCGATAAACAAGACTCTACGTAGACACGGCTTTGTAGACTCACTAGGACGAACCACTCTGATACCACTTTTGTCACGGCCCAAAATCCCATCGGGCCGGACTGGCACCCGAAGCCGAGAAGGCCCAGGAGAACCCGTTCAAATACCTGTACTTTCACTTACATGTCACCAAAAATTTGGGCAGCACTTCGCTGCATATAAAAGGGTCTAATTACCTGTATCAGCACAACACGCACAAATATATATACATATATATAATACTTGGCCGTCGGGGCCACCCCATATACGAATATAACATCACTTTATAAACTTCCATGACTTTACCCTTCTTTATGTCTACAAAACCTCTAGGATATACATGACATAACTAGGGTCGGGACGAACCCCCGTCCACACATGACTCCTGTACAATAACAAAATATAAGAAACCGACTCGGAAAGCTCCGAAGTAAACTGGAGCTCACCAACAGTAGCTGTATGACCTGGCTCCTATCTATGCTATGAATGAGCTGAAGTACCTGATCCTGCAGCATGAAATGCAGGTCCCCCGTGAGGGACGTCAGTACGAAATATGTACTGAGTATGTAAAACTGTAAATAATCATATGTGATATGGGGGATCAAGAAAATCATACACATGTGAATAAATCATAATAGAAGTGAACCACACTTCATAAACACTTTTAGGATCATGTACATTATTATTAATCTGAATTGGGTTCTTGAATACAAACACATTTGTGGAACGGTATACATTCGTTTATTTCATTCTTTACAATTATTATTCGCCATTACCTCCTCCTCCCGAACCTCCAACCACCTAACAATAATCAATACTGTATCGTACTGTGACCATTAGGCTGCCCCCAGTACATATCAATTGGGATCGACCCATGCTAGGCTTATGCCCCTGGGATACCACCCACACGTATATCAAGTAACACATAAGAGATTTTTTTCCAATAACTTAGTTCAAAAGCTTTTGAGATTATTACATTAGTGTTCATGCCAATATAGTACCTTTGGAACAATGATACATCAATAGGAATCAAGTAATAGACCTTCTATACAATAACGATGTAATAAGGACTCATTGGTACATCAACAATATGTTTCAGAATCATCAATATCACAACAATGAAATAAGAGACTTTTGGTATATCAATGAAGCATTTTGACACTTTATAGAATGGAAAAAACTTCATTGGTAATGTAGAACAATACATGTGTTTGGATAACCATCGGAATCTTACTTTATGGAACATTGGTGTTTTCATGCCAAAGAACATCGTTAGAGTATGCTTTACATACCTCGTTGTATATTCGGATACCAATTCAACACAACTTCCCGCCTTTACAAATCACTTATCTATAATGAAATATTTGGCATCTAGTATTAGCAACCCAACACCACAATTCTCTTCCATAATTCCATACAACCAATATTTGCAAAGCATTCCAAAAACCAACTTGAACAATAGGTTTATGTGTATATATATATATAATCATCATTTCAATATCATATCATCAATACCACATCATCCCTTCACAATTCAACATAATCCAACCATGCACAAGAATGATCCAACATCATTTCCAATCATCTTTCAACAACAACCAAATAACATACTTCTTATGCTCACATGCATATATATATATACATATCCATATAAATAACACCAACATAATTTACATCCTTACCATAGAATGGCCCTTTGGGTTATGAAGTCCTATTGGAACAAATAAGGGGTGCTTCTCGAAGCCCTTGAGACGATGAACACAACTACGGAATCAATTTGGACTTTCCACGGTTGAATCACAAGTAATTTGAAGGTCAAATTTGGCTAGGGTTTGTTCTCTCCTATGATTGATGATGGATATGAGTTTTTGAACTCATATACATGTACATATACACATATTTCCGTCCATAATATCATAGGAAATGACCAAAGTGTCTTTAAAATTTAAATAATGTCAAATATGTCCTCCGGTGGACCGTTTTGAAAAGCTGAAGTAGATAGACCATAACTCTTTGCTCCGATATCGGATTTGGGTGAAATCGGTATCATTGGAAAGATAATTCAAAGGTCTTTCATTTCATATAAATTAGGCCACCCAGTTCATCCTGTACAAGGAGTTATGATCGTTTGAAGTTGACCCTAAAAATCTATTTTGAGAGGCTGAAGTAAAACGCGTATAACTCCTTACGCAGATGTTGCATTTGGATGAAACCAATTGAATTGGAAAGAAGACTCAAAGATATTTCTTTTGATATATGGTTGATCTCCCATTTCATTATATTGAGGGAGTTATGATCGTTCAAAGTTGACCCAAAAAATTGGCTGGCCTCAGTAGTTTGTGTGCAGGAAATTTTCCTGCACATTTACTATTCACAATATCCCGGCCACCGTTTTATAGTTTCGAACGTGCTCGATTACATCCGAAACCTATCCGTTTTTAGAATCTTTATATCGTTCGAAAGCTTATCCAATAACCTTCGTATGGAACCATCGACGGGCAAATTCCGGTATAAATAAAATAAAAAATTAATTTCATATAAATAAGACCAATACACGTACTTGAATACACGAATACATGTACTTGAATACGGGGTGTTACATACAGAAACTCCAAAGAATGAATAACGTAGTTGAGACTCTATCATTCCTTATTGCAATACCCCTCTTCTCATCTTTATTGAAATGTGTTGTATTATGTTGCATGTCTGAAGTTGAAATTCTGATTCTATAATTTCTTTACTGTGATATTTGAAATATTATTTTTATCCATTATGAGAAATGTCCTTGCCTACCTTTTGTAGTTCCTGAAAGGAATGGAAAGTTAGTAGTTGTGTACCTGCAAAACAATGAATATGGTTAGCTAGAAAATCTGCCAGCAAGTTTCCTTCTCTGTAGGTATGAGCCACTTCGACCAAGTTATGAGCCATTAAAATCTTTATTTTCTTTATCTCCATCGCAATGGTCCATGTCACCTCCCAAACGCCATGCATAATTTTGCTAACAGTGAGGGAATCTTTCTCAATCATCAGAGGTGTTAACCTATTATTAAGACATTGTTGTAGTGCATATCTTGTTTGTTACTATAATTGTTGCTGAAAATTGTTGTTGCTTCTGAATGTTTTCTGTTATTGCAGCTGCTGCTAGTTTTATACTATTTTTTTAGCAAGCAGCTGCAACTATTTTTCCTGCAAGCAGCTGCTGCAATGCCACTTTGTTTTGCAGCAATATTTTCTGCTAGTTTCTCTTGTTTTTTCTCTTTGTTTTGCTGCTATGCCAAGATGTTTGGTGATATTTTTTTGCTTAGAATAGGGCAAAGAAACTTGGTGGTGTGTCATGATTCTCTTTTGGTTTACTGCTAATGTACGTTGGTCTCATTCTAAATACCTGAAAATTCTGTATAGGCTCTTAAAATAGGTCGAGATCCAACTCCAAGTGAGTTACATTTGCACGTCCATACCCATAATCATGATGGAAAATCTTTTGTTGGTGAGCGTTCCCAACTTCTACATGTAAGTCCATAACTTACATCTAACTATATGATACTCATCACTTATTTTTCTTTTGTGTTGACATGAACTTGAGTCTATTTTAATAATTTCACTTGTTACAGGAAAGGTATGAAGAAATTGTACGAAAAAAAGTACAATGTGAATCTGAAATTGACCAATTGGAGACATATTATGAAGTTGCGGGAGGAGCAAAGAAGAAAAGACTATTTGGTCTTGGATCTGAAGCTGCCAGTTACTTTGGGAAAAAACTTTGTACCTGCAATGCTTCCACATCATCAGTACCACCTTTGATTTCTATACCGACAACAAATATGAAGGAATTTGTGAAGCAATTATTCTGACCCTTACTACTCATTTTCTTCTGATAGTTATTGAGCGTGTTGGTGGTATTAGGGTACAAGAAGGGGCCGTGCTTGATCGTCCTCCTACTAATGATGATGATGACGACGTTGATTCATAGCTTCATATTATTCTTAGCCCATGATCGTTGCACTAATTTTTGATAGACTATTTTGACATTAGTTAATGTTTGACAAAATACTTGAAATTGTGGGTGTTGGACACAATTGTTGTGAATTTTTCTATCTATTTGAATGTTTGATATTTAATCATTTTATAAATTACGTGTTTCAACTATTTTCTTATAAAATTATTAGCGACAAAAAATTAGTGACTAACTTTTCTAGTTGGTACTGAAAAACTTTAGGGACAGATTAATTTAGTTGCTAAAGACGGCTACAATTAGCGACAAAAAATTAGTGACTAACATCAGTTGTAGCTACTGAAAAACTTTAGCGATGGATAAATTTGGTTGCTAAATACGGCTACTCAGTCGATCAAATTATGTTGCAATGGATCAACGACAAAATATTCTATCGTAAATTAAGCCACAACCAAAATAAATTTTGAAAATAGCAACGCTATAGTAACAGAAATTTACGTCAGTAATATCAACAACCAAACTATTTCGTCGCTAATTGGTCACAAATTTTGTGACGGAATTCAAATTTTTGTCGGTATGAGGTTATCAACGAGC